>VFFE01007668.1:1553163-1621040 GCA_008921705.1 Burhinus oedicnemus
ACCCCCAGCAGCCTTCCCGAGGTCTGATCTCCGGGCAGACGTGCTGTGCAGTTTGACAGGAAAATCCCCCTCCCCTCGCCTTTCCCGCACGGAAAATTCCCGTTCCCGGATCCGCGGGGGAGCGCTTCCCGGACCCCCCAAAGGATGCTCAGGCGTTGCCCCGCTTCGTCTGCCCCAGCGATCAACTAAGGAGCTCCGGTTATCGTATGCGGGGGGGGCTCGAAAAGCATCGAAGAGATGGAGCTGGGGCGGGTGGGGGTTGGTGACTGAACAGCTCCTGTAATTAAGTAAACAGCGGAGTTGTTGTGCGAAGTAAATAAATAGTCAATGATCCCATTGTAGAGCCGAGCGCAGGCGGCACAGACCGCGACGGGCTCGCCGCGATTGGGCTCTGGCCGCTGTGACTTGCAGCTTAATCGGCCCCACAGCACATCCCTTAATTACTCGCAGCGCACTTCCACGGCCGACAGAAAATTCATTAGTCAGTTCATTTCCCTGAAGCTGCAATGGAGACAATTCTTGTGAAAAACCAAACGCACTGCTAAAGCAAAGCGCTCCATGCTGCCTTAGGAGGCAAAGGGAGCTGGGGAGGAGGTGTCACGCCAGGAGTAAGCGGGTTGCTTGTGGGGCAACCGAGCGGGACAACGTCGCGGAAAGCCGAGCTCTGCGGGGTCCTGCAGGAGGGAAAGGAATCGCGGGGACCGCCACGGGAGTGACCAAGTGATCTCCACGGTCTCCGGGAAGGCGAGGGGGGTTAACGCTGCGGGCAGGCAAAGAGTGGAAAGCATGTGAGGTCGGGTGAGCAAACATCTGTGCAAGCAGTGACTCGGTGATTCCGTCCCTCTTCTTTTATCAGTGACTGCATTTGCGCTGTTACTATCCAGAGTTTTCCCATCAGAGCACAAACACAGAACGAGGCAAACATAAAAAAAAAAGTGACTCAAAGGTGTCTTTCTAAGACGAGAGAAAGGAAGGCAGGGGTAGAAAAGGGTTGTGGCATTTCACTCCCCAGAATGATTCTAATATTGCAGCTAGATTGTGTAATACCCTCATGTAATCATTTCACCTCAACTACATTGATGCAGAGTCTTTTCCCTTGTTGCCTGGGTTACATTTCTGTCCAGACATGGAACCCTCGATGCCTTTCCCCAGCCAACAACAGTTTACACAGAATCAGGTCCTCCCTCAGACAGGAAAGAGGTTCCGAATGTCTCCAGTGCTGTTATCAACAGGTATCACTTGGGATATTTAGGGACTTTGCATATGTCTCATTATTATTTAAACGCAGAAAGTTGGAGCAGAAGAAATGAGCAACAAGCCTAAGATCACACTGCAAGTCAGTAACATAATAGGAAGACACTCTGGGACTCTCTTTTCTCAGGGTTTGACTACTGCAAAACCCCATAATTTCAATAATGACAAAGTTTCTTGTTATGTTTCTTCCCAGTTACATTGTGGGAACTTTGAACTTTATCAGTATTGATCACCAGAAAGAAACATACATGAAACCACAGGCCCAGTTTGTCAATTTTCAAAACAAGGTGTACCAGAGAATTTGTCACACAAGTTCCTGGACTCTTACAAGGAAAAAACTCAAACTTGTTTGCTTGCTTGCTTCTTTTTTATTGTCGATTATTTTTTATTGAAATGTAAAACTTTATCAAATAAGAATATATGTATGTCATCTTTTCACCAGCTATTTAAAACAAGTTTTAAAAGTGCCAATAAGAATTCCACCCCATTAAAAGGTAAACAAATTTGCAAAGATCTTTGTGAGAATGGCTTTTGGGTTTGTTTGTTTTTCCCAAAATTATTTCTAAATATATAGAATGAAATAACATGGGTTTATCACATTCCCACCCCATTAGGTGCATTTACACCTCAAAGTTAGAAGTAATATGAACTTGTAGCCTAATTCCTTTAAGCCTTCCAAAATGAAATTACCTGAGGATGACAGATAAATTCTTTCCCCACAGAAATCTATCACTAGTACTCAGTACATCTGAATATTTAATACTTTTTTTCTGTCCTGCTGTATCTTTCAATTTGGGTCAGCTATGATAATGTAAACACTGACAGAATTTAAGATCTTTCAAAAGAGTTTCCATGCAGTTTTTTGAAAATGACAGATCTACAAAGACCGAGACCCAACCAAAATAATCTCTTAGGGATTCTTAGCCTTAAACAAATTCTGTCCAAATTAATGACTCAAATCTGAGTACTGACACTTGTTAAAGATGAATAGTTCACAGCCTGTGCCCTGCCCCAGAAAACACTGAAGCAAACTTTTTGGGTTTTAGATTGCAGACAACTGAATATTTTGTTCTTCCTGCCAGCCATTGTTTTATTTTTTTATCCTCTTGCAGTTGTGAACAACACTGGGTGGTCTTTCAAGAAATCTGTGCCCTACTGCTACAGCATAAGGACTTCTGGTACAGCTCATGGGCAAAGAAAGAATTGTTGTTGTTAGTCTGGCCAAGGAAAATCCTCCCAAGTTTTGGCTCTTCACAGTTGATTGCAGCTTTTGATGATGACCTTTTATACTCATATTCCTGGTCAAGCTGGCTGCATATATCAAATCTCGTCCCTTCAAACAGAAGAATGAGTCAAAGCAGGATGGAATAAACAAAAAAAAAATCTCATTGTCTAGAAGAAATAAACCCCTGTTCTTGTATTATCCACTTGAGGGAGACAATGAGCCATGGGTTACATCTGTATGTCAGTTTGACGTATCATATACAAAATTGAACTTCTAATTGATGAGAGATTTGTACCCACTGTGTGTTATTGTTAGTTTTAAAAGTAGTGGCCTGTGTAACATAGTAGGCATGATGTTTCTCATCAGTTCATTGATCTGTATGTCTGACAGTTTTCTTCTCCTTCCTTACAGTCTAGCAAGATGGGATCATCTAATGACTTTCACTGATAGCTCTTAGGCAAGAAAGTCTAGAGTCTTTCCAGATGATACCCCATAACTCTAGAATTGATCTCTCACATTTGAACAACCTGGCATAACTCAAGACTTATGTGTTGGCTCACTTTATTGTTTAAGAGATACACAAAAGTGTATTACCTTACTAAGAAGCCTAAAATTTAACACCACTAAGAGCCATAAAAGAATAAAAACTTTCCCTGAGTCTGAATACCCTTGGATATAGAAGCAAGGCTTGGTCATTTTATTTTATTTGGTGCCAGTCTACATACATTGTACAATATTCTCCAAAAGACTGCCATATTTTGCAGTCTTTCCACAGAGGCTTTCATGGCTTTGAAATCCTTATTGTTATAAAATATTCTGATGTTTGCCTGAAACAGCTTTATGGCAATTGACACTCATCACTCTTCCTCTTACCTGCAGAGGACATAGAGATGAGTTTATTCCTCCCTCTGAAAACATCTTTTGAACATCTGAAGAAATATTATGCAGGAAGATAAATGTTACTCCTGTCTTCAAGAAGGGCAAGAAGGATGACCCAGGGAGCTCCAGGCCAGTCAGCTTCACTTCAGTCCCTGGGAAGGTGGTGGAGTAGCTAATCCTGAAAACCATTTCCAGGCACATGAAGGACAAGAAAATCATTAGGAGTAGTCAGCATGGATTCACCGAGAGGAAGTCGTGTTCGACCAACTTGATAAAGTTTTAAAATTAAGTGATTGGCTTGGTGGATGAGGGGAGAGTGGTGGATATTGCCTACCTCAACTTCAGTAAAGATTTCAACACTGTTTGCCATAAGATCCTTATGAAGAAGCTGTTGATGTATGGGCTGGATGAGCAGACGGTGAGGTGGACTGAAAACTGGCTGAAAGGCTGGGCCCAGAGGATAGTGATCAGTAGCATGAAGTCTATTTGGAGGCCAGTAACTAGGAGTGTACTCCAGGGGTTAATACTACATCCAGTCTTGTTCAACATCTTCATTAATGATCTGGATGGTGGGGCAGAGTGTACTCTCTGCAAGTTTGCTGATGACACCACACTGGGAGGAGTGGCTGATACATCAGAGGACTGTGCTGCCATCCAGAGGGACCTCGACAGGCTGGTGAAATGGCCTGACAGGAACCACATGAAGTTCAACAAAAGCAAGCGCAAAGTCCTGTAGCTGGGAAGGAACAGCTGTATCAGTACAGGCTGGCATCTGACCAGTTGCGAAGTGGCTTGGCAGAAAAAGACCTGGGGGTCCTGGTGGACATCAAGTTTAACATGAGCTAGCAATGTGCCATCATGGCAAAGAAGGCGATGGTATCCTGGGCTGCATTAGGAGAAATGTTGCTAGCAGGTCAAGGGAGGTGATCATTCCCCTCCACTTAGCACTGGTGAGACCTGAAATACTGTGTTCAGTTCTGGGCTCCCCAGTACAAGAGACACAAGCACAAACTGGAAAGAGTCCAACAAAGGGAGATGATGAAGGAACTGGAGCATCTGTCATATGAGGAAAGGCTGAGAGAGCTGGAACTGGTTAGTCTGAAGAGATGTCTCAGGGAGGATCTTATCAATGTGTATAAATACCTGAAAGGAGGGTGAAAAGAAGACAGAGCCAGGCTCTTTTGAGTAGCGTCCAGTGATAGGACCAGAGGCAACGGGCACATACTGAAACACGGGAGGTTCCCTCTGAACATCAGCACACACTTTTTTTACCGTGAGGGTAACCAAGCACTGACACAGGTTCGCCAGAGAGCATGTGGAGTCTCCCACCTTGGAGATATAAAAAACTGTCCGGACATGGTCCTGGGCAACCTACTCTATGTGACCCTGCTTGATTAGGGGGAGTTGGACCAGATGACCTCCAGAGGTCCCTTCCAGTCTCAACCAATCTGTGATTCTGTGATTATCTTGTGTGTCCCCCAGTCTACCTTTCTCTAGACTGTTTCTAAGCATCTCATATTTATAACTGCTTTTGCTAAAGTGTTTCTAATTGGTCCATATCACTGCATTACAGTGTGTAGAACTGTATATAGTACAGAAAAGAACACAACCAAAGTAGTGAGTGGAAGGAAAGACTATTATTACTGTTTTCAGGTTCCTGTCTTGTTCAGAAATCCCAATATGATGTTTGACTCCTTTGCAACAGCATGATACTGTAAATTCATGTTTGCCTTGTCACAATAATGTCTAGGTGCTTTTCTGCTTAACTACCCCCTGATTAGCTGTTTCCTTACTTGCATTTGCTGAGCTACTCATTCTCTCCCAAGTGTAGAATCTTGTGCTTGTCCCTGTTGAATATCATTCTTATTTTTCCAGAACATTTTTTCAATTTGTTGAGACACATTCTAAATTCTGGGCCTAACCACCACCGTTTCTGCAGTTTATCATATAGTTTGTTCATCAAACATTTAAATTAAGCAGTCAAGTTATTAATACTTGCAATAGCAAATATGCAATAGCGACATAGCAGGACATAAAGAATTCTGGAGAAGTTTCTTTTTTTTTTTCTCCTTAGGGTTCAACAGCACACCAATAAAATTCTTTTGCACCAACTTTTTACATCCTACTTTGCTTATGCAAATGTCTTAGAAACCCTATACTCTTGCTTATGAATACCAATATATTTTATCTAATGTCTTCTCCTTGTGCTTTGTTCTTTGAGCCCAATACAATTTCCTCTCCCCCCTTTTAAAGAAAAAAGTATATGTAAGAATATGTGTTCTATAGATTTAATTAATTTGTATATGTCTAGCTTTTTAGAAATCCAGTGCTAATTTAGATGCATGGAAGAAAAATATTAATAGCTGGACCAAGAAAGCCCTATCCCAATAAATTAAGGTTTGAAAAAATGTAAAGATGGAACTTAAGTGAAGCCAATTACATGATAGGGACCTAGCTTTGCATCTAGACTCAGGAGTAATCGTAATGGGTACAAAATTAAATAATTTTTAAAAAGCCAGTTAATTCTTACAAGCACAATGTTGAAATAGCTACGAGCAAAATTGCTGGTATGTGTCTTAAACAAGAACTGGATACACCACCTTACATCCTTAAACAGAACTCCAATCGATAATAAAAATAAGGCTGCTTTAGTTTAATTAGTGGGAAGTGTAAGTTTCTCTGGTATGAGATAATGCCCAATAGATAGGTAACTTTGAATTGTAAATATGAAAGAAGACATTCTAATAATGGGAAGAAACTTCAGTTTTACTTTGCAACTGAGTTATTATTCCAATAAGATTTAAACTTCAGCAATAATATAAGAATGAAATGAGTCTTTGATCGTTGTGCTTTTTTCATGTCTCTCTTAGAATATATCATATAAAAGATTAACATTAATCATGCATCAATGAGCTGCAACAGTTTTTGTACAGCTGCATAGTCAAATTGCCAGTATACTTGACCCAAACTCTCCATACATGGGGAACTTTGTTGATCGCATTTACAATGTTAAAAGAGAACTTTTTTTTCCAAATGTCTGAGTGATTTATTCACTGTAAATTTATAGAACTAATTTTCAGAGAGGAAGAACATAGCAGGAGAACTTATGTTATATATTGTTCCAAATGCCTAATCTTGAAGTAATAATATAAGTAGGATTCATATGCGATATTTTTGTGTTTAATATACAGCTGAGAGTAGGCCTCCATCCTCAGATCTGCAGTCATTAAAACCAAGTAATCTATTGTATAGTCTGATGAATTATAATTAATCTCATTCATTTTCCTGGGATTTAGAAATGGACATGAATCCATTGTCAAGATTCAGATATACGGCACTACATATCATGTATCAGTTGTGGTGACAGCCACACAGCAGCTTAGCCCTGAGTACCAGCTACTCATTAGGACAACTGTTGAAGGGTACTTTATTGACTTCAAATTCTCAAAATAGAAAAATTAAAGTTTGCTAGTGTGTAGAGAATTACAAGATCTGTGCAGTGTTCACATCTCTTTGAGGTTTTGAAAAGTGAATTTCACCTAAAGCAAGCCTATGCTTCTAATCTACCTTGAAATTATTTTAGTTAGACTATATAAAATGTATTTGGTCCATTTCAGGGTGGGCAAGGAAATTGCTCTACTATTCAAACCTAAGCAGTTGATCAGATACGGAAAGCCATTTCTAGTATGTGAAAATACTCCCTGGGGCATATTTCTCTACAATATGCATTTTAAGTAGACAGGAAGTCACATACCCTGGCATTATACTATAAAACAGAATAATGACCTACTTTAGCAATGATAACCATAAGTGAAGTAATGGGGCCACAAATAATATGTAAAAATAAACACCTTAATTAAGTAATTCAAACTCTTATTTAGCCAACATTTTTCACATTTTAAGCATTTACAAGCACCTTTACTTCCTTAATTTCTTTGCTAACTCATTAAATACCTTGTCAAATTAGGATTTGACTTAGAGAAACCATTTAAGGCTGTGCAAGGACCCTCTTTCTCTGGAGAGCACGTTAGTACCCATACACAGGCTGAGAAATGATGATCACATTGCAGTGATGAAGACTGCTTAACGGCTGAAAATTATCTTGATAGCTTAATTTCAATATCTAGTTGAAATCCATCGTCCAGAAAAATCTTGTAGAAGTGAAAGGGACAAAGGAGGGCTTATTTTTCATCATTTGAGATTGCTGAAACTAGAATTTTAAAGTTGTTGAGACAAAAAAAGGCTGTTGGGCATACTATTCTGAGAGAAAGGGCAGGACAAGTAATAGATGATGAAACCAGTGCTGTGAAGAGCAGAACCTGAACCTGAAACTGAAACAGAAACTGAAAATCAGGAAGGATAAGAGAAATCAAAAAGTGTTCCTGAGTTGACAGACCCCTTGCTGGGAGGAAGGGAGGAACTGAAGATAAGTATCAGAAAGGAAATAAAATATTTTAAACTCACTGAAATTGATGGAAAGCTGAGAGAATGCACTATGTTGGGACAAATGCCAGAAGGAGTGAAGTCTTTCTGCAGTTGAAAAGAATGACACAAGCTATTCTTGGATAATTTAGGAGAGTTCGATTCTCCTTAACACGATGTATAATGCAAAGCATCTTTATGAAACCATTTTAAACTTACACTCTGCAATCATTCTAATTAGTTAGCATTTTACTCTTAATTTGGCCTGTTTCTACGTCTATAAAAGATGAACATTGAGGCCTTGAGAACACGGAGGATCCAACTTACAGTCATTCTTTATCAAAACCAATGTCCAGTCTAAAGAGAAGCTGAGAAACTTTCCAGTCTCCTAGATTTACTAAAAAAGAAAACCAACCAACAAACCAAAAAAACCCCAGAGTACCTCCACTTTCAGGGTGTAATTTTTATTCCTAACAGATAAGAGGCACTAGTCTGGTATCTCTTGATACAAAAGAGAAGAGATATATCTCCTTTTCCAAACTTAGCATTCCCTTTTAGAAGTCCTTCAGGAAGAATATCTAAATCAAATGAAAATTCTTATCTCAACAGGATGAATTTATAATGAACAGTGAGAAGGAGGAGACAAGCACATCATATCAAGATTTAATTTGAAGTCAAATGCGTGGCTGTTTTTGTTTCTTCTTTCAGACTTGACATGAATCCAAGGGAGAACTAAAACTAACGATACTCTTGTCTTTCATGTATTATTAAGAAGTCTTTTACAACTGGAAAACAACAGCCAAAAAAAAAAAAAAAGAAAAAAAAAGGACAAGGACAATTCTAAAAATTATTGAAGAAGGAATTGAGAAAAGCACACAAAAAAAATCAAGTGAAAGCTAGGTCTCACTAACAATAATTTCTTATACACGTAACTGCAACTTAAATAGCTGGAACACATATGAACAGATGCAGTAACTCCTAGTTTTCCACTTTTAACCAGAGATGGGAACATTTCCACAAATGATAAGAACATTTTCATGTAACTCCCTACATTTTACAGTAGATAGCACTGTGAGTCAGATGATTAAATAAAGTTCAGAACTTCAAGCAGCAGGTTTTTCCCCAGGTCTCACAGGCAAAAGAACAGAGCTAATAATTTCATATAGACTTCTCTATGGAAGGTAAAAGGTGTCTTGCAACAGTCTAACCAGTTGGTTGATAACATCCAGAATAAACTTGGATTAAATAACTTAGATGATGTCTGAAGTCTGAGGCACCCACATATCTGTAACCAATATGAGGACCTGCCCAGCGAATTATCTAAAGAACCAATTGAAGTTGGTGCTATTTACTTTCTTGTTTGTAACTAGACCTTGTAGGCAGTATTATCTGTTTGGAAATCATGTATTTAAAAATTGTATTACTTTTTTCCTTACAATTTTAGTTTAGGAAAACCACACATAAACCTCTACAAGGAAATAAGAATTTGAAGTACCTACAATTGTAGCCATTTAGAACTCAAAAATACTTTTAAGAAGAGTTTATTCACATTCCAAATCACTTCTGTTGATATCATAGCACTGAAAATGTTTTGCTATTACATTGTGAAAGAGCAGTGCTGACTCTTATTTGCTGAAACTTAGTCTTACTAACAACTGCAATCTGTACAACATTGGCAAAGCTGGCTAAATCAGTGCAGTGGTTTTTTCCAAAACCAACCATTCCTAACCTTGCACTTTGAGCTGCAATTCTTTAGCCAGAAGCCTGTAAAATGGAAATCTCTTGTTATAGTCTATCTGTAATTCATTTTTGGCCACCATTTTCACTACAGTGTTCATTCTGTCCTTTTGTGCTTATCATTAAATAAAGAAGCATCAATTTATGAATTACATAGGATATTAATAAATTAAAAAGGAAACTCTCAACTCTTTAGAGCTTAAGTGGGTAGTCCTATGCAATTTAACAAACAGAAAAATAATAGCAATGATATAGCAGAAACTACAGTCTTCCCAAAGTAAAAAAAGATGATAGAGGTCTTGACTGATGTTATTCATAAACCCTCATTGGGCTCTAAATCTCTTACAAACTAATCTTAGTTATTAAAAAAATCAGCTTTTTATCAAGTGATTAATCATTAAATGCCTAGAAGAATTTGTTCTTGTTTTGTACTTCTGTCAGAGGATTACAGCCCAGCATTTACCAACAGTTGATTTTAAGCAACGCAACCTAACTGTTAGCAGTTTTCACTTTGGCGTAGATACATGGTGTTATTTCCAATTCATTGGCAAAAACATTAACTTCAGTAGCAAAAGCTAGGATTATTTTTTTCCCCCAAATTTTTGCTTATTTGCAGATTATTTTGGGCTTACTTTTTCTGTCACACATTTGATTGTCCAGGTGCATCCCTCTTTCTATAAGTGTGTATTTGGTTTTAATATCTCAGTTCTTGGCTTTTAAATGCTAAAGATGCTGACTGTGAATAAATATTCCTAAGGGAATAGAGATAAATCCATACTAAACTAATTCTGTGTCTCCTTCCAAATTTATCCCTAAATCTCAGGAGATAAATAGCTAATATATTAGTCCACGAACAGTTTGATTAAATGAAGATTTCCTCTTATTCTGTGAGATAGTAATAAGGAAGTAATAAGAAATAAGTAATAAATTTTACTAATGTACCTGGGTCTGGGTCATCATCAAAGACAGATGAATAAAAGTTACCTGTTTTCCATAATGAGAGCTGTGAAACTTTGTATTTGATACGTGTGCTTGAAAATAAATGCCATCTGGAAGTGAAGAGATTTCACTGATGCTGACAGCCCCAATGCAGGCAAGATGTTAGAAGGAGATATTTTTCATTATACTTACTAATATTTCAAAAAGGTGCATATCCACCTTTATTCTCATTTGCATTTCTGTTGAGGTTCTAATATTCAATATACTCTAAGAATTTTCAGTCACTTTGAGATTTGGAGGACAGAATAAATGCCAGGAGTTTGAACCAAGGAAAAATTCCTTACAGCAATGATCACAGAATCATAGAATCATTTTGGTTGGAAAAGAACTTTAAGATGATCGAGTCCAACCATAACCTAACACTGCCAAGTCCACCACTAACCCATGTCCCTAAGCACCATGTCAACATGTCTTTTGGCATAAGTACCAGTAACCCATCTCTTCTGGCCTCTATGACTAAATAGATGAAACTTCACCTGCTCTTTGAGGAATCTTTCTTCTGTCCATCTCACCTGTTGCATTTCTGAAAAAAATCTTCTTGGTCTACCGAGCTGACTACACCACTCTGCTTGAACAGTAACCTTATATAATGATGATTCTTACATGGACAGACTATTTAGTGATAATTGTACAGTTTAATTGAACAGGCTAAAATGTAGCTTCTTACTAAGAATGATTTTACAAAGTCCTTGGTTTTATTTTTTTCTTGTTGGTGTACAAACCCAGTCAGACAGCAATAGGCAACCCATAAAATGTTAAGTATTTTTTTTATAACCAGTGAAGTAGAACATATCATAGGTTACCAGTCTCGTGAAGTTTTTTCTCAGAAAAGGTCTTACAGCTGAACAATGCGAGTATGTTTTGATAGAGTTAAATCGGGAAAGACTCCAGAAATATATTATTATGTTTCATAGAAACACAGAATGTTAATACATCTGCAAACTACAGGCAATTTCTGCTTATTCACTGCTCTTTTTAAATTAGAGATGAGTTTTTAAAATGGCTATGAAGCTAGGTTTAGTTCAGAGGAAGGAATGTCTGGTTTGATGACCTGATCCAAAGCGTGTTGAAGGCAACAGGAAGGCTTGAGACATAAGCATGAAAATAAAAACTTTACAAGAGAAGGAGGAAGGAGGAAGAAAGGGACAGGGATGTAGTATCTGTTTAGGGAAGTTTCATCTATTGGTCAGGTTCTATCAAAACTTCTAGTCATTGGTGTCTCTGGATTTGTCCTGAAATAAGGACGCTGGTTTCTGACATAAAGTTTACTTTGTGTGCAAAACAATATGCAGTTAGCAGGTGTTTCACAGATTTGGCCATGGGTTTAGACACAGAAATTTTTTTTAATCATTTACTTTCTTGAAGTCTGCTTTTAATTACACAAGATGATGTCAGAATTCACTGAAGTTAAGGAGATTCAAGACATTAATATCTTAAAGAAGAATCCTGTCTCCTGGACATCTTTTTCTTTTTTCTTTTCCTTTTTCTTTTTCAGAATAGTTAAATACCATGTGCAGATTTAAAGGTTTAGAATTTATAAAATAGTGACATTTTCTATGAACTTTGATTTGGCGAAAAGGATAAGATCTAACCAAAAAGCATGTACAACCTGAACAGGTTAACCAATCTCTTTTTTAGTCAGTGGAATACAAATACCACTTTTTAGATACTCAGCTGAATCACATTTGATTGGAACATAAAACAACAAACACAAATATAAAGGTTTAAGTTTTAAGCATCCAAATTTAAGTGGGATGAGTCACATTTACAGCTTTAAAAGGCTTGTTAGTGCACCAGTCTTCAGATATTTTAGCTGTCAGTGTCCAAATCTCTTATGAAAGTGCAAGCATATTAGTATATTTCAAAGATTTATAATTTGGTCATAGTTCAGTGATTTTCACAGTGACAATAACAGGCACATCACTGCTACATTGACCATCGCAGCCGTGTTTCAAAATGCGAAGGAAAAAAAATGTCTTTCTTTCACACTAGTTAGGCTTTTGGAAATCACTTTGAACAAAACTTCTGGAGTAGGACTTCTCTGTTCAAATTTAGATATCAGCATCCAAAATAGTTGTCTAGACTCCTTTATAGTCCGCCACAAAGAGCAGGCTTTCTTACAGTGAGATGGATCTGACCCATTTACTTAACTACTGTAGGATGAGGCAACTGAAAATAGGTCTTCAAGCGAAGACTGACTGCAATAAACATTTCTGCTTTTTTGAATTATTAAGTAGTTTTAAGGAGGTTTTGATTTTAAATTATAATTTAAATAACGGAATTATTTGGTTTGTGGTTTTTTTTGTTTTGGTTTCTGATTCTATACTTTTTATTTAAATAAATGTATGTGCATACAATGTACCTGTATATGTATGTGTGTACAAGCGTGTAAGACAGGACATCTTTACTTCCTTCGTATCTTTAAAAGGGCAGTGTAATATGGGAATTTAATTCCAAATTGTATCCGAGAACAGGGTATAGAATGATTCACTTCTGTACCATAGGTCATCTTTTTTGATTCCTTGTTTTCTTTGTAGGGATTTACAAAGTTCTTTAGATCTATTTTATAGGCATTTATTCCAAGTTCTAAGTGCTTGTACAAGACAGTAAAATATATAACCCTGAAAATTTTTATTAATGCAGCATATAAATTTACCCAAGCTTCTCCAAATTTACCCCATCTCTCTATTTAACTACTCTTTAACTGCACATAAAATCCAGTCATCATAGAATTTTACCAAACTTAACATTGCATCCAATTCCCAAATGTCAGAGAAGAAAACACACTGGCCTTCTAGAATGTCCCCAAACTCCAAATTACTGATGGTGTTAGGTCAAGGAAAAGGAGTGAGCACCCATGCCAAGGATGCTCAAAGCATATGTAGTGCTGAGATCCCTAGACACACACAGGCTGTGAATGTCAGCATTCTTAACTGTGACAATAGGATAATATCATATATCAGTGAAAAGGATGTACTGAAAGAGAAAATTCTAAACTATTTAAACTTTCATGTTGACTTTACACTGCAAAACAGGGTTAGCTGGCCCAAGGTGGAACTCAAGGCTGAAGTCATTGCCTGTTTGCTGGCAAGAGCACTCGGTGCTGTGACATGAACATGCTGGGTATCTGAATATGGTGTTTCATTAAATTCAGTATAAAACCTCCTCATTCTGATCGATTTAGAACATAATCCAGATCTGAAAGAGGGGATAGTTTGGTGTAGAGAATAAAGAAAACGGACTTCACATAAAACATACTTTATCTTGGTTTTGCGCCACGTATGTCACTGTTACCTAGATTGAAATTGTGCAATATAATGAACTGGGAAATAACCACAATATGAATAAGATACTCATACCGCCTGAAGTTCTTTTCAGTAAAATTTTGCACAAATTAAAGTTATGGTCAAGAAGACCTAGAAAAGACTCATAGAAGTTTAGATCTGATTTGAAGTCAGCAAACTACTACACACTCTCCCACAAACCTTGCAAAATAATAATTCTTGTTGAATTTAGAATGCTCCAGGAGGAAAAGGGTTCTTTTTTCCCAAGGCTGAGACTTTAAGAGGTAAACTCAATTCAGCTAAAACAAGTGAATATTAAATGAAAATTGCTACTTTACTCCTTGAAATACTTGACTTTTATTTTTCTTTGAGTTTTGAGTTCTTTGAGTTCTTCCCTGAGTTAAAAGACTCTTGAAAGACTCTCATAGCTGCAATGTAAATGCATTCATTTGTTCAGATAAGGGCATTTTGTTTAACTTTCATTTTATTTTATTAAAGTCTTGGGACCAAATATTTATCTCGTGCAGTTGCATAGATCTTGCTGACAGAGTTACAGTGAACTAACATCTATTATAGAACTAACCTTGAGCCTTTTAAAGGAACAGTGGAATTAATGTTTCTCTAGTACTATCACAACATATTTTTAGGTTGCTGCATCATATTTGTAAGAAACAAGAGCTATCAAAATACAGATTGCAAACTAAGATCTTTCATTTTTAAGTGTATACATTCATACATGGTCTATTCAACTAATAGTCATAATACAATGAGCAAACTGGGTAGCCAACCCAGGTCACAACTAAAATGTTAAAAGTACCATTTAAACCAAAGAGTCATTCTGCTTTCAGAACTATTCTACTATTAGATCATCACAGTGTGAAGCATAGCTGCATAATATATTGTACTACATAAAAAGCATAAACTATCCCGAGGAATCTCAGCAATGCAACTGCTTCTGTTAAGATTACAGTGGTAATTAAACCAAAAAGTATATTCATAAGTCACAGGGATGGAAGAAAATTATTTTCATCCAGATTTCTACCAGTGCAGGATTACTTCTTATTTTATGTTTGCTAACGTGTAGTTACAAGAGAACAGCACCACATCATCTCAGCTCATTGACAAACCCTTTAGTCCATTAATGGAGGTGTTTAATGAAAAATTATCCAACAAGCCCTGTGGGAAGAATGTGGGCATCACTCTTAATTCTACAGTGAGTTCCAGGATCTGCTTTCTTTAGTATTTATTTTGTTACTTGCAAGGGTGGTTAAGGTTTTTTAATGGCATTTGATTCATTGATTACAGAAATAACAGCTACAATAGCTTTGTAAATGTAAACAGCTATACAGACTTTGGCTGAAATTTCTGTCAAACTTTCTTTCACAAGGTAAATAACCTGAAAACCAGTAATGTCTAAGGACTATAGTGCAAAGGACTGTGCTGAAACCAGTTAATTTTATTTTTTTTACAGACACTTTTCCTTCCAACAAGCAATAACACCTAGATGAATGTTTCAGGTCTATTTTCTGTCAGAGGAGAAATCAGTGTCAGGGAATCTGATCTCCTATTCTTTCACTATATTCACTAAACCTTGAACAGAAATGGTCACATGTAACTCGAAGTTTGACTGTACCTACAGAAGCCGTCCCTATGTGATACAAAGGGAATCTGCTTGACTGAAGTAATTGTCTTGCTGGAGTTCTTTCTCTTTAAGTGTTTTAAAGCCGTAACAATGAAGGGTCTCATCAGTTATTTGTGTTTGCACTATTGCTCAGGATTGCTTTGATCGTGCTTTAGAATTCACAAAGACTTTTTGAAGATGGATTGTCATGTTCAAAACATAAATGACATGATCATGCTCGATTAAAGCAATTGCTTCTCTATTTCATAGTTGTTTTTTTGTTTTTTTTTTCCTTTTAAATGAGCCTTAGAACTTTGGAAATATCAGGGGAACTGCTCTGTGGCAATGCCACTCACAATCCAGAATCATTATTGGATTGAATTGATACAGTCCATCCTGCTGTAGTATCTCAGTATTGGATGATTTATTATTATTTTTTATTATTTTCAAAAATATTTTGTTGTGGGGATTTCCCAAGCAACCCCAAATCTACACGGGATAATTGGGTAAATGACCCCTGAAACTGTAAAGAATTGGGAGGAAACTGGACAGAATACTGATGCATTCTGCTGTAGGAAAATTTTAATGGACACTATAAACGGCTGAACCTCAGAATGTCTGCGCTCACTTCTACTCTATATTTATTTCTAACTAAAACCAAGTTGATGAATAACATCTGTAAACATTTTATGAATCAGTCTTTACACACATACAGAAATATTTCATTGCTGTAGTATATAAGGCTGGCTAAAGAATTGTTGCAATTTCTCTGTAATAGCAGTAAATAAAACTTGGAAAAGCTGGGGAATCCCTAATAAACATACATATAAAAGACTTTTCAGTGAGCTTCATGTGGACTTCAAGATTAAAAGTGGAAACCAGATCATTAGCAAATTAAAGTCTCAGGAACTGTACTTCTAAACATTGCCATAAAGTAATTTAGAGATTGAAATATAATGTTGAACCACAAGAGAAATCAGTATAAAAACAGGTGCTGATCTACATTCATATTCTATCCTCAAATCATTTAAGTGAACATAGATGAGGTGAGAATACAGAAAAGATCAACAAAGTCTTCAATAATGCCAAGGGGGCATGAAAAAATCTAAATACCGTATGAATATGAGACAAGAAATAGAGAACTGAAACAAAGGCAGGATTTAAAAAAAGCAAGCTGAAATTACTGTTCAGAAGAAAGATGTGAATTCAGTTTACCAAATTACAACACAGCTGAAATAAGATTAAAAAGAAAAAAAAGAGGAATACAGAGGAAAATGAAGAAGGAAAAGTATGATCAACACGGCAGATGTAGTCATACAAATTGAAGTTTCACTTGAAAATGTTCTTGCATAGGAAGAATCACAAATCCTCTTAATAACACCCCAGAAGTCAAAGTCAAAGCCTTGACTAAGGCTCTCAGGTTTAATGTAGCTCCCAAGCCAAAGACAGGAGGTCCCTGAAATGCATTTTCACAGCTCTTCTCCCAGCAGTCAGGTCTGAGACCACACAGCTGTCACATCACAGCTGACCTTAAATACAGGCAGCTACAGCCCTAGGAAGAGGGAGGAAAGGGGTTGCAGAGCTTCTGCACCTCATTTGGAACCCTGAATATCAGATATTAAGCTTGACACTCAAAGGCAAATTTAAAATGAACTAAGAACTTCTCAGACCTTGATTCTTTGTTTTTTAAACCTCCCAAGAAAGATGAAATGCTGATACAGGTAAGAAAAGTAGGCATCTAAGATTACTGAAGCTATGCATGAATCTTTAGTGTGGGAAGAACATGAATGTAAGAAGTCTTCTCAAAAAAATTTTTTATAGCATTAAAGCTGGAGATGTATAATTTTCCTCACTATACCAAACAATAGAGAAAAAGTCAAATTATTAAAACCTCTGTTGTGTTTTGAGTGAAATATTATTAAAGACATGCAAGGTATCTTCTGATCCTTGCTTTGTGTGTTACTTATTGACTGGATTTTTTGAAACATAACTGCAAATAAAATGAGAGAAAATAGATAATGGACACTGACTCAATGCTTATAGTCCAGTCTGTATCCAGAAACACGGAACAAAAATTAGTAAGATCAATTAAAAGGAAATATGGAAGGCAGGATGTCGTCAAGAGGACTATACCTTGAGCTGTGGGAAGAAGGACAGCAGGGTACAAGTAGCTAGTAAAAGAGAAGACTGCAAATTTGTGCTTCTCCTTGACTTAAGAGCATGTATACAGGGCTACAATAAGAGAAAGTCACAGCTATGCATAGCTGTCCTTCTACTCTTCCATTGCTATCGGGGAAAAAAAACAATTGAGAGGACAGGATAGCATACACTAAAAGCAAGATAAAAACCTTTGACTTTAAACAACTTTGAAGCAAACACTAATTAAGTACAATAAATGTCTACTACCATTCCGAATGTGGGTGGTTGGCCTAAGATGTGGTTTTTGCCCTCCAGCCCTCTGAGAACAAATTAGTACATGGCCCACATTCTTGAGAAGTCTGATAGCTCTGGAATTTATCCTTAAAATATTTATCAAAATTCTAATATTATTCTATTTTTTTAACTTCTGCAGGCACAGTCCACCTGTAGGTGAGAATCAGTTCTTGTAAAAATAAATTGCATGGAGTCTTTAGTATGGTTAGAGTAAAACAGCTGATTAAACTTTCCAAGTTTAAAAAAAAAAATAAATCTGAAACAGAAAGCAGTATGTACATTTGGTGCCATTATGTGCTATTCTCTCTTCATAATGGGCGCCAGCTGTGATTCTACATAAACTAGGAAGACAGGCAGCTAGTTTAAGAGTACTTTATGCATAGGTCAGTATGGGTTTGTTATTCAGTGTTCAATGCTAATAAGCATACAGAAGCCACAGTGGAAAACCTAACTAACTGGACAGTATTCAAGATATTATATTGTGAATGGATAGGCATAGTAATTATGTAAGTTCAATTGATAAAGAATTAAAATTAATAGAAAAGAACAAGTAGTAGGTCCCTTTGGACTTTCCATGTAAAAAAAAGGCTTTTGAGAAGTACACTGGGTTCATTACACCAAAGAAAGCAACAGTGCGAGAGTCATACACACAGTGACAAGATATTAATTCTGAAATGATAATTACATTCAAAGTCAGTAGATCAAAGAGGAACTGTGTAAACAAATCTGGTACGGTTCCCCTCTTTATAATAGCTCTGTCGAGATTAGTTATTGGCAAAATTTAAAGGTTTAAAAGTTCAGCAGTGATATGCATTCTAAATTTTAGAGGCTTACTTGAATCTTAGTTTAAAGCTTTAATGCAAAAATAAGGTGAATATTCTAGTAAGTGATTACCCTTTATTTCTTGGTCTCACACACAAGAGAAGAGCCGAAGTTACAATAAAATTTTACATCAATCACATGCCAAATGGTCACTCTTTAAAGAAGCCTGTTCTCTTTACTTAATCTTCATATGGCTCTCACCCAACTTCTTCTGTCATTGTTCCCATCAACAAAAAACATCCATTCTATTAACTTTGACCACCTTCTTGTCTTTCAGAAGGTTAAGAAGAGTATTTGAAATTCTTTATTAAATGCTGTTGGACGTAAACTTAAGCCGTTGGACATAAACCTAAGCTTCAGCTCTCTGTTCCATAGAATATTTTGGTAGTCAAGGAAATAAGTTTTTTCCATTTCCAGAAGAAAGACTCCTTTGCAACTAACCAGAAAAATAGTGAAATCAGATGTATATTGAGGTTTCATTCTAAAAAAATATCATATACTGAGCAAGTTCCAAACTAAATTCATACTGATTCACTGACACTAGCGAAACGCCAACTTAGTTCCACAACTTAACACCAACTGATATTCTAGTATGTCACTATTGGATCTATACCTTATTACTATTTTCAAGTTATTATCATAATTCTTGGTGAGAATAGGATGGCCAGAATTTATGGCTCATAAGGTCTATATCAATATTTTACGACCAAGAGCTGCAAGACTCTTTCGAGAGGCCCAAGGAGAGGTGGCTCTCCAGAAGTAGTTCATAGACACTCTGACCACCCTACTAGAAAACAGAAGGGGATAACAAAACAAGGTGTCTTGATTACCTTGTAATGTCATTCTCAGCACGACTTCATCCTTTCAAAAAGTCACATTAGGATTATTCAGCTCGCTGACATTAGAACATCTCCGGAGCAGGACACAAGACACAGTTATGCCCTGCCTTCCTACACTTCGAGAGCAAGTGTATCCCAGTAGCCACAAACTAACCATCCCTGGACCGACTGTGGTGGGGAAAGAGCTGTTGAGATGTAGCATTGTGTATCAATTTCTAGCAAATCTTGAGGTTTTAGTGAGAAATTAAACAATAGTAGGTGATTTGAATCTAAAACTTCACAACAACATTCCAAACTTTGTCAATTTTGCTTTGCTATCCATAGTAAAAAAATATCCTTCTGTTCAAGCCAGTAAAAGGGACTTATGGAGAAAAAAAAATGACAAAGTGAAAGTTTTAATGTATGGTCGAGATTGTACATGAGCAGCAAAATGTTTTGTGCTTGGGGCCAATTAGAAATACTCAAGTTAAGTCTGCTCGACTAGCAAAAACTGTACTGAAGTAGAAAACAAATGATAGGAACTAGGTATTTCACTTCTAAAAATTAACTCTCTTCCAGGCATACACATATTTTACTTTCACAGTGATGCACTGCACCAGTAGCTTCCAGCAGCAAATGACAGAGCACATCTCATACAAAAGAACTCTACACTTCAGCTATTTCTTTAAAAGAAGAGCCTGTATAAATATTACACCATTGTAAATTCAACAGTTATCAAGACAGCACCAGATGTAGATTTATCCTAGAGGATTTTATGTGTTTTGCAGCAGCATGTCTCATAAAAACTGCAATAAATATGCTAATTTTTAATGTCTTTATACTTTAGTTTCATATTTTATCAACTTATAAAACAAAGATTAAATGTATATGGATATTATACTCTTGGAGATTGCTTTCTAAAGTGTCATAATAAGAAGAATATCAAGATTAATATTTCAATAAAAGTTGAACAATTATTTTTTGTTTGGTATTTGGAATGGCTAAGTCTTTGGCCACTAGATGTTATTATCAAGGGACATTAGTGGAATTAGTTTGATATGATGCTTTCACCTTTGCTTTAATCTTTTGGCAGTAGTCATTCTGGATCTTCTGTGGATAAGTTTGCATGAAGGCATTTGGCATTCATGTTTAATGCTAAGAAATCCTTATTCAGAGGCAGAGGGCTAAAAAGTGACAGCATATGTAACAGAGGTGGAAGGGTGATGAGCAGAGGTATTCTATTTATCTTTCTAATTATCAGCTATCTAAGAAAATGAAGAGAACTTTGATCTTTCAGGTGAACCAAAATGCAAAGTATTAGAGGGATGTAATTAATAGTGTCCAAACAATTTCACAAATAGGTGGCAGGGTATATCTGGCATTATCTTCACAAACGTTACCTATGAAGGCCAAATTTTGCTTTTGGGATGTCCACGTTTTGCAACAAAAAAGATTAAGTCTAATTTGCATATCTATTATGTATCACAGTAACAATAAGCCTGTGCCACGCTGTATGCTTGTATTTCTTGTGCTTTGATAAATGAATAGAAATTGTCAAATGAGCTCACCAGTAAAAAAAATCAAGGAACAGGACCTTCATACTGCTGTGTTTATAGAAAGAACACACATGGAACCAAATTCAGAAATCACAATATATGGTAGCATAAGGATTTCAGGCTTGTTTCACTGGTGTTCGCAGAGAAACATACATGCAACATGAACACAGAAACAACATACACGTTGTTTCTACCAAGATTAGTGACAGCTACTGTGCTCTCAGGTGAGTCATAGCCAGCCTGAGTGCGTTTGTCTTTACTCTCTGCCGGTTCAATCAGCAAAGAACAGTTTTCAACTGCAATCAAATCTTCTTTATTTAAGATAATAAACCGCTGACAAGTAAAGGCCAAGGAAATAGCTTGTAGGGTTTCATACAGCCTCCAGATGTTACCCTTGATGATGTATTTAATCAGTACATACCTCTGCCAGTGCTTAGTCATTCATAAAAACATTGCAGACTTTGGGATACTGCTGGACCATATGGGCCAATATGGGTCCTTCATATTATGCAAATTTTTTAAAATTAACTTGCTATCATTTTGTCCAGGACCACAGTTTTCATGCCTTTGGAGCACCTGTTCTACCAGTGGTATTTCAGAAAATGTTCCTGTATTTGGTTTGTGTGGCAAGGTTTTGGTAGCAGGGGGGCTACAGGGATGGACTCTGTGAGAAGGTGCTAGAAGCTTCCCCTGTGCCCAATAGAGCCAATGTCAGCCAGCTCCAAGGTGCACCTGCTGCTGGCCAAGGCCAAGCCAATCAGCGATGGTGGTAGCACCTCTGGGGTAACATATTTAAGAAGGGGGAAAAAAAAAAACCAACTGTGCAACAGCAATTACAGCCAGAGAGAGCAGTGAGAATATGTGAGAGAAACAACCCTGAAGACACTGAGGTCGGTGAATAAGGAGGGAGAGGAGGTGCTCCAGGTGCCAGAGCAGAGATTCCCCTGCAGCCCATAGTGAAGACCATGGTGAGGCAGGCTGTCCCCCTGCAGCCCATGGAGGTTAACAGTGGAGCAGATATCCACCTGCAGCCTGTGGAGGACTCCATGCTGGAGCAGATGGATGCCTGAAGGAGGCTGTGACCCTGTGGGAAGCCCACGCTGGAGCAGGTTTGTTGGCAGGACTTGTGACCCCATGGGGGACCCACACTGGACCAGTCTGTTCCTGAAGGACTGCACCCCATGGAAGGGACCCACACCGGAGCAGTTTGTGAAGAACTGTAGTCTGTGGGAAGGGCTCACATTCGAGAAGCTCGTGGAGGACTGTCTCCCATGGGAGACACCCCACACTGGAGCAGGGCAAGAGTGTGAGGAGTCCTCCTTCTGAAGAGGAAGGAGCAACAGAGACAACATGTGATGAACTGACTGTAACCCCCATTCCCCATCCCCTTGTGCTGCTATGGGGAAGGAGGTAGAGAAAGGTGGGAGTAAAGGTAAGCCCAGGAAGAAGGCAGGGGTGGGGTAAAGATTTTTTTAAGGTTTGTTTTTTTTTCTCATTATTCTACTGCAATTTGATTGGTAATAAATTAAACTAATTTCCCCAAGTTGAGTCTGTTTTGCCTGTGACAGTAATTGCTGAGTGATCTGCCTGTCCTTATCTCAACCCATGATGCTTTCATTATATTTTCTCTCCCCTGCCCAGCTGAGGAGGGGAGTGGCTTTGGTGGGCACCTGCCCTCCAGCCAGGGTCAACCCACCACAGTTGCCTTACAACGTAAGTAAGTCCACAAAGGTAAAAGTAACCCTGTTGCACAAATGGAGAGAGAAGGTTATTACATACTTCTGATCTCTAATAGGTGGCCAGTGTATGAGATGTATTCTTAGTATTACTTTATATACCTATGTGTTGCAATATCTATACCTTCATGAGAGAGAGAAACCCTACCACAAGGAGTGGTAAACTCCAATTTATAGCTAATGTCAAATTTTGAGTAGCAATTTCACTTCAGAACAAGCAAGTGCCAGCTTATTGACATTGTCCTTTCCCTCATTCAAGAAACAAACTCCCTGAGCACCTTTAAGAGTTGCTCTGTCCACTTGCTACAAGCACCTGTGGGGCATTAATAATTTAGAAACAAACTAGCTCAGTTCCTTTTCGGTAAAACAAGTGCAGGGGATTCCTCAACTTGGCAATCTTGGCTTGAGTAAAGCATGCTTGTGTTACAGCTAAGTAATATCTTTTTTAAAAGCAGTTTGTCTTCAGCTGCATTCAACTGAGACACAGAGAATTTACTCTTTCTCTTTGTAGTTGGTTCCAGTGACTACCACCCCTCTGTAAGAGAAAGTGTATAACTAGTTTTCTATTTTAATTGTTCTCCTTCATATTCCAGCTTTCATTCTTGGCCTGCCTTTTCTGCTAGATTAGAGAGCTCACGGTTTTCCTTTTATTAGGCTGCATATGTGTATATAAACATTTCAAATAACTGCATTTTCACAAGCAGTTTATGTTGAAATTCTTTTGTTCACTACAAATCCTAAGTGTTCTCAGAGTCACCATTTTCCAATTCCACTGGTAAAGACTGAATTCATTATTTTTAGATGCAAAGGTATGGCAGTTGGCATGGTTAATCATATTTTGTCTTAATGTGTCAGCTGTATTCAGCTTTAGAAATTATTGTTCCATGTTTACTCATTCCTCAGCATTGTACCAATTTTCCTCATCTGAAAGTGTTGCTGCTTGTGATCGTTGCAGTTTCATCCCTCTGAGAATTATCATTAGCTCAATGTCTTGTGAAAGATCATTGTGCATATGAGCATACAGGAATTTGACAGCATTTGCTGGACTTTCAGAGATAAATATGTATGCCTTTTGAACATATTAGATATTATAACCCCAAATAATCCATGTTAAAACTATGTGTATCTTCCTCACTTATTTACCACTTTTTGTGACAAAAAGATTGTGAAGTGCTGAGATTCTGAGGTATACACATCAACATATTATCAACACACTGTATCAAAAATCCTGGCCTTCCTAACTCTACCTGAAAGATTTTATCTCTGCAATCTTCTTTGTGAAATAATTATACCAGTATGACTAAGTTAACATACAATATGCTCCATTTCATTGGGGAATGAGCTGAAATGTATTTAGACTAGAGGTTTGTGCTACTTTATCCACCAGTGGTATAGGTAAAGCAAAACTTTTGCCTAGATGGATGCACGCATGGGTGAGTAAGTGAATAAGTAGGTGGACAGATGGAAGAAAAGACTTGCTTGAACTGATGCCAGCTTCTCTGTTGACCCCACTGGCTGCCATGGGGAGTCTCTCACAAATGAATGCACACCTGAACGCGGGGAGAATAGCTGCAGCAAGTGTGTAAGAAGCCACTGGCTTCTCAGGAAGCCTATGTCAGGAGCCACATAAGCTCCTGAATGTGCTACAAATCTAAGCTTACTTCAGCTCTTCATACACAACTTTCAGAAGACACTATATTGCCTCTTCCATACCTCTTGGAAAACTAAACTTTGAATCATTCAAGGGTTCACTCCATGTAGAGATATTATGAATAGCTCCACCAATAATGCCAGAGAAGGAGTCTTAAATCTGCAAAACTAGCATGGTTTTTGACAGGTTTATGTTGGTAGAGATTTTTTTATGGATGGACTCAGTGCAGAATCAAGTCTATAAGTGTAAGATACAGGTACTGTCCACAGGAGCAGTTCCAGAAAGACAAGCATGGCAATGACCATGACCTGCAGCATACTGTCTGTCTACTGAAGCGTTAATAATGAAAGGTCAGCTGCATTGAGCCAAGCATGTGGTTTAAAGCACACCCGAGTACAGTTTACCAGCCAGCTTTTCTGAACTTTTAGCCACAAAAAGAGAGAAATGAAGGAATAAATCTTTCTTAAAAAAGATATCATGGGTACAGTCAGGAAAAATGTGCAAGATAGGACTGAAGCAAGAGGTGACTAGCTCATACTGTGAGTGGTGCAGCAAACATTTTTACCATGCACAGGACTGCACATTCCTATATAACCACTGAATTTGACTCACAACTAGGCAGGCAGACGTTAAGCAACTCACAGTGAGGACAGTGATCAAAAAACCTTCCACTGACTGCACTAAATCTCCATGAATCACGCTGGGGAGAATGTGTTTACATAATTACATGTATACATACAGTTCGCTTGCCAGATAATGCAGACTTTCAGAGAGAGCCATATGAGGCATGTGTTAACATTTACTAGAGATGAGGCAATTTAAATTCCTGGTCCTTTACTAATCATTCAACTCCACTTGAAAAATAAAAAGTAACAGCTACACTTGAACAGTAATGTTACATGCTGGGAAATGCTTTAGTGTAGCTTGTAAAATTACCTTTGAGAGAGCAGAGTCTAAATGCAGACAATAACAGAGTCATGGATTTAAAGCATACTTTTATTTTGGAAAGTAGCTCTAAAAATGGTATCTTGCGGAGGTTCTCTGTTATCCCAACCACTCCAGCTTAGCTTTGCTTAAGTGTCAAGTAAAAAAGATGTTTTCCTTACAGTTCCAAGCTCTGCAAACTCACCCTTATGACTGCCTTGACAGCAAGTCAACCTGTGTTGCTTCCTGCTAACATATCAGTGCCAGTTCCACTGACCCACTGGGAACGCTGAATTATATGTAAGTGTAAATAGGCACAGAAATTTATGAAGCATCTTTTGTTTTTAACTCTATCGCTGGCCTGTGTTCAAAATCAATCTGGAGCCTAGATAAGAGAAGAAGGGAAGTGACAGAGAAGAGGCTGTCATCACCAGTCAGCACAAAGAAAAGTCATGAGAAGTGCTCAGTGAAAGATGCCAAAGTGGAGAGGGGATTTAGAAAAACCAGGGATGAGGCAGGCCCACATCTGAGCATGACAATGTCAGGCTGAAGCTGCGTTCACAAGATTGTTGCTGGATGGGGAAAGACACGCTGAAGAAGACACAGCAAAATCACAAAGGAAACAATAGAAGATGGGAGGCAAGAATATCTTGGTAAGTGGTAAAGAACTGACCTCAACAGCTGAATTAGGTATGACAGTGCTTGCCTCTTGGAGCCAGGTACATAGGGAGGAGATATCAGAAGACAGGGTGATAGATGTGGATGCTAATCCACAGTGTAAAAGAGGCGTTTGTGTGATCCCAAATAACTAGAGTACTGATAGATTATAATCAGTCATTTGGATATCACCATAGCATCTTTCATTTACCCTCATCATGACATGGTCTATAGCACTACGATGGATGAAAATCAAACAATCATCTCATGGCCAGTTCCACGAGTATCCCAGTGACGGTTTGGGACTAACTAGAGATTTTTAGTTAGTCATTTAAATTATCTAAAATGGGATAGGTCATCTGAGCCATTTAAACACGCCTTCATTTGACTAAAAGCAAGTCTAGCATGATTACCCCGAATGTGTCTATCTATACTGTAGCAGCATGCATAACATCTCACTTACTGTGTGTAACACCAAGGTTGAAAATTCCAGTTCAAAGCCCTGAGTCAGCTTCCATTTAGACTCTTGGGCTGTTCCAACATGAATAATATACACACTGTCTAGGCCTGTTAGCTGACATGAGGACAACCAGCACAGAACAGCCCATATCCATATGACTAAACTCTCTTAGCTTCAAAACAGGATTGTCCATCTAAGTAGTTTTTGGCACATGCTGACTTCCAGATTAGGCCTAGGAATCGTTTGGAAGAACACTAACTGGCCCAGGCCAAATTCAAGTCAAGGACCAGGCTAAAAATTCAACGCTATGGACAATAACATTCCAGTGTTCATTCCTGTTCCCTGTCACTGTTTACTTTATTAGTATAGATGTACTCTTGCAGTCTGAAACCTAGGCCACAGTTATTTCAAAACCCTGGCTTCTGAAATCCTGTATCTCCTTCTCCTCTGGGCTCTACCCTCCCTCCTATTTTCCCCTAATCCTCCCAGGACAAAAGCGTGGCAGTGCACTTGGAGCAGGATTGTACTTGGATCCTTATACTATTAGAATGGGCCACCCTGAGGCTCATTTACTTTAAGTACAGCATGTCATGACCAACTGTTTTAGTTGCAAATTTGCTTGATTTCCCTGCCAAGTGCATTTACCCTTGGACAACACCTAGTCTTCAGTCTTGCCGTACTCACCTGCCACTTCATGAGCTGTCAAATGACTACTCAAGCACTAAAACCCAAAGTCTCTTCAGACTTTTAATGTAAGCCTTTAAGTTAGCAGGCAGCTTAAAATTAACAGTAAACAATGCCTACCTGTAGCTAGGCAAAAGACAAGGGAAACCGCTCTTACGACCAGGAGGAAAGGCTCTCTAATAGGTTTCATAGTTCCCCTTCACAGACTTTCTACACTTAATGAAGTCTGTTAACACTCCAAAGACAGTGAAGTTGAAGACTACAGAGCAAGGCTGGAAGGACACCAGCAGCATTTAGGAAGGTCTTGTGGAGACTACTGTGTCTGAAGATACGGGGTTTTTTTGTCTCAAACTGTTTAAGAAGTCTTCTGTATCATCTTCCAGTCTTTATCCTTCACTACAGTTCACCACTGTCAGATGTAAAAACAAAAAACCAAGCAAGTAAACAAAGAACTGGCACAATTATAAATAGCCCCCCTCAAAAAAAAAAAAAACCAAAACCCCAAAACCTCAAGAAAACAAACAAAAAAGCCACAGAAAAGAAAAACAAAAATACAAACAACCCCCCCCCCAAACAAACAAACAAACAAACAAACAAAAAACAAAAATTCAAAATCAAATCTAGCCATTCTCAGCTCTCCAGATAATAGATATGCGGGAGAGACAGGACTCCTCTGTACTATTTTACAAGTCACATTGTTTGAAAATGTATTGTTTATATTTTCATTTCTCTTTTCAAATCATTAAAAACACCATTTATATTATAATAAAATATTTCTGTATTTCTGATTTTCATGGGGTTTGCTTAATAATCAAATTAACAGTTAGAACAATTTTCAAGGCAAGTGACAAAAAAGCAAGTGAAAATATGTTGTTCTGTTGTTTTCCTTTTTTTCTATTTAAATCAAGTGATAACTGAGTCCTGATAAACTGAACAACATCACTTAGCAGCATGCACAATGAGAAGCTAAAAGCTTTTAATTAGACTCTTACTCAGTAGGGGTGAAAATATAATTCAAAAGACTCAGGGCAAAAGCTGAATTGTTAGTTTAATATTTTAGCACAACAAAGCTACAATTAGACTAAATTAGTTAACAGCTTATTCATTAGCCTTCAATAGAAATTTGGATGCACACTGACTCCATGTTGTTGTTTGCATCTAGTTCAAAATAGTAATGTATAACAGTTTAAACGGTAGATGTAGAGGGTAGTTGTAGAGCTGGCTGTGTTAGGATGTCAAGGATTCATGTGTTCAAGCCATGACCCACCCATCAGTTCAGAAAAGAAATTCATTACTCAGTACTCTTAAAGACATCACACTAACAATGCTACATTTCTTAGACTAGTAATAGAGAACCACTCATTTTCTGTCAAAGGAATACCAGACATAGTAAACCTAAGCATGCAGTATTTCCAGTTTTTCAGTGTTCTTTTTATTTTGTAATTTCCACTTAAAATGGCACCTTTTAGGATAAGAAAAGCATCAGCAAGAAAGAACAAAAGTAATACCTATGGGTGGGAACAGCAAGTGTGATCCCCCATTGCAGCAATACATAGCAAAATTCCTACTCTTGGCAAATGTAAGAGAGAGGTAACATGGTATCATAACTGTTTGCACCCCAGAGAAGAAAATACTGGCCTCACTAAAGTCTGAGGCAAAGCTCCCTTTGATTTTACTGGGGCCAGGGTTATAACCTCAGTAAACGAGGAATAAATGTTAGCTCCTGGGATGTATCCCTTACACGTTCCACTTGCTTTTCAGACTTCCCCAGGCGTGAAAAGAGAAGTCTGGTACTACTGTGCTGCACATCAGACTTCAAAACTATGGAAAATCACTGATCAGGCATCACTGTGGCCTTCCAGTATTGCTAGCAAAGGGTAGCTCTCATTCCTATTGCAATTGGTAAGTGCTCGGCATGTGTAAGGAATACAGCTTTAGACTAGCAGTGTTTCCTGCAATAAAAACAAATAATAGGGAAAAATATAGTGCCAAGATATTTTGGGGAAAAAAAAAAGATGCAAAACCAAGCCATTGAGCTCGGCTATTTATACTGGTAATGGCTCAGAGGAACGTTAAGAAGCTCTTTTCTTAAATCTTACTCAGAGAAAAAAACTCTGAAGAGTGTGGGAAGGACTGCAAGATGTGGTCTTTTGATAGTGCTAAGTTTTAACCTTTCTTTCTTTTTATGTGGTCTCTCACTTTAATTTGAATTATACAAGCATCTTTTTTTTTTTTGTAAGCATAAAGCTAAAAAAGCTATAAGCATTTCATAAATTACACTACATTATAAAAGTACACAAATGGATTTAAGTAATGAATCCTGAGGATTGTGAGTCATGCCATGCTACCCTGTTATTTACACTGAAGTGCTAACTTGTAGAAAAGAACCTATATTTTGTTTAAAAATATGACAAGTTGAATTCTCTTTCACTCATTCTAGAAGTGCCTCAAATTGCTGCAGAGGGGCAATCTTAGTCAGAAAAGCACACCGTGTAACATGGAATATATCAAATAAGGAATTAACAGCTCTTATTAGTTCCCTTGCCAGCAGAGCAAATTAAGATAATTGAGCTCAAAGTATCCATGCAGTCCAAAAGCTATCGTTCTCCTGTGGCCAGGCAACAAACTCTAACAGGATTCCATGCCAGTATAGATAGAAGTTTTGATTCTGATCCAATAAGCCCAATGAGTCAATGGAGACAGTGGACAATGCACCATCCTTCAACACAGTTAGTAATACCTAGCAAATTACAATAGCTATCCAATGACAATGAGTTTGCCCAAATATTCAAGTGGTGTTCCCTCTCCGTAAACTCTAAGGCTATCTTTAAAATTTTCTTCTAACTGGTTTACTAAGTAACCTCTACCTCTTTTATCCTCTCCAGGCTGCAATAAGTGTGGTATGTTTATTTCCACAAACATTGATTCACATTAAAAAATGAACTCCTTTCTGCTACATTTGCATCATGTTTATGATCGTTTTCTGCACACATTCAAGCAATTGAATTTCACTTGCATAAGTGCCAGCAGGATCTAATCAATTCCCATTAATGTCAGTGATAGTCTTTCAGCTGCCAGTCCCATATCAATATAAATTGAAATATACATGGTCAAGTAGTTGCACTAAAAGTGATGTAGTTATGTGGAAAAGGGGAACTGTTGAGTTAATGAAGAAGACAAGATCCTTCTAAAACTTTTAAGAGCTATGTTGAGAAAATTAAAACTCCACACAGGTATACAAAAATCTTTTCTTCAGCTATGTCTATATTTGTGCCTTTCAGTGTGTTGAAAACATAAAGCTACTTATATCAAAGATAAATTGCCAGTTTCTATATCAGATGTATCAGTTTATCATGGTTCTGAGAAAATGTTTCCAAAAGCCGTATGAGAGACAAGAATCAAGCTGGACATTTCACAACATCGACAGAACAACAGTTGATTTAAACTAAATGGAAACTCTGTGAAATGGCAACATCATTTCCATACAAAACCCAACACTGTAGATACTGCCCAGCAGAGTCAAAAGACATATCTTTAAACATTTGCCCAAAGCAAACAGTGGATAGCTTCTTACCTATGCTGGATGAGGGTCTCAGTGAACAAGGAAGGTACCTGAAGCTGAGAATTTGCAACTCTACTACCAAATTTATTTTTTTTTAGATCTGTTTTCTGAGCACATTTACATTGGGAGAGTATTTTAATAGTATTCCCTTGGTCTCTGTAGAGTAATTGCCTCTGTTGTCTTGATTCTACATTCAGAAAAGCAAACCTGAAGTCTCCTAAATTGCATCATCTTGTTATTACATATCGACATCTGGGAGTGTTGTTGGCATGTGGATTCGTTTACGACTCTATAGTGACTTAAATGAAGTTCTGGAGGATCTTGTACTACAAAATAAAGAAAATCTGAAATACTAGGTTAGAGATATTGTTATTTTTTTCCATTGAGAGACTAACTTTTATCAGTCAACAGATATTAAGATGACAGGTTGACCTTTTTTTTTTTTTTTTTTTTTTTTTTTTTCCAAAATTAATCCCTTAATGGATAGAATCAAAGTAAAAGAGAGCCAGACAGGGTAGAGGAGGCTGACTGGCAGAATGCAAAGGCAGGTAGAACCCTAACCTCTACGGAAGATTATCAGGGGTTTTCTTGGGGACGTTGTCCTCCCCATCACACTAGGGAGTGGTACTCATGTCTAAAGTGGTCTTACTTGAATTTAGCACAGTGAAACCCTGTATTGTGCCTGTGACTAATTTTGTTCTTGTTTTATTTTGAAAGGTCCTAATCCTTTCAAGTCACCATTGTTCATGGTCCAGACTGTCTTCAGGTTCTTGTAACACCCTCAATAGATCAGGTATACGTAATATTATTTTTTTTTAAATTGCCTTTTTCACAAAGAAATGCAACTGACATGCAATTTGATAGAATACAGAATTACTGTGTTCTGCAACTCTTAGCCAAAGAAAGTTCTGAAGAATGATAAGGGGAACTAAAATTAAATTAAAAGAATTATAGATGATATCGTTTGCTACCTTCTTTAAAAGGATACATAAAATAACAAGTACAAAGCCAGCAGCTGGGTTCTCTTCTCACACTAATTTTACTGCACTATATGTATACTGACTTAAATGAGAGTACTCAGTTTATAGAGAAGTGAATGAACCAGAATCAAGTCCAAGTTCCAAGTATATTGTGAGGCTTTAAGAAAGACAAAGGATAGGGCCAAATGCCAACTTCTGCTTAGGGTAAAGTAAACTTTATGTTGACTTAACATTGCCATCACTATAGAACAGTAAGATACAGAATGAGGGATAGAGAACGTGATGAATGAATGTCAATATATGGTCACCTCAGCCATGACCATGGGGATACTGCAGTATCATGGTGAAGGAAGGAGAGCTATATCTCAGGTCTAAATTGTCATTTTGAAATCTCAAGTGTATCAAAGTGCTATCCTAGGGACAAGCCCCAAACGGTGATGACATTAGAGAAATTCTGAAGGTGCCATCAGTTATATTAGTTCCAGTCATAATTAAGGGATCACAAAGAAGGTATAAAGCTGAGTGAAACTTGATGATGAGAGAAACCATGGTCTGCATTGAAACTAACTACAATTTATCGACTTTTTTTTTTTTTTTAATAAGTAATTGGTCTCTATAATGAAAAGATGGCCAGGTTTTTGGGACTGTCATAAGAAAACAAGAAGTACTCAATTTAACTAGTACAAATGATGAAATTTTGCATTGTTAGTGTTTCCACAGTTTTGCAAATAAAAACAAAAAACCCCAACCAACCAGAGCACTTGCTCCTGTTGAATTTTTGTCACTACTTTGTCTCCTTAAAATGAGTGTGGGCTCAAAACTCCTCTGTTTATATTTAACATATTTATGTTATAAGGTTAAATATAGTTTTGCTATACCCTGCAAAATTAAAATGTGTGAAATTGTAATTATAACATTAATGCTAGTCTCCTAAAAGGAAATGCTATGCGCTTGCAGAACAGTGATCGGTAGAATTATCAGACTAATTAGTGGTACATATCTGGACATTAACTCCTCAAAGCCCAACAGTTCAGTGATCCTCTTTTTGGAAGGGAAGGGGAAATATAGTGAGTAGAAAGATAGTTGCCTATATAATTTATTTCTCAGTAGTGACAAAGAGCGAGAGATGGGAGAATAAAGAAAAGCAGTGAGAGATGGGAACAGAACTGTTTTTCCATAAATTTATTATGTAATCATACCACCATTTGATATAAAATAGCATATGGCATGAAAGCATGTGCTACAGATGGAGTCCACAGCTACACAGACATCTGGCATCCAGGTATTTGATTTTGTGTCTGCCAACAGGCAGGGGTTTTTCAAAGTTTATTCACCCACTAATTCTTCACAGCAATGTTGGTATTTTGCCTACAGTTTTCTTCTGCACTCTAATACATTTTTTTTGCACTACTTTATGTAGACTTCTTGTGGTGGGTTGGTGTCAGGTGGCAGCTAAACTCCCACCCAGCCGCTCGCTCTCTCCCCTGCCTCAGCGGGACAGGGGATGGTACAGGAAGAATAGGAATGAGAAAACTCATGGGTTGAAATAAAGGCAAGGAGATTGCTTACCAATTACCATCACAGGTAAAACAGATTGGATTTGTGGAAAATTAAGGTAATAGGTAATTTATTGCCAATTAATAATTATATATATATATTTAATTACTCTTTCAGGAATTGGGAAACAAAAAAAACAAAACAGAAAAAGAAACAAACATTTACTCAGGGAAAACACCCTTCCTCTCCCTTTCTCAAGCTCAACTTCACTCCAAACTCCTCTCCTCCCTTTCATTTTTGCCACAGTTTATGCTCAACCCCGTCAGTGAGGCAAGGGATGGCGCGGGGGTGTTGTGGTTCCTCTCCATGCTCTTCCTTCCTCCTTTCCTCTCCTCTTCCTCCTTCCTCCTCCAGCCTTAGTGTTCCCTTTGCTGTTTCTTACTCTTTTTCCCTCCTCTCTCTCCCTGTAGGTTTTTTTCCTACCTTTTCTTAAATACACTTTCCCAGAGATGCCACCATCTTGGCTGACAGGCTCAGCTGTGTCCTGCGGTGGGTCCATTGGAGTCAGCTGGAACCAGCTGGAAGTGGCTGTGTCTGGCATATGGCAGCCCCATGCCTCTTCCCACAAAAGCGAGCCCTGCAGCACCCCCACTGCCAACACCTTGACACTTGCACCCATTGCACTTCTATATTCTGGAAAATGGGAGATGGGTTGTGAAGTTTGTTTTGGTCTGTTTGAATGGCTGGATTGCTTTTTTCCCAAGGACAATTATGTTGAAGAAATAGGTCAGTAAGAAAACATTTTGCTACGGTTTATATTAAAGAAAAATAAAGATTAAACATATTTTTAATTGAAGTTGGAAATACCTACTATTTTTGTGGCCTAATTTCACAGTCTCGGACCATGCCATTGGGAAAATTCTACTGCTCTCAATGATTATGCCTATAGCTGTTGCATTTATACTGTATTATATTGTACTACTACACCTGAGGAGCAAAATTCCCTGCCATGGTCTTCACTAAAAAGCTCTCAGAACTATTTATATATTTTGGATGCGGCATCTCAAGTTTCAAATTGCTCACCATCTTCATGAAAAGAGGAGATGCAGACTCCTAAATTCATTTGACAGTTGTTGACATGTAAGGCATTGTTTACCATATATCTGTAGCATCTCATAGAGCTGAGGTCAGGTCTAACTTCTTCACCATCTGCATAAATGTACAGAGCTGTATAGATCCTGCTGGCTGACCTAAGATGACAGAAAGCATTACCCAGTGCACTGGTTTTAGCTTAGATAGAATTAAATGTCTTCATAGTAGCTCCTATGGTGCTATGTTTTGAATTTTAATGAAACCAGTGTTGCTAACACAGGGATGTTTCAGTTATTGCTGAGCAGTGCCTGCACAGGGTCAAGGCCTTTTCTGCTTCTCACACCGCCCCACCAGTGAGTAGGCTGGAGGCACACAAGGAGTTGGGAGTGGTGGACACAGATGGGACAGCTGACCCCAACTGACCAAAGGGATATCCCAGACCATATAACATCATGCTCAGCAATAAATCTGGGGCAAGAGGGAGGAAGGGGGACATTCAGGTTATGTTGATTGTCTTCCCAAGTAACTGTTACGCATGATGGAGCCCTGCTTTCCCTGAGATGGCTGAACACCTGCCTGCCGACAGGAAGCAGTGAATGAACTCCTTATTTTGTTTTACTTGTGTGCACAGCTTTTGCTTTATATGTTAAACTGTCTTTATTTTAGCCCATGAGTTTTCTCACTTTTCTGATTCTTGTCCCCAACCCACTGAGAGGGGAGAGCGGCTGTGTGGGGCTGAGCTGACAGCCATGGTTAAACCACGACACCCAGTGAAAAAATTAAGGAGAATTCTGAACTAATCTGAACAACAGAGATGTTTTCTTTTGGACAAAATATCTACAGAGAAGCTATAATATCTGAAAAGACATTTGACTTTGCCCAAAGCACACTCTCTGCCTTGTCCAGGTTCGCCTTTTGCCAAACCATTCGTCATCCATAAACTGATTGCATTTATCCTTGGGCTTGGCTGTAAGACTGTCACTCTATCTTGTGAAGATGTCATCTGCTTTTTACTGGCACTAGAGTCAGTGGTCTGGCGCCCTCACATAGATGGTGCGTTGAGAAAATAGAGCAGAGTGTTCAGTCCTGGAGCGCAAGGCTTGGGACAGGCAGACATCCGTCAGGCAGCACCAGAGCAGGCAGGTATCTGCTCTGTCTCCAGGAGACCAGTTTGCCTGCTGTCTCCCATAGTAGTGGGGGTTCCTCTTCTGGCACACTCTCCGATTCAGTAACATTTCGGCAGTATTTCTTTTTCACAACTATCTCTCATGAGCCAGGAAAGTCACTTTTTTGGGGGATGATGTCCTTGATGTACAAGGCGAGGACAGTTCTATCAGGAAGATAAAAGACAACCTGTCAGGCATATGAAAAAAGTAGTTTAAAACATATTTCTCTTTAGATAATATATTTTTTACTACTTCTTTAAGCACAATCAATACTGTATTGGCATTTCCCAGGATGATAAGCCAGAAATATTTAAACTTTAAGATTTTTTATTTTGTCTTCAGAGTTGTAAGTCATTGTCTGTGGTAGTTTAGTTACTGCTGGATTTTCTCAGATGAACTCATTTGAATTAATTGGTCTTATCTGATGCAACTCCTTTGAATATTATATTTTGTAACAAGACAAACGTGGATTTGATACTCTCTTGTGCAGGAAGAAAGTTGTATTTGTTGCAGCAGGATGATTACTGCTAATTCAGATATTATCCCTTACAACTTACTTAGATCTTTCTCCCTGACTAACAGACACAAGAACACACAAAAGAACAGGAATAACTGAAGGTTGCATAAATGACATTCATTTTTTACCACAAATCTCTAAGTATGCACACGGCTGTCTAACCTTTATCTGATTCTAAAGATTGCCCAGTGCTTTTTTTCATAAGATCTTGCATTCATTTGGCTACAGCTTTACTAGGTGTGAGGATGCCATTTTCCATATCGTGGATATACGTGATTATGTTGGGGTTTATAAATAAAATGTCAGGAAAACCAGTTCATCCATTTCAACCAGAATAAAGGCATTGTTTTGTCTATAGAAAAAATGATGCTCACACTAAGCGCTGAATAAGCACCGGCTTTTATGAAAGAAAATATAATGTGACAATGTAATCAAGGATTATATCTTAATTTGCTTTCATCAGTGGGAAGAAATTTAGAATTAGAAATCTGGCACTTGCTAAGTTTGGGGCATTTGACAGAACAACTTTAAAACTCCTTTAATGTTTGTTTCTATACGAATGATTGTGTTTATTTAAAATTACAGATTTTTTTTATCTCAGACCTTGCAAATTTATAGCACTTCTAGATTTTGGCATTTTGAATGTATGCATGTCTTGGTACTATATTTAGTTTACCATTTGATTTTGCAGGTGTTAGTCTTTTGACTGCTCAAGTAGCAGCAAGTTAACTGAGCAACTCACTGTGCAGATTGGAATAAAAGGAGTGTCTTCAGTAGCCAGACTGCCTTAAGCTGTTTAGAGAACTTCCCCTGTGGCTGGTTCAGATGAATGAGCATAATTAACATGAATCTCCAGTGGCAATGCAGATGACAAATGGATGATTATGCAGTGAAAAACTCTGCCTTTATGTTACCAAGATCTGCTGTTGTGATTGTTAATTTTCTCTCTCTCTCGCTCTTGCTTTGGGGTATTTTAAAAATAACAAAAAGATTCTTGCTCACAAAATAATAACAAGTCAATGAGTACTATATTAGGGTTATCATTAAATTCAAAGCCTCCATGAATAAGGAGTTCTAGCTAATGAAATAGAAAGTGAAAGATCAATACCACTCAAGTAAATACAATACAGGATCCAATCTACCACTACTCAGGCTTTGATGGCAAAAATTCAATTTTTTCACAATGCCTGCAGAATTGGGATGATATCAAGCAGCCTATATAAATGTTCTCTAAAATAAGGGCATGGCAACCTATGTGACTCCATAAGCAACACTGAGATTTTTCTTGTCAAATATCTAATTAAAGCAGTAACTGAGTCCAAGTCAACTAATCAAAATACCTGAACACCACATTTTTATCACAATCATTAAATTCTATAACAAGGACATGGCTCTGGATCTTGTTATGCAAATTAACACTTCCATGGAAGGCACTTTGGTGACAGAAGCGTTAGCTAAGTATGACTTACTGTTGTGCTCAGGAAGCCTAGAAAACAGAGCTGAAGAAAGGTATCAGAAGCAACACAGTTTCAGGAATTCAGGAACAGCTCACGCAGACCCACCCTAGTAAAACAGTCCAGATTTATCTTACATAATGTCCAGTGCAGAGTCCTGATCAACATAAACTCTTGTGCCAAACTGAATATTTCAATAAAATGTTTGCCCATTAGAAAGAAAGCAATTGAAAATACTCTGATCTATGGTAAGAAGCTGCGCTTTGGAGCTATAAAAGGAGAGATGAAAAATAGCACTATTCAATAGGCCAGTATTTTGGCTCAGTTTCTTAAGAAGTATTTAAGTCCTCACTTCTGCTGTATGTATTCTGTGTTGAGCTCATACGAGCTTTTAAGGAAAGTTTGATTTTTCATACGTTCACACCTATGAATACCATCCTCCAAAATCCCACATAACATACTGCATGCTGTATGAGGGTTTTTTTCCAAAGGAAACCCCTAACTGGCTTGGGCAACAGTTTCTCTTTTGGAAACAGAGATTTTGATTCACAGACCCCATGCTCTGTCCTTAAATAATTTTATTCCAGAGGTTAATTCTTCTCACTGTGCATTGTGTCTCATTTCTCTTCTGAATAATCTAACTTTCACTTCTAATCAATGGATTTTATTGGTCATCTCTTTGCTAGAATGGCAGACCCTCTGGTATCAGCTTTTTCTCCCATGATAGAAAGAGACAACCAGACTATGTTTTTATATTGCTTAGCACTGCAATCCCACTTAGATTCTGTAGGTTAAGCATTCAAGCTTCTTATTCATTCCTTCTCTGCTTAAAAATCTGCTAATTAGGTCACGTTCATTGGAGATGTGAGTTTGAATCTACTTCAGCAGAAAAGGAAGTCTGAATTTGGGCCTCCTACCTTCCTCAGAAAATATTCTGCCACAAGATATTTTAGAAAATACACCCACAGCCTCCTCTTCTCTCTGTGCTTTTTAGGAAAGTAGCAACTGAAACTCCACTGCTTTACAGTTTAGTTCTGTCAGTTTGTCTGAGAATACCATCTAGGTTGAGGTTTCCCAGGGGACTGAAGTGAAGCACTGAAATTCAACATCCTGGCTTGAACTGGTCATGAGACAGCGAACAAGCCACCCGAAACCAGGACAATTTGAAAGATCATAAAGATGCAGTTTCTGGTCATATGTGGAGCATAAAGACAGCACAGACTTCCTATAAAGTATGGGCTGTCTTTACAGGGTAGCTAAGCGAGATTTTTCTGAATAACAGTTTTACCTTGGTGGGTGTTATCACTTCAAAACATATAATCCTTTTAGATCTGGCCTTTACAATATAACAGAAAGCATCATGGCTTTCTACAGAGTAAATTAATGACCAAAGAGACTAAAGCACTCTACAAATACATAATGATAAGCTGATGAAAGAGTTTTGTCCACTAAATGAGCAATAATACTCTATTTATCTGTAAGCTACCATTGTCATAACAAATTAAAGCAAACACTTTCCTGCTTTGAATAAAGAGGGCTGAGCAGCTACCTGGTTGCAGCCACGTCACTTAATGCAAGAGGACACACTGCAGCAGCCAGCATGATAGAGGGCTCTTCCTCTTTGTAGCTTTATGTTTTTCCCACCCTTCTTTAGTAAATCTCAGCTCTGCAGAGTTGAGGGACATTGGGCAAAAAACATCTGTGAGAAGACTTGTATCAAATTAATTCCCTATGACCACTGCAGCTCCAATTAGGACGTTCCACTGTAAATTTTTGACACTGCAAGTCCTAGTCACAGCCTAAGGCCTAACCACCTACAGATTTAACAAGGACTTTAATCTGTACACATGAATGCATTTATGCATTAAGCTAACCTAGAGCTAAGTCTTTACAGTCATATCATTAGCATAGTCATAATCTTCCTCCAGCTGCAGTTACACTGGCTGAAAAATTACTGTCTCCAGCCCCAGAGGCAACTGTTTTTTCTCTGACCTGCCACGTGAGTATTGTCCAGGCCCTTTTAGTCACAACAAACCAGGGCTGCTTAAAAAAATTAAATAACATATCCATGCTAACCTGGTTTATATGGACTCAAGTGATTCCACAGGCACCTGAACTGGGGACCAGAGGAGTCTGTAGCCTCTGGCACTAATGCTCTGGAGGCGTGCAACTTCAGTTAGCAGGGCAGCAGCAGGAAGAGAAAATGTGATGACGCTTTGTTCCTCTTCCTCTCTGTAGGTCTAAGGAGAAATTGCCTGGTCTGAGATACTCATTCAATCTTATTTATTTACCTAATTATTGATAAGTCCAGTAAGAATTTTTGATTTAATTTATCTGAAATTTCATTTTGCCCAGCTGAGATAAATGACCTGTGACAGCCCCCAAAAATTAAAAGATTAGTTTTGAGAGACAACAATCTGAATAATCTTACATGTAGAAATGCCACAAGATGATTATGCAAACACAATCATTCATGGTTGTTACACTATTGAAAACTACTAATAATTTCTAAAATGATGCCCTTATCTCATCTGCATGATAAACCAAAGAATCATTTAAGAAACCCCAAAAATGTAGAACAAGGCCATGCTAAATTATATGGTAGTGCAATTGTGGCAGATTGTAAGGCTCAATATGCATTCCTGTGTATACATATAATACTCTACCCATTATCTCATCAAAGATTCAGGCTAATTAAGAGGAAGACATTTTGGCAGTGAGCCCAATTAGTTTTAGATAGGATATAAAGTGATAGTATCTCTTCTCTAAGCAAAGAAATGCCCAGATAGAAGCATTCAAAGGAGTTATGTTGTACTTCTTATTTTGAGTGAGAAAACAAAATATTAGGAAGAAAGTAAGTTTGAACAGTAGATTTAAAATTAGTTGCTATTCTAAGGATGAAGTAGAAATATCTAGTTGTGTCAGAGAGAGAGAGAGGAAAGCTATTAACTCAATTGACAGCAAAGAGCTATTGGGCAGCCAGGTGAAGACTCAAGAATCTAAGACAGAAAGGAAGAAAATTAGGCACACAAAGGAATTAATGGAATAAAAAATGGATGAATTTTCAGCTTTAAAATTCTTATTAATTACATTTTTAAAAATTGGTTTCTTAATTTGATTTCTCCATTGGGACAGGTTATCATTCTGAATATTTTGTACGTAAATAATATTGTTCTAAAAATTTGTAATAAAATAAACATTTAAAATTAAACCATTAGCAAAATTATTAATAAAAATACTTTTTTATATAACTATACTACTGAATACTTATACTGCATTTTTCATTTTCAAAGTGCTCCATTAACATTAACTAATTGAAGAAGGTTCTGATAAAGGCTTTTGATAAAGTCCATTACATAAAGCTATTAAGGAAGCTTGGTGAGTGCTTGATGACAAGCAAAGTATACTTATGGCATATATATTTAATACAAGGCAGAAATACAAAAATTAACAATCAATCGTCAATCCACATGCTGTGTAAGCAGTTATAGTAGCATGAAATGGGGAGTAAATATACCAGCCTTGCTTTAGGAAAGCTTAAGCATATAAACAGTTTGAATGGAGGCAACCTCTTATTAGTATGGTCTCCTGCAGTGAAAAAACTCCAAGTAACAATGCGGAGTACTCACAGAGATATTTATATCACCTGAGGGACATGTTTGCACTTCAAGCTATCAAATAAATAAATAATAAAGAAGAAACCAACAACTAAGTTGTTTTGGAGAGATTCATATGTCTTGAGGATGTTCCTTTTCTATATAAGCAAGGAAAATTTGTGGTGCTATATCATGTGATTTATTTATTTGATAACCTGAAATGAAGGGTCTTCATTTTGTTGGAGATGCATTAGTTCCCCTAATGTACTGCAGTAGAACATAACATTTTCACTACAGAACTAACATATTTCTTCTTTTTTGCTAGGTATGCACTGTTTGACACCCTGTACACAGGGATTAGAACTCCATCCAGCAAAACGTAAAACAGGCCAGGTCAGGCACAGCTAAATTCAGCCCCTACATTAGCCGGAAGTTGTATGTTCCAAGAGTGAGTGCTCTGAGACACAGCACCTGACATGTCAACTGTCCTACCCCCCTCCCAGCCATTAACCCTATGATAAACCTTCAACTTCAGAACCCCAAACAGAAGTACCTGTGTTCTCTTACGTACTCCCCATTGTCTGTTGCTTTTTTCTTTAGAAAATTATCCCCACTTCTATTCTACTTGCCTGTAATTCTACAAGCAAGAACATCAGTAATAACTAGTAAATCTCTTGTTCATTCATCCTGAATTACACAGAATGGATACCACTAGTAAAGGAAGCCAGGAATAATTTAGCACCTATTTATCATGGAAATAACAGTCCTTTATAATCAGACCTTCAAAGATCAGAAGGATAATGATCTCAAAATAGGGCTTCAAAACATATCATTACTATGCATCTAGCTTCAGACATATCCATCATTAAAAAATGTATTACAATATCTGTGCTAAAAATCTCATAGCATTGATCCAAGAGACTTATCAATCATTATGATCACAAAGGGCTACTCAAGGATAGGTGGAGAAGAACAAGTGTTGCCACCAAGGTGATGCATTCATCAGTGAATGAGAATCTGAAGTGACACGGATCAAGTTTCAGGTGTATCTGAATAGAAACAGGCTTGAAGATGAGAATAGAGTTGCTTTTTCCGAGACTGAACTAGAAAAGTAGTACAGATGGGCTTGCCTGTTCTTGAAGACTTAATTGGTATAAACAGAGAATGTGGAAGAGAATGCAGCCACTGAACAGAAACAGTGTGAATGACAGTTCAACACAGAAAAAGAGGTAGATAATTTTTGAGAAGGACAGAGGGCCCTGGAGAGCATTCAGGAGACTGAGAGGAAGTGGGGAAACCACTATCTGAGTCAAGTCTAAACCAGAGCACCAATACACCAACAGCGTTGCTGATGGCATGTCAAAAAAAAGATTTAACAGCAAGGGTGGAAACTATCTTCCTCTCATCCCATTACCAGTATCTAGTGATGTATCACATAATCCATATCCCACAATCCCCATGCCATTCTTCTTTTCTTCTTCCTGCACCAATATCATTGTGGTATCCAAATCTTATATTGAAGTATGCAGATGTTTACAGATCTGGTGATATATTCATCACCGTTCTCTAAATTCTTTGTGCTCCTTGGAAATAAAGCAACTACAAACCTGAAGCTAACTGACAAAGACATTGGACCCATGTGTGCCCTTTCTATCACTAGAGAGGTATAATCCAGCTAAGATAGCCCAGTGAATTTGTTCCTCTGATTTTCAGTTGCTTTGACATCTGATGCTTTGACATCTGGTGCTCCCTTCAGGCTTACTTTTTTTGTTTCTTCAGCTGGTGTAAACTGAGGGTAAAATTTAAAATGAAAGGAGCTTGGCCAATGTGAAAATATGGCAACTTAGTCTCATGGCATTGAAAGTCAACCTTGTCCCTTCATTCTCTACTCTACTGAACATTAACTAACAGGCAATGAGTCAAGTAATCAAGGTTATAATTTACAAAGTTGGCATAACATTTTTTTCTTTTATAGTAATCCAGTAAGGTTGTGGAGTTTTTTAACCAAGAAACTCTGTCTTACCCATTGCTATATCTCTACGCTCACAGTCTTGGTAAGAAAGGAATTGACTCTCTGATCTCTGAGAGTATCTGAACAGTTACTCTGAACACTTTCAAAAACAGACAGACTTAGTCATCCTGTGGGTGTACTCACACTGCGTACATGTATGTGGCATGTAAACTATGTCCACTTGCCTTAGCAACGAGTAGAGGAAAAGTCTATTATGACCAACTGAGAGGACAGTCTTTTACTTTTCATCAAGCAGGTTCAGTACACATGTCCTCACTGTATGGATCTAGTATATAGCACCACAAAAGATATGGTTAGCTAAATTGGACTGTGGGGAACTAAATAAGTCATTTACCTGATTTTTGTAAGATACTTCAAAAGTAGTCGTTCATTAAACACTCGGCTTGGGTTTAACGTAGAGGACCAGAGGCACCAGTCATGCATAACCTTGCATTTTCATAGCACAAGTCTCTCTGAAAAAAAATATATAACTCAATTTCTCGGCAAGATATTTGTGTGAAATATACATATTTCTCATCAAGAGTGAAATGGTTCAGCTTAAAAGCCAATATTGGAGGCAGCAGAAACAACAGCCTAAGTGAAACATCAGCGGTGTGTTTGCAAACTGAAGTAATTTCCATGCTGAGGGAAAAGCCTAGAAGGACTTTAGCTAGAAAAATACCAGTAACTAGTGAAAGAGACTTGGAGAAGTTTAAGTGTTTTACTATATAACTATGCCCTGTCCTTATTTTATCTTACTCTTTCTTCACCTTTATTCATTGCCATTTCTGAGATTGCTAGGCCTTTCTGCACTTAAGAATGTTACACCACTTCATATTCACAATTCTGTTCTTGAGGCCAAATTTTCTTATGCTGTACATTGGTACAGAGGCTAAACAATTTCACTAAAAATAGCAAAAATATTGTTCACTATTAAAGCTATAGGAATAGGCTATAACATTTTATATTGTTGCATTTCATTAACCATCTGACCTTTTGCTTCTCGACAAGAAGCAGAATATTCACAATATTCATGTGATCTAAAGCAGAAATAATAACAGTGTTGTCACACTTTGGACGGTATGAGCAAGATGTGTTGGTGAATGTAGTATCTTCTATTAGACTGTTGCTTCTTCTAACATTAAGAATGACTTAGAGAAGAAAATGTTATAGCTCATCATTTGATCTAATAAAAGATCCTACAAATCTAAAGGAGAGTATAATGCCTACAGTAGGCACACCAGACTACCTGTAAAAAAATTATTAAAAAATACATTAAATTCTAAAATAATTGTCCACAGATGCAATAGTGAACTTCAGTGCACTCATCTTCTGGTTACCCAGACTGAAGACTCAGAACTTAATGTGACTTGAACTCTCCCTAAAGGAGCATGTGGCTTTTATAGAACACAGCAATCAAATTCAAGTTAAAACATTCCTGAGAATGTCTTGCCTATAATCTCACTATTTAAATCTCTGAACTATTGTATCTCAGATTACCTCAACCATCAGGATCGTACTTGTGAATTGGCAGAGGTTTGCAACCAATGGTAAAATTCATATTGCTTTTGTAGGAACAGGATAAGATGCTAATTCAGTCAGAACCAGAGTGAGTGTTCCTACGGAGTGGTACTTCAAAGCAGAGTTGCATATACAAATAAGAAGTACCGCTAAATGAGAAGTGATATATCCATTAGCTGCAGTTTCTGGACAGCCATAAATGAGAGACCTATAGACTACATTTGCAGTAACATGTGTGCCAACAGCTATCATCAGAAGAACTGAAGAACTGTAAAAGCTTGTGATAGGGGAATGCAGCAGAACAGCCAGTGAGGTAGGTGTGGGGTAAGAATACAGTCACCTTAAATTCCATAAAATAAAACCTACTTTTTTGTAAAAGCAGAAAGAGTGGAAACACCTCTCTATCCCTCTGCAAAGACAGGACTTTTCTAGGAATCACCGCTTGGTGAGGAAGATGCCATCTTGTATCACTGATGAGCAGCCTGAACGCCATGCACATATGCAGCCACCCTGGTCCTCAAATGGAGAAAATATCTGACAGTAGTTTAACATTTGCTGAAAGAATTCAGCAACAGGAGTTTAATACAAATGTCCTGGTCACAAAGAATTGTCAAGTCACAGCACAACACTGAATTCTGAGCATCCAGTTTACGTGCCTAAATTAGGACACTTGGTCTGGCTTTGGTTTACTGTGTAGGCAATAGGGATTCTTCCAAGCCCATGGCCAGATTCTGCCTCTTGGCAGTTAAAGGGAACCTGTTGATGAAGTTGGTTAATATGGTAAATACTGTCTTTATACCAGTACCTCAAGTAAGTCAATATGAACACTAGAATGATTCAAAAGCTATTTTAAGATACAAGTAGAGTGAATTATTCAATCCAGAAAAGCAAAGTCTTTAAGCACATGCTTAGCACTAAGCAGTTACCTGAACACTTTTATATATCAGGACCTCATAGAAGACTTCTAAGGTTTGGACTGTTGTTTCTCTGAGATATGCTAATTAGATTTTTTTTTTAAATCATGCTTCCCTTATGTTATATGAGAACATACTACCAGTTATGATATCAATTTGTCCCTTGAATGAAACAAAATGCTCGTTATTATTTCCAAAACAAAGTTGTTGAAGATTTTCACTTTCTATAGTCTTTTTTTATCATGTCAAAAGCTCACTTGACTGAAATTAGCATTGTTTCTTACATTTACTGGGCTTCAATGACTATTCATACTTTTAGAAAATAATCTATTTTACAGTACAGTGTTATTATGCTGCAAAGAAATAAAATACTTATCTGACTAAACTGATAAATTTGGGGGTAATTTTATACAGCACAGAATAATTATGATTATTTGTCTTGGTAATTACGAATGATAATTATATCTGAAGTTACCATAAAAATGTATGACTTATAAAACAACAACAAATAATTCTGCAGTCATCCAACTAGCACATCAATAAACTAGTTTCATTATAGCACCACCAACTGCAAAACCCTTAATAAGTTCAATATAGACAATACAGTATATTTGCCAATGGCACAAATCAGATTATATAGCAGTCTTTTTTTAATGCACAGGACATTTTTTTTCAAGTTCAATGTATAAGTAAATTTTATTTCAGTTTCCAAATTTTCTGTGCACAAGTGCAAGAGAACTAAATGTTATTAAATTAGCTCTAACACTGTTAATGTGAGCAGAATGCAGGAAAAGGCTATTATCTGTTTATTAAACTTGAGTTAGGTACTCACAAGATAATAGAAATAGAGTTTATGTTTTTAATTAGATAATGGATAAAACATTAATGTTCTGACGGAACATTTGCCTGTGAATGGTGGCTAATGTATTAGAAGTTACCCATCTGCAGTATACATACTGCAAGAGTTTTCATGGTAAGAATAATGCACTTATGCATATTTGTTGGTACAATACCAGCCGAAAGAGAAAACTTAAATATCCTTGAAAAAAATATACACAAGCACAGCACTAGAGAAGATTTAGTACTTAACAGATGGCTAGTTCTGCAGAAATGCTTTAACAGATGGTTGTCATGAAGGTCTGGAAAAAAAGTTTACTAGAGTTTGGAAGTTTTACCAAAGAAGACTTCTCCTCTGTTCCCATGAAGCTAAGGTATGGCATCACACTGTTGCAAGTAAATAATATGAGGTTTTATTTATTACTGTCAACCAACTTTAGCACTTTCTAAAACCCAGTGCAAGAGATTTTTTAAAAAAAATAATTGTAGTTTCCTTATTGTTGCTTGGTTTGTTTTTTCACTCAGTAGAAGCAAGTGTGCCCATGCATAAACTTGACAACAACCTTTTTCTCCAAACATTTGGGGATCCTCATGGCTACGAAGTGTGCATGGTACTCAGACTATAAGTATCAACTTAAAAGAAACATCACACCCTCCTGGGGTGTTTTCTTGGAAAACTCCATTGTCAAAGTTGTTCCAAAGTAGGGAAGCACAGGATAATCCTTGAGATCCCTGAAGATTTCATGGCTTGAGAGCATTATGTCTTTTGTCAATTCTACAACCTTCATGCAAACAAAAGTAATTTCAAAAAGAGGACTAAGACACAAAATTTAAACACAAACCCACAAAATTTAAACATAAAATTTTTACATTTTATGGTTGCAAATAATTTTCCATTAATCCAAAAGAAAAAAAAAAGAAAAGACTCACCCAGAAATATTTAATGAGGCAAAATTCCTGTTGAAGCTTGCCATATACTTGCAAAAATCACCAGGTTGTTAACAGGGAGGTGAGCTGTCTTCAGCATAGCTAAATGTGACACTTCTTGCCAGGGAGAGAAATCTGTAAAGTAAACGGCAGATTCTTTATCAGAAATAAAAAGTGCTTATCGGGAAGAATATGCTCTAGTCTATTAATGCTAAAGGTAGTATGATTAAACTGAGTTATAATGTTCATTTGAGATGCCCAGTTTTTAAACATTAACTCAAACACAGTTATTTGCTGATTTTGTTTCCCAGTTATGTCCATGAACAAAGCGATGCTACCTTTCACTACAAGAATATGTATTATTTTCTACTCCTAACCATCAGACTTCGCATGTTCTCTTCTTCCTTCCTCATTTGTGCGTGTCATAAACTTTAAGTGGTTCTCAGATACTTTCTCTCATTCTTTAGGAAAACAGAACCATTATGAGTGCAAGAGGTTTGAGTAATTTTGATTGACAACCAAAGGAAGGTAAAGAGAAACTATGGGACAGGTGGATGGATGGATTGAGGATTGATGAAAATGATTAAGTGAAACTCTTGTAGATTTCATGTAATGGGTAAGACAAGAAGGGCCAAACTCATTATGAGAGTTAAGTACAAAGATGTAGGTCAATCCAATTCTAGATGAAATACTTCATGAATTTTAATATATTCTCTCCCATCATTCATTATAGACCAAGATACAGGCTGTGATGGTGACAAACGTAATGATCTTACTGTTTATTTTAATTTACAGGTTATCATAGAAAAGGAAGGCTTTTAACAATTATCTACATTTACCTGATAAAAGTTAATTATAATTAATAATAATTACAGTGAAACCTATATTAGATACTTGATGCAGATATATTTTCACATGTTGCATTCTGCACAGTAAGTAACATTTTCTGTCTTTTCAGAAAACAATTGAAAATTGTACCTTGGTATTAAGTGGCATATTTAACCCTTGTTTATTTTGATTATTTAGTGAAAATTAAAGAGCTGTCTATTTTACTTTTGTTTATAAAATCATGCAGTAGGTGTTCTTAATATTGTACAGTAACAAACACCATTCAGTTGTGAAAATATTTCACAAAGGGTTGGGATGAATCTTCCCTGATTTTGTGTGTCCAAAGGAGTCACCAGTACAGTCTCATTTTAAATCAACTATTTCAGGCAGATGGGATGAACTGAGCTCTGAGGGTACTCATAATTTTCATTTTATTATAGAGGAATCCTAGATCCTTGTTTAGATCAAATATAAGGGGAGGGAAAGCGACAGGAGAGAGATACAAAATGTGAACAACAGGATGAATACACTGTGGTAGAAAACTGTTTCTACAGGGAAGTTTTTTTACAAACTTGAACATAGGAAGTCCCATCTAAACATGAGGAGGAACTTCTTTCCTTTGAGGGTGGCAGAGCACTGGAACAAGCTGCCCAGAGAGGTGGTGGAGTCTCCGACTCTGGAGACATTCCAAACCCGCCTGGATGCCGTCCTGTGCAACCTGCTCTAGGTGAACCTGCTCTGTCAGGGGGGTTGGACTAGATGATCTCCAGAGGTCCCTTCCAACCCCTGTGATTCTGTGATGTCAAAGTGCTTCATGAGCAATGAATTAAGTTTTATAGCAAGTCTCAAAGGTGCATTAGGCACAGTACAAGAGTTAATCCTTTTGTTCTTTTTTGCCAGGTCCATTGGGACTTGATTTGGGGTTTAACTCTTCCTGATATTGCAAACAAATGCATAGCTTGTCAGCTTTCCACCTGCCAGATCCGAGGAAAATATTTTCCCTAATAAGCTGCCATATGTATTACATGTCACTAGCTGTTCCCTAGAAAATACTTACAAAGTAGAGTTTGGTCTTCTGCTTCAATGTTTTTTTTATTTTTTCTTATTTATTTATATGACAGACTGGAATATATTGATGTAGCTGCAGAACACATTTATAGCAGCATTGATCAACCATATAGAACCTACGCAAAATTTCTTTTTTTTTTTTTTAATTGGAATTACAATCAGAAATGTTTCAATTTGGAAACATTGCTCCAGAATTTCAGCAGTCATCAGTTTATTCTCCTCTCATCAACTCAGCTTTGAACAATTTATCTTCTTACTGATTAAGATATCTTTCACTAAGAGAGGAAGTGTATTACAGGAGTCCAGGGCTGTGTGCATTACAGAAAGTACAGTTCAAGTTGCAACATACAAACCATTTGTCCTAAGTTTAACTTATTTTGTTTCCTTATAAAAAAAATGCTCACTTTCTAACACTTGATCCTAAGCAAAGAGACACATTTCTTAAGAACTTCTACAGAATTAACAAGCTTCATGGAAATTGCTAAACTGTATTTTTGTCAAAAATAATTTCTACCTGAATAGTATGTTTGCTATAAATGTTTCTGCCCAAAAGTATATCTGATGTTTTACATGCAGAAGTACATGTAGACAATTGATTAGGTATCAAGAGATTAAGCTAAAAAATGTGTAGCATGGATCTTGGTGTTTGCAGAACTAGCTACACTTGTGGCTGGATTCTGGAAATAGCTCTTTACAGTTCTGTGGCTTACGTTTCAGTGTTGTTGAAAACCCACTATTTGTAAATGGATGGGAAAAAAGGAGTTGCTCCTGAAACACTCTATTTTGTCTATTCCATTCTGAAAAGAGAGTGGAATTAAGAACACTAATGCATCTGTTTGATAATAACTTTGCTTTTACTTCATTCTGCTGATGCTAAAAGGGTGCCTGTGTAACATTCGACAGTAAACAGTTTTAACATTTTGAAGCACCACCCATCTACCAAATTTTAATTGCTTTACAAATGTTTATTACAAGAAGGATGCCAATGTAACAATCTCATAAATGTTATCTTTGGGATGACTCTCATAGATCATAAACGAATCACAAAAAAAATCAGTATCCTGCAAGCTTAATTTTGCATTTGAAATGTAAATGGTGAATTACTTAAACAGTAACTGACAACTGACTTTCTTCATGCCTTTTCGAAGCAACTTTGACTGTTGTGTTTCTGAAGGTGAAAAAAGTCAAACAAAGCAAAATAATTAAAAAATATGTTTTTCAAATATAAATGACAAATGTTTTGTTAAAAAGGTGAAAAAGGAAGTATGGTATTCATGATGCTCAGAGACATCACAAATACTTTGTGACAGAACATATATTCTCCCTTCCATGAAAACAAGTAGTTGCGACCATTGGCAATACATCAACAGCTTGCAGCTTGGTCTCATGTCAGCCTCAAGCGTCAGGCTTCTCATCCTTTCATTCCCTCCTCCTTGCCAAAGTAGTACCCCAGTTTTACACCTTCACCTTTCTTTCACCAAAATCCCACAGTAAAACACCAGTCCCCATCCCTTGCAAGCTTAGCAAGTACCCTCTCTCTTGCCAGCCCCAGTAGTTACCAACAGATCAGCTGCAACTGCCTGTACAAAGGACCCCACCCCAGCTACATTCAGACAGTAACTTGGACTATGTGAAGAACCTCACCCCACATTTCAGAAAAGTTCATGTACAACCACAAGTAGCAGTTCATGTGGTGCTAGTTCACACAGTTAATGGTATTTATGCCGTGGGCTGGGAACTTATTTCCTAAAAAATTAAAAATATAAAACATTTCCCCTTGTTCTTAACCCATCTTAATTTAGTCATAGCATGGACATAATACTAATGGCTTCAAATACTTTATAGCCTGACAGTCAAACTAGCTCAGATGGAGCAATGCATAACATGGCCATTGGTGCCATTTTATACGCATAGTCTTCCCATCCCTCACCCCCCAACTTCATTTTGTTCAGCGTCAAGCATCTAACTGAAAAATGTGCATTATGAGCCTTTTTCAGGAGGTGTCTCTCTTACCCCACAAAAACAAATGTCTATGGATCTCAGAGAGTTACATGCAGTAGTAAGAGACAAATGGCTTCTCCATGCATTCTTTCGGAAGTTGCAATACTGACAGAGGTTTATTAATTTACTTAATTAATCCTAAATTTAAAAATATACTTTTTGTCTGTGGGAAGGTACCACTCCCCTTCCAGTCTCTATTTGTTTGGTTAGAAAACATTTCATGACATACTTAAAGAAAATGAGAGGGAGGCACATCCATAGCGCATGTCTGTTGAATTGTCCTCATAACCTCATGTTTAAATATTAATTTTATGGCATTAAATCCATTTGCTCCAAAGTTTCTTGTGTTGAATTCTTTATTCACCATTGAACTGAAGTGGGTAAACTAAATATTTCCCAAAATAAAAATGAATAATTGAATTTACCTTCCGCTCCAGGTCTGCCATCCATGTGCTTTCTGGCTATGCTACACTTCCAGTTATCTTTCACATACATCTTTTCATTAACAAGGTCTGGCAAAGCATGACCAACTCCCAGTGAATGCAATTGTGCAGAGCCGTTGCTGTTCAGTCAACAATGAGGGCAAGGGAGCACGAAGTAGAAGGAAGATGTTAGGGCAATGGGAGACATTTTGTCAGTAAGCAAATTTAAAATAAATTTTTTTAAAAAGCAAAAGATGAAATGGAGAGTAGCAGAGGCCCTCCTTCTCTCCCCAGAAGTCCCTTGACTCTCTCTGCTGGGTCACCTTGAGCATAACTCTTGTCCTTTAACTCCTGACATTGAGCTGTAGTACGACTGAGGTGACTCACTCTCATCACAACTGCTTTACACAGCAACTGTAGCACAAAATGAATTTCCCCTCCACACTGAAGACCTTCAAAATCTGTACTAGCTATTTGAAAGCACTACCTCCTTTTATGCCATCTGACATAAATGACTGGAGATTCTCCAAGGGAGTTTTGTTTTCTGTCCTGCTACACATATTTAATAATCTAATCTGTTTTATAATCTTATTGGTATACATGAACATCCACTGAGTGACCATTCTTACAACTTTACTAATAGATTCAATGGAATGTTTACCCATAATTCTGCTAGGGCACACACTGAGCACGGTGTGAAATCGAACCTGATTAGCAGAAATTTGACTCTCTCAATTAAGGACTAATTATCTAAGAATTGTTCATTAATGACAATGAAAGACAGGTTTCAACTCAAATAGAAGGATTACTATTATAAATGTATAAACATCTATTCAAAGCTGTGTTAAAAATAGGATATATTTAATTGTACCAGTAAAAGTCTAAAAACATGCAAGTGTAATAAGAGTTTAATTGCAGTGCTACAATTCTGATAGAGTGTGACAACTGTGCAAAGAAAGAGATTTTAATCCAACACTTTACATAATCTTAATTTTTTTGTTTGGTTTGGGTAGGGCAGGCTATGACATCATAAAATTGAATGTATCTAGTTTTAAATTTAAACAGTGTCTTCCTACAACAGAGAAAATATTGATCTTAATTTTGACCTATTCTGCTGTCAAAGGATATAAATATTACTAAAATAATCAAAGAAATTATTTTGATGAAATGTTCAACTGACTGCGCACATTGCCGGTGTTTATCACAGTAACACATGGTCCAACAACAACTTATGTTTTAAAAACATATTTTGGTTATAATTTAACTTTAAAATGTTCAATTCTAAAAGATTTAGGATACTCATATTCAGCAGAAATTGTCCTTAAAAATATGCTTATCACTGAGCAATTACTACTAGAGAATCAGAGTTTCTATGCATGGGAACAAGTGCTAAATAGCCTTAATACACAGTAGTTACCAAAAAAACCCCCAACTTGCGTAAATAAAAAAGAAATCATTTAAACTGATTGTAACAGGCAGAAGAGTTGTTCTGCTTGGTGCTTCAGGACTCAGCTGGCTAGATGGCACTGGCAGAGCTGCTACAGTTCCATAGTTCTGGAACAGGCAATAACAAGAAACCCAAAACCCTAAACACCGACTGGAAGTCAAAGCAAGCTGTCCAAGCAATGCACTGATCTGCAGTATGTAAGACACTGAGTAGTGTAAGATCCCAAGCAAACATTGAGACAATCAGCTCTGAAAAAGATTAGTTCAATTTGTTTCTTGATTTCACTATTTTTCCCATATCTTCCCACTCAAATCCACATTTTATGCACATATTCATGCATTTTTGCCATATAAAATGCTTCAAACGTTCAGTCTCATGAGAAAAATCCATGTCCAGATATTTCAAGGCCAAACTCCTCATCAGACAGGCTGTAACATTACACATTCACATACCTCCTCTTCTCATTCACCAAAATTTCTATAGAAGTGAAAACGGTTATATTTTATACATATGCACATATTGTATTGTCATTATTAGAGAAATCTATCATAAACGCGTCAGTGCTGTGTCACCCATAGCAGCTTTACATAGTACTGCCACCCACTTAGAGATCTTTTTCATCTACATTGGAAAGTGCCATGCCAGCAGAACTAGCAATATCCTCATAAAAGCTGTACAAGACAGGCCAACAGTGCTTGATGCAGAACATCTACGTTTTCCACCTATCATATCAGTCAAATGGCTACTGATAAAATCATTAGTTTAAAGCTAAAGTGTAAAAAAAAAAAAAAAAAGGAACGATTGAATTAGTTCTGTTATGATTACCTGAACTGAGTAATGATAAAAATAGATCAACAAAGGAGGGAAAAACAGTGGATTTTTTTACTTCACAGAATAGTTTGCTTGATACTAACTAATTTTTCAGTAAATAAGTGTGTAGAGCATGAATGCAATTGCTGTGCTATGTTAATATTACTAACAGTTTCCTTCATTTTCCTATTCATCTCCCATATTTGTAATGTATTTGAGGCTGCCTATTCCAAACGAGATGCATGAGCATTTCCTCCTCTTCTGGAATGTTGTCTGCTCTCACTTAAAAGCAGAGCCACCCTGAATGACCTGTGGCAGGCACAGTGGGAGCCAGAGGCTCCCCAGGTCCCATCCCACCATCCCAGCCAGGAGCAGGGCAGCTGGGGGACAGCATTGGCAGCCCCAGGCATCAGCCACCTCCCTGGGGACAGGCAGGGCAGGACTGTGGGAACCTGGAGACTGGCCCTGATGTGGCATCCTTGGGGTAGGGACTGATGGCCTTGGGGGGCTGAGATGGGTCCTTGGGCATGGTGGGGGAAGGTGGGGAGGAAGAGCAAGAATTAGCTGTATCCTCAGGGCCCTGAGAACCCACATCTCAATGCTGGACACTATTTTCTGTACAAAATTGCAGATAAACTGAAGAATTCAGCCAGTTATAGCAGCTCACTCTTTTGGCTTTGTAGGTACTATAGACAGTATCTACAACAGCTGTATGCATATGTAGTTTTAAGCGGGAGGGATTCTCCACAGGAAACAAATGCCTGTGACTACATATTCAGACCTCCTCTTGATCTATTGCAGTACCAACATATTCCTACTGGTAAGGAATTTTTTAGATATGAAGTGAGTCATTTTTTAAATAATGAAAACAACCTTTTGCAGGAAAATTCCAGATTCAGTGAAAAATTCCTCAGGGCTCACCCATTCCAGTCAGTTTTCCAACAAAAGAAAGTGAAAAAGTAGGTAGTACAATCATTTTCCACATAATTCTCTGTATCATGAGCAGAAGGAAGAGTTCCTCCTTTTTCAGTTCACACAATCACTATCTCAACTTTTTTCCACTTAGATGTAGGGCTCCATGTAGCGAAAAAATAGGATTATGCAAATATAATCACCTTAACCATTTCACTATTTGGTATTTGGGAATACCACTGTAGTATTTAATTTATCTTGCTTATAAATTTTGTTCATTTTCAGCTGAAGTTTTCTGCTTCATCTTCTGCCATTTCTCACTCCAGTTTTCATGCAATTTAAATGAGAGACTCTAGGACTGATTTCTTGATTAGCTTATGCAAAAACTGTATTCATCTTTCTGCATTGCTCAGCCAACGCTATTTGGATATTTGTTTATCATGAATTGCCTGCCTTTCCTGTACACTGGAATGATAAATTTGTGGGGCAGTTTTATGCCACCTAACCAAACAGCTCAGGTTAAAAAGCATTTAGAGAGATTATACTCCTATGATACCTTTGGATATGGTTATCAAAATCATGTGAGGACTTAAACTCCCCCTCAAAAGGACCATTTATTCCCCAATGATGTCTTAAAAGTTAAGGGTAGTTTCAGTCCTAATTCAGGCACCTCTGTTCGTCCTTCAAGGAAAGACACACCATGTCTTTGCCACTACACTAAGACATCAAGACCACCACCACCACAAATATAAACTAATTACACCAAATCACTAAAAGTGATTGTTTTTAATGTAAATACATTTCCATCTGCTGGTTTATGCTAACTCTTCTGTATCAGTTAAGGATTGTGTGTGTTCTCATCACTGCCTGACCATAATTAAGCTGGCACGTAGTAAGCCTGGACTGATTTGAAGGAAAAAATGTTTCTGTAGCCAGAAGTAGTTCTCTATAATGACAAATGATGAAATTTTCCATTAGATTTCTAAACTGACTTTTCCAAAACTACCTATAATTTTTTAATATGAAGTACTTCCTTGTTATGAATTACATGAGAGAAAAATTCCTGTCTATCCATGCTGTCCTTTGCATTTCTAATGCAGACTTAAGTGAAAACACAGATCTACTGCCTAAAGTAATCACTTTGAAACACATGTGCTCATAAATCATTCTAAGAATGATTTTTCTTTCACTAAGGGATTACACAAATAGCAAACCTGTATTTTTGTGACAGCAGTTCCTGAAAAAGACTAACTTATGTCAAGCTAGTACAGTCTAAAATGCACAGCACACGCTATCCTTTTATTTCAGAAGTGTCAATGACTACAAAAATGCACCTTAATTTATGCTATTTTAAAAGAGTCCTTTGAGACTGTGTAGAACAACCACCCTAGAACTACATTAATTTAACAAAAAGGAGTAAGAAAACACAATTACTGAGTGAAACTTCCTTTAAAACCATCCTCTGGGAATTTGTAGATCTAGTCATCTGAAAAGCCCTGTCTTACAGACATCACATGTATCTACTATTCACCTTACACCTGATAGCAAAATGAAAATTATTAGGAGAGACAGAGAGCCCAACAGCTCTGCCTGGGAAGGAAGGAGCAAGGCATGAATATCACAAAAAAGTCTCTGTCAAGTTAGAGTTTCCGGGATTGGTAAGAAAGGATGCTGCAAGCTCTCCTTCTGTTCTGTTCCTCTTCTCCTTCTTTCTCACCAAACCACTCCATCTCCACCACTCTTATCCCGTTACCTTCTGCTTAATGCTGCTTACTGTCCACTCCAAAATGCCAGCCACTGAGCTATAGGATGGTTTGGCTACAAGAAGAGTAAGTGTGAATGTGCACGGTGAGAACTGAAGAGCAGCTGCAGCCAGTAAGCTTTTGCTGTAGCAAAACCCTCTTCAAACAACTTCTAATATATTACTTTTCCCTTTCAAAATAGGCCAACTTTCACTTCATAATGGATCTCAAAAAATTCAGAATCAAGATGCAATTGTCCAAAATCCACTTAGATTTCTGGAGGCAGAAAAACAAGACATGCTAAAGAAAGCAAGGTGGTGAATTGTGGCTCTGAGAGTTTTTATTTTCTTTCTTGGATAAGTGGACAAAATGAGTTCACTTTCTGAGTAAGATTTCCTTAAATTCCATTGGCCAAGATCTCACTTCCTGAAAACTATTAATAAAGTAATCTGTTAAAACGTTTCACTTAGAACAACAAAAAAAACCCCACTACCCACAGTTTTACATCAGCTAAGGACCTGATCACACGTTCTCTCTGTCACTCTGCTAAACGGAAAACAAAAGTCTATTATTTCTATGTAAAAATAAGTCTTATTTCTACAGAAAGCTTCCAAATGATTAAACTTGTGAAAACTTCTTAAGGCTAAATTATTATTAATAGCAAATTCCAACTGAGAAATGGTTGCATTTTTTCCTCAGATAAAGAAGTGAAGTGATGTCAATTCACACAAGGAAAAGAAACAAATAAATTCAGTGAGCTAAAAAGATGCTAACAAGCATCCCCTAAAACCAAACCTGAAGCATCCCTGAAAGATCCAAATCGAAGTATCACAAAAGATTGAGTTAAATGCTTGTGCAAGCAGAAAGAACTTAAAGTATGTAATGAAGTTTAACAAATCCTGTCAAACCAAAAGTGAAATAAGTTCCTTAAGGGAAGTTAAAGCCCTGTGCATTTTGTACTTCTCTACAGAACTGGAATGGTGTTAGTTTTGATGCGAGAGCTGATCCCAAGCAAAGTTTGGAATCAAACGGTGCAGATGCCCCATACTGCCACATAATTCTCCAGCTCCGTTACAATACTCCTCTAGAAGATCCAGCTTCCACAAAGGTTGCTGCAATTGCTGACCTATCCTCACTTCCCAGGGAGCAGTAAAGCACCGCCTGCAGTGTCTGCGAACACCCTCCATGCCTGTCATACAAGAAAACCAGGAAAACACATGGAAATTCTTTATCACTGCCAGGAGTTCTAAGCTACATCAACAAAAGATTGTGGCATATCATGCCATGAGCACTGTGAACAGAGCTTCAAAATGGCAGTATAGAGATCCTAAGGATCTTACAAGGAGTAAGAATACAAGTTATGAGCTTAAGTTGCAGGTGAAGAAAACATGTTTGTACCATTTTGTATTCAGAGGGAAACAGTAGTAGTTCTTATTGGTTAAAGTATCTGTCTTGAAGAGAAATGCTTCTTTCCCTACTTGCCTTTTTTTCCTTTATTGTGCTAAAACTGAACACACTCCTATACACTAAGCTTTTTATTGGAAGAAAATCAAACTGAAATTTCTGGATCAAACACTTATTTTAACTTTATGACCATACAGTTTCAATCTTTTTTTCCAAAGTCCTGTATCTCAGACAGAGGCTCACTCAATAACTTTGAAACTGTGGAAAGTTGTTGCCGTGAGAGAGCGCTAATACCATACATTCTGATATGACTTTTTGTGAGGAATTAAAATCAGCCTTCTAATAATAAAACATCACTTTTTGTCTACTAGAGTCACATTTATGGAGTAATATAGGGCATTAAATCTGTTTAAAAGGCAAAAACCTGCAAGTAACAACTAAGAGAGATGACCGATTTTGACTGACTGATCAGGGGTCATGTAATTCAATGGTCAGGTGAACATATGACTCAGTATGAGTTATGCAAGGTCAAGAACAATCCAATGGCATAATGAGAAACTGAAGAGAGAGCTGGTATGCCTGAGACATTGTTTTGGCAATTATCTGCACATTGTTAAACAAATTGCTTATTGCAGCTAAAGAGCTACACCCTTTTAAGCAACTCACATAAGTCTAAAATACACAATACATGATGATCACAATTTTTATTCTCCTAATATTACAGCTTTGAAATACATTTCTTTGAAATAAATTTCTGTTTTCTTTCTTTATGCATCCTTCAAGAGCTCTTTGATTTCCTCATGGAATTAATGGAGAAGTACACACCTCTATTCTCTAATGAAATTAACATTTTCCAAATGTAACTGGCTAATTCACAGGTCTCTTATTTTTATGACATGTCACAGCCACCAGCAATCACTTGAAGGAAAAAGAGAAGGAAACAAAAGATACTTGTTACTAAAGTTGTGTTGAAACTACAAAATTTATTTCTTTCTTATCAGCTTTATATATTGTACGTCATGCTACAGAATAGCGAGTTTCAGAGACAGATGTAGTTAACCATTAACTACAACTGCAGAACAGGATAAAGGGCAGTGATTATACCATTTCCCAGCGCTTCCTGAAAAAAAGTCACTGAACATGGTCCTTTTCCACACTTGCTCTACAGTCATTGCAGCAGCAGGTTGGCTGCAGCTGTGGTTAACGGTCACTGTCAGCACCAGGTAATTTCATTGCATTAGACAAGATGTGAAAGGGCCACCATGGAAAGAGAAACTTAATAAATGAGAAACTTAAAACATAAAAACCCTAGCACAATGATTTGCAATGAACGTTATTTGAAGAGAAGCAGAGCTCTATTGTGCTGTAAATATAATAAAATGCTTCCAGCTCATGTGAATCACTTGTTAATGGGACTATTGTACCATTGTAAATTACTGTAAAGTAACATTATCACATGCATCATCCAAGCCATTTTCTAACCATTCATCAACATTAACTGTCATTGTGGAAAGACACAGTTTCCTGTGTTTAGAAGCTACAGTCGTGGATATATAAAAAAAAAGCAGGAATTTCAGTCACAGATCAATTCAGTTCAGATGTTTATTGTGTACCCCCTTGTCTCTACACCATTGTTGGAACTGAAATTATGTCCTAGAAGATGAACCAGAAATAAAACAACTGAGCAGAATAAACCAATGATGTGTAATAGCTTAAATTAGTGCACCCCAAAAGAAGTATGATATAGCTATTTGTCTGTTTGAAACATTCCTGAAATTTCCAAGCCAAATTCTACTCAAACATTCATAAGGAGGTAGAAATATGTGTGGGTGGATGGGAGACAAGGGAATTTGCATACAAGGTAATCTTGTGTTTGTTTTTAATTCTGAATTAGAAAAAAAAGTGAACGAATGTTCAACGACAGACATATCAGCATTAGAAATGCCCTAACAGCATCACACGGGTAGTCTGGTCTGCCTAGCTGAGTGACCATAGGAGATGTTACTCGTGAAAGGTACATAAACCTGACCACCCTCTGAGGTCCTCAAAGTGGACGCTCCCCTTGGATCCCCAGCCACTGAATTAAAGGTCTTGGTAGGTACATCACTTTCTAGCCCTTCAGTATCCATTTATAGTTCCTGAATTTGTCTATTCCCTTTTTTATCTGTTGATATTGTCTGTCTCTACAATTTTCTGTGGCAACAAATTCCAACATTTCACTGCTTGCTGCTTAAAAAACATTCTTTTAAAAGAAATTTGTTTCAAACTAATCTCCTACTAGTTTCCGCTAGTTCTAGTATAATAGTTTTTTGAGAGTAATGATTCTGCGTTTACCTCATACATCACCTTCATGGTTTTGCAAACCTTACTTAACAAAGAACAGCTTTTCAAAAGATACACTCTTTTTTATGTTAAAATTAAGCTTGAACTGGGACTAGGTTTAACCATTCTGGACAAGACTTGTTAGTAGTGAGTTTATTTAAGTTTGCTTCAGGAAATGAATTCAACTTCTCAGAGCTCAAAGAATTTCTCTATTTTATCAACCTCAATAAAATACTATAACATCTGATATAAGGCATTGGGTTTATGTGGCAAGGTTTTGGTAGCAGGGGGGGCTGCAGGAGTGGCTTGTGGGAGAAAATGCCAGAAGATGCCCCCATGTCAGACAGAGACAATTTCAGCCCGCTCTAAGGACCCACCACCGGCCAAGGCTGAGCCAATCAGTGACGTTGGTAGCACCTCTGGGATAATATGTATAAGATAGGGTAAAAACCAATGCGCAACAGCAGCTGGGAGAGAGGAGTAAGAATATGCGAGAGCAACAACTCTGCAGATACCAAGGTCAGTGAAGAAGGGGGGAGAGGAGGTGCTCCAGGCACCAGAGCAGATTCTCCTGCAGCCCACATTGAAGACCATGGTGATGCAGGTTCTCCCCCTGCAACCCATGGAGGGCATGGTGGAGCAGCTATCCATCCTGCAGCCCATGGAGGACCCCACACCAGTGCAGGTGGATATGTCCTGAAGGAAGCTGTGGCACCGTGGAGAGTCCACGCTGGAGCAGGCTGCTAGCAGGAACTGTGACACCATGGGGGACCCACACTGGAGCAGTCCCTTCCTGAAGGACTGCAGCCTATGTGTCCTGGTTTGAGGTAAAGCAGGACCAATTTTGTTCAGTAACTTTGCTTGTTGGCTGGGCCTCTTCTAACTGCTGAAATTAACAGCATGTTGTGCAGGAAACCGTTCGTTCTCAGAGTGATAAGACCCATGTTTATGGCTGATGCCAAGGAACGGTATGCAGAGAGGCTCTGGCTTATACTTATTGCTATGGCAACCAAGGCCAGCCAACTTTGCTACTTGCCCCGTTGGAGGGTCAGAAGCGGAAAAGCGTAGAGGGGTCACACCTGCGGGGAGGAGCAGACAAGACAGGTGACCCAAAACTGACCAACAAGGGTATTCCATCCCATCTGCCTCATGCTCAGTATAAAAGCTGAGGGATCAAAGGGTCAGTCTCTTTTTCTTCAATGGCCGGCGTCCTGGGAGGACTCGGTCTCTGCATCTACCTTTGATCCTGATCCTGATCCTGACTCCAGATCCGGAATCCAGTTCCTGTCCGTCACTGAGTCCAGTCTGGGACTTCCCCTGAGCCTGCTGGTGACGTGATTGTCATCCTGGGAGCTTGATACGGCTTTGTATATTTCATTTCCTACTAAACACTTAAGTCTCTCTTTTTCTCTCTTTTCTTTCCCCTCTCTTTCCTGTCTCCTGAGCGGAGCAGGAGAGAGAGAGAGCATCTGTCGTTCCATCGGATTGGGCCAATCTGGCCCAAACCACGACACTATGGAAGGGTCTCATGTTGGAAAAGTTTGTGAAGGACTGCCTCCCATAAGCTGGACCCCAAACTGGAGCAGGGGAAGAGTGTAAAAAGGAAGGAGTGGCAGAGACCTAGCATTCTGAACTGACCATAAACCCCATTCCCCGTGACCCTGTGCCACTTGGAGGGAGGAGGCAGAAGAATCAGGAGTGAAGTTGAGCCTGTGAAGAAGTGACAGGTGAGGGGAAAGTGGTTTTTAGATTTTGTCTTATTTCTCATTATCCTACTCTGTTTGATTGGCAATAAATTTAATTTCCCCAAGTTGAGCCTGCTTTGCTCATGATGGTAAGTGATCTCCCTGTCCTTATCTCAATCCATGAGCTTTTCATCGTATCCTCTCCCACTGTCCTATTGAGGACAGGGAGTGATAGAGCAGCTTGGTGGGCACCTGGCAGCAAGCCAAGGTCAACCCACCACATACAGACTCATACCTCTGGAAGTAAACTGAATTCCCTCTTGATATAAGCTGCAACTCCCTATTCAAATATGAGAAGCCTACACCTTTGACCACTACATTTCCCAGAGCTAAGTGTTCAATTATTTCTAAAGATAAATTAGGAATGGCATTCTATGTTGTTTCCTGTGAACTATTAATAGTCTACTAGGAATAAGAGAAGACCTTAAAAAGAGACAGCTATTTTTCATATAGATTTCTCCAATGTATTTTCACAGAAGTATCAACAACCTAGGAAAACTGGCATGTTAAAGGCTTTAAAAGGGTATCCTTTTCCTATATTTTGTCCCATGGAATTGATGGGATGGAAAAGTTTTCTTATGTCTGTCCCATGGAATTGATTATTCTGCATCACTTCTCATCACATATCCACTTCTTTTTCCTCTTTGCACTGAGAAATAAAAATTGGAGAAAAAAAAATTTTGAAAAAAAAAAGAGACCGAGCATTAAGTAACCTTATAAAATAAACTCTGTATTTTTAAATTCTTAACAAAATGTCATCTTTAGGCTTTGAGTAACCTGATCTAGTGGAAGGTGTCCCTGCCCATGGCAGGGGAGGTGAAGCTAGATGACCTTTAAAGGTCCCTTCCAAACCAAACCATTCTATGATTCTGCAATACCTGTGCTAGTAAAATAAACAGTGCCAAGGAACATTCCTGGACACTGGAACCAAATAATCTAATCTGTAAAACTGTTAGAATGGTCACTAATGCAGTTTTAACCTGGACCAAGTATCAGCCTCTCAGACAATTTCTGGACATCCTCTTGAATTTAACAAAGGACAAGCAGTTACAGATATACAGTTCAGACATAGCCAGTGTAGTTTGGAAAGTAAGTGAATGTATAGCATGCATGTACGTTGTCCTGTGCCAGCCAGATTCAATACCATTGAATGATCCTGTGTATTTGCCACTATAATTTTCCAGCATAAATATAGCCATCATGGAATAGAATTAAAAATTATTTGATAATATTCATCAATTTCAATTTCCAAACATTTTTCTGAAAGCACAAGAGCTTTCAGTTATTTCAGAAGCATTTTAAAAAAATTTTTCATAAGCATGAGTATAGATAGCTCAGTTAAAATGCCAATGTACTGTGCAAGACCAGACAAAAATGAAAATAAATATTTATTTTTTTGGAAATAAGCAGCACACTGCCTTGGAGTATTTTGTTCACTATTTTGACACCCTATCTTGCTGTGTGAACAGCTATTCAAAACTCGTTCACTGAAAGCTTTCTTACATCTGTCTCTGCAGCATCTTGTACCATAGATTTACAGAGACAGAATGTTGGAAAATATGGATTGCCATTTTGATCCCAATCAATACCTATGTTTCTTCTGTACTCTACATTTAGTATAACATTCATATTAGTCCAAAACCAGGATCTCAGTTTTCACTTCTTAACATTCACATTTTATTTGTTTGTACTGAAGCCTTTTGAAAACTGGAAAAATATTTAAAGAAATGAACCACGAGCAAGTAAATCTACTATGCTTTTTAAAGGTACATACCAACTCGATTTTAACAGCTCCGCAAAAGGTAGTACAGATCACCAAGGCAATTTATGAGCTAGAAGTTTCTAAAAGCTACAAAGTAGGTTGTTACACAAGAGACTAAAAATAGCTGTTATGATTTATCAGGTCCTGATTCCTTTGGGGCTGTTAGAATTCAGAAGAGAAATAAGAGCCCTTTTGTAAAATCTCTCCTTTTGTGTTTATCTGGCAAACATGACAGAGTCTTTATTATTTTCTCAATAACCCATGAAGATTGTTATATACTCATTTCATAATTTGGAGCATAAGTTTGTAAACCACACATACTAATGAAGAATTTTCTAACAAAAAGGAATATATTTTTTTTTAATGTTACTTTAGGCAAAGAAACACATTTGTAATGCAAACTGGTTGAGAATAAGCAATTTAGAGCTATGGCAGAATATCAAGAATGACACTCTCCTTAATGCATCTCATTACATCCAGATGCCGAAGAACACAATGTTTAATATCATGCACTCATCTCAGGCAATGAAGATTGAAAGCCTGAGCCTGTAATTCTTGAGGCAAAACTTTTATTCTCTGGAAGACTGCAGAGTCAAACCATATGTTTCACTGACATTTTCTTCTGTAGCTCTATTGTATTTTGTTTTGTATATTATGTTAAACCAGATCTTTACGTCCTGAATGTAGTTTTCTGACTGTTATCCAGCTAGAGTTGTCATTCTATGCCTAGCAGGTACTACACACAGCTGGGATGAGAGAAGGGCATTCTTTGAGAGAAAATCTCTAAATCGTTCTTTGGTTCCTTAAAATGAAGGAAGGAAAAAAAATCTGACAGACACATCTGTATGCTAGACTGTACGACAGACAAAGCAGATCTTCTGGCTATCAAAAAGCAAAGCAGAAAGGCCTGGTGTTTGAGAGAACTGAGCTGATATTTACTGCCTGCAGGGCGTAAGGCAAATACCATGGCGTAGATGACAGCTTCCGTTTTCACTTTCTGCTTGCAGAAGATTGATGGCAAGTGCTTTATGGAAGAAAGAAAAATGCACTGATCCTAGATATGGGCACAGTATATCCACACATCTCCTCATAAATGTTTAACTGAGGCTGTGTGTCCACAGACATTTCTCTCTGCAGCAGTACAAGTTTAAGCAGTTATTCTCCTCTCTCTGCCTTATGCTTGTTTCCACATCTGTGCTGCTCGGCTCCTTTTGTAAAGACAACTATCTGTAGGGCCACAGAGTGAACTAGATCAGCAAATTGATCCAAGTTAAAATAACCATATTGAAAATAAAATGCGGCTGAGGGTTGGAGGAGGAATTTTCATTCGTGATCCAGTTCAAAGGCAGTAAAGATGCAGAGTAGTGCTACAGGCAGGATAAGAAGGACAATATTGTAAAAAACGTCACAAATAAAGTATCCATATATGATGAGAAGAAGGTAACATAATTATGTTCTGCTGTATTGATCAAATTAGAAACTCAATGTTTTGAGACACTACTGTAAGGGTAATTCTTTTTAAGTCATGTAGGCATTTACTGTTTTATGAATTTCATGGAATAAGCATTCCCAGCATGATGCAGACCTTGCCTCTATTTAAGTGCTATCTTAAAAAGGCAGATTATTTATGAAAGTGAATGTACTGAAGAATCCTCCTCATTCTTCTTTTCAAAGAAAACACTTTCAAAATGATGAGTAAAATGTTTGCTGCCTGGAAGGAGCAGGAGGAATCTAACAGTGTGTCCATGTGCTGCGAGGCCAGTGAAGCCATGCCTTTAGACAGAGATACTCCTCTGCAATGGACTCCTGCTCTGCCCAGTCTACTTAATGGAGGCTGACACTAAGGAGAGAATTCTCCTGAAATAATTCTCAACCTTGCAATATAATTTTCCTATAAACATAATTTTATGGTATAAATAAAGACTGATACCTTTCTTTTCAGAAAATATCCTGAATTTGTGATGTTTGTCAAAACTTTAATTGACTCAACCTTCTCTCTAATTCACAAGAATTAAAAATGGGTATCAACTGGGTAATTATTATAAAGGATTTCTCTGTACAAAATCTGGACGGATTTCGGATACACTTACTCTTTAACAGAAGGTGCTTGACTCTGAAGTCTGTTAGTCTACGTTCAGAACTAAATGCTATATTGCATCTTTAACATCCAATTGTCCAGAAACCTTCCCTAAGGCTACATCACTACATTTTAGTTATAACCATCAAAGGCAATGGCAAAGAATACACACCACAGTTTAGCAAGTGTATTTCTCCATGACAGAATACGCTCCTCACACAGCATCAATATTACACTGCAGCTGGACTCCCTCAGTGCTCAGTCCTGTTGCTCAGTCACAAAGTACTAGGAATGTATGAACTACCCTTGCTTATATGTTGAGAAACCTTGTGGACATACTATGGACAACGCTAGCCAGCTTTGTCAGGTTCTGCCTGTGCTCCAAGCGGACAGCTCTGAGGCAGTCCAAACTTCTCCAGTTCAAGTCAACAGAGCACAGAGCTAAGGCAGGTGATAAGGCGCTGATGCATCCAGACTGAGGCATGAGAACAGCAAACCAATAACACATCCAAGAGGTGGCAAACCTCTGCTACAAGAAATGGATGCTTTCCTTATGGTAAATAAGTTACAGTCATAAACATGAGTTACAGAGAAAAGTACACCAAAATTGAATAGATAATTTTATAGATTTATTCCTCAAACCCTCAATATTCTTTCCTAATTATTCTATTTAAAATATTTTGTTGTCATTCAATTCAAATGAATGATATCCATAATCTGACAACTTCATCAAAATAAGAATTTTTTTTTCTTAAAAAGTTATCTACTGTAACTTTGTCATAGACAATACAGCCTTGATTGTCAGAGCAATTTTCTGTTAAACCACTTCTTATAGGTCCATCAGAGAGCTGCAAATATAAATCATTTCCAGTAACCAGTTTCCAAAGTCAGAGCAATTATTATACGCCTGCAAATTTTTTAGCTGTAAGTGCGGTGAGAGAGAATCATAAAAAAAAAAAAATTCCCACTATCAAATCATCAGCTTTCAGCACTGCTGAAAGCAAATAGCAATTTAGACATCACTGTTAAGCAAGAGAAATTGCACCCCACTTGTTGATTTTCAGGCTTCTCCTGATAGTGGAGGCACTTAGCGTTATCTCAATCAAGAGCAACAATAAAGCATGTCAGATGCAAAAAGAACCATTGAATGGCTGTAGCCAGATTCAGTTGCAGCAGCTCAGAATATGGAGGTGGGAGGAGGACAAAGAAATCTTCCATTTCAAACAGATAGCTTATGTAGCTCTTCTGTGCACAGGGGACTCCATTCTGTGGAGTGACAGAAAAGTAAATGCTTCAGAGCTATAGCCCTGATAAAAGTTACACGTGGTGTTTGAGAAACAAGCCCATAATGTACTTCCTTCAGCTGCAATGGCTCAAGTGATTGGTCTACTGAAGTCTGTGGCAACTGCTTAATCAGAAAACTTTTACAGGAACCATACAGAACAAAGGAAGGAAGCAAAGACAGATGGATGGAGGGATGGATGGAGGGATGGATGGAGGGATGGATGGAGGGATGGATGGAGGGATGGATGGAGGGATGGATGGAGGGATGAAGTACTTGCCATTTCCATTATCTAATTTTTTAAGCTTTATCTAAGCCAGTCTATTATGGAGCAAACTGTGACTAACCTAGCAGAAAGGCAAGTTTGTTACAAAGACCAATCTGACATGGTCCTGTGAGAACAAAAATGTCTGCAGTCGGATTGTATTGACAACCTCACCCCAACGCAGTCAGCAATGGAGAAATAGTGCATCAATAGGACAGGCAAACCATGTTCTATATCACACACATCCCCTTTTACCCCAGACTGCTCCGGGGAGGGAACAAATCTCTTAAGCCATTCATTTCTGATGTCTGACAGGTGCTGCTGAAGAAGAGTCTGTAAGGTATTTCTGATCCGTCATACAGAAGAACTGGTTTGATGGTTTACTGACTCCTCAAAAAAGTACAGAATAAAAATGTCAGACCAAAATAAAGAAAACAATCAGAGTTAACACTGACTTTTACAGTCTGATGCTGTAGAAAGACTCAGGAGAATTTAAATTTAGCAGTACCATAATTCAGGAGAGGAGAGGAGAGGAGAGGAGAGGAGAGGAGAGG
>VFFE01007669.1:3299-17997 GCA_008921705.1 Burhinus oedicnemus
ATTAGTTTTCCTTACTAGTAGTATAGAATCTGCTGTTTTCTCTCATGGTCTTTTAGTGATAACAGACACAGATAAATAAGTTTGGGGTTTTTTTGTTTTGGTTTGTTTTTTTTTTTTTTTAAAAGTAAGATAAAAGATGTTTTACAAAAAAAATAAAAATTGTAGGTCTGAGTTTTCATGTGAGCCTTAATGTATAGTAGCCTTTCTGTAAGAGATTTGATGAAAGAAAATTCTACTTCTTATGTTTAAGATCTGGTACAACTTCCTCCCTCCCCTGGCTTCTCTTTTAGTTGTAGGTGTAGGAATATATTAAATCTCTCGACAAAAAATATGTACAATAACTTGGTTTACCTCACAGTTCTCTAATCTAGCATGTAGCTGTTTCTTGCCTGTGTGTTGCAATTTTAAACAAATGGTCGTTCATGAACAGAATTCAATGCCCAACTCTGGATTTCCTGGCTTTTGTCTATTTGGGCTATGTAAGATGGTAGTTACTTAAATGCTTTTCAGTACAGAGTAGTTGCCGTAATTGTGGGTTTATTTGAACTGTGACAATATATCTCTTCTGTCAGTCCATACACTCAAGTGAATATAGGAAAGTATGCTTTGCAAAGCTCTGAAAATGCAAAGCAACAGATGTTATGTACTGCACAATTATACGTATCCTGGAAACAGATCTTTACACAGTGCAGACAGTCTTGGAAAAACAAAATTTGACATACAAATGATCAAGTAAAGGGTGACAGCAATAACTACTTACGACTAGATATAATGCTGTTTTGCAGATGCTGTTCTGATTGTGAGTAATTAAATGCTTATCGTTCTATTAAAATCTCCTGTTTGACAGATGTTTAAAAATAATCTTTGTATTTATATTTTTTTGTATTGTTTTAGTACAGTATAATAGAAATAGAATAAGTATTCTCACTTAAAAATAATGTTGTAGGAAAATGGTGTTTAAAAAAAAAAGCCCATGTTGTTCTAACTTAAGTGGAAATTCTTGTAAATAAATTGCTAGAAGTAAATAGGAAAAATTTCATGATAACTTGCTGGCTTTCTGTGTGAAAACACTACATCTTTGCCTGGCTGATCTGTTGACTGTTCTGAAGATGATTCAGAATGAGGTTGCTCCCGTCCAAGTCCTCTCCCTGGTACGCTGTTTGTCGCAGGGCCTTTTGGAGACTTGTCAAACTGCTCTGTCAAGAAAGGTACTGAAAGATTTCATACTTGGATGGTTTTGGACTTCCCAAAGGCCTTCTCTGTCACATCTGCGTAGTGTAACTGAGGGTGAGGTAATTAGTTAGGGATCGAAATTATCATAGCACCAGTGAATAATACACTAACAGTTAGATGGCTATAGATGGTGCTAACTCATGTCGATGTCAAACTTTGAACAGATTTGTGGTTTGATTTAGTAAATTCTGCAGTTGGCACATTCCAGGGTAAACTAGACATATTGATGTGTTACAATAATTGGGAGTAGTTTGTATACAAATGTTTCTTTTTAACTTGGTATTATTTTTATTAAAGTAAAAATAATGCTTCTGAATATTTCATTTGAAATGTAATGTTATTTGGTCACGTGACTGCAACACACTTATTAAACAAAGCTGTGATTAAACTAAGATTATCCTCCAGATCCTTTTCTGTTCCATAGATCTTTTGTGATGGAGGCGTAGTAATAACTATGGTTGTTTTAGAAAACAATGCTTAGCAGAAAAATAGAGAGAGACTACCTGATAAATGTTTGTAGTTTTTTTTTTACTGTAGTACAAACAAAAATGAAATAAAAAGGGGTTTTTTTGCACTTACATTTGTTGAGGAGTTAATTATTTAAAATATGATGGAAACAAGCAGGTGGTGTTTTTGAAATTTCGTCCCTAGGTCTCACTTGTTTTATGGAAACCATTTGTGGAACATACACACAGAAATTCAGTATTAAACTTACAATGTAATTTATACGTATATGCTTGTTTGCCTTTGTTAAAGTAGCTACTGCTTTTTACATTTGCAAGTTTAACAGTTTAGCAATATTAGTTTGTATGCAGGAGTAGACTAATAAAATGAACTTACAGTAAAAAGAAAGCTGTTCTTAAATATGTTTCTTTTTGGTTTATGTTTCTAGTGTTTGTTTTCTTTGTCTAATTCATGGAGTGAAGGCTGTCTGAGAAGTTCATAGTGCCTTTGATATATTAACAATGTGGTCTGGAAGGAGGATGGAAAAGAAAAATGGCATAGGATAAACACAGAAAAGCAGAAATGCTGTATTTATTTGTTTGGGGACTAAAAATAGGAGTGGAAGAGCACTTAGAGACTGTCAGTTATGTCCTACAGCACAGCTTCAGAGACATGGCTGTTTTACAGATTTGACTAGGCAATGGGACAGTGAGTCCAAGAATTGATACAATAAAGCTTAGCATAATGTATTGATCTCTTATCTGAATGCCATCAGCTTGGCATCAAGATCAGGAGCTGTAGATAGACCATTCCTAACATACATGGTCATAGGTTTATTATGTGGAAAATGTCATCTGTCGCTTCAACAGTTGTTAGGATTATTATGTTAAGGATCATTGGAACATAAATAGAGACAAACCCCAATGTTTGTGTACTCTATAAACCAACAGTTATTTAACTACATCTTGAATAGTGTGGGCAGTTCTGCTGTTCTCAACAAAGATGATGTGGGACTGGAGAAGGTTCAGGGGGTGACAATGGTTAACGGTAAGGAATGGCGCCTGGATGAGAGTGACGGACTAGGCCGGCACTTTTTGGTATGAAAGGCAGGCAGTTGAGATGGGACCTGGAGAAAGTAGATGGCAATGGCTTTCCATCTTCCAGTATAAGAAATATGGTGCATCTAATAAGGCTAAGAAGAACCAGGCTCAAAACAAAAGGAATAATCATGCAGCAAGTAAGAGAACTGCAAAACTTGCTGCCAAGGGATATTGTTAATGCTAAAAGATTTTGTGGGTTCAGCTGGAGACGGAAGGCCTCATTTGAGTACTGTTAAGTGTGTAGAAACTGGAGTCAGTTCAGGGTGTCCCAAATGAAAACAGGTGGGGAGTGGAAAAATACTAGTGGAAAAGAGAATAAATGCTTGCTTTATTCCTTCCCTTCTCTTAGCATCTGCTTATGGCTATGGTTTGACATAAGATACTGGGACAGATGGACTTTTGCTCTGATCTGCTATTGCTGGTCTTATGTACCAGAAACATGTTAAATTATATTTAAATGATGTTTTACGTAAAAGCACACACATCACTAGTCTGTAACTCTATCTGTATTTGCACTAATAAGCAAGCTTTCTTGGTAGAATTTGAACTTCAGTTTGCCTAGCCTTCCATTTGAAAGGTACTTACTTTTATTGGTGAATCAATATAGTTTAAAGAATGCACGTTCTTTGTCTGAAAAAATATTGAGGTTAATTTTATTAAAAGTTTTTAAAAATTACAATACAGTAGCAGACTGTATAGGAAACCTATATTTCTTAGCCATTAGTGCCTTAAAAATACTGCTCATACATATGTTTAGAATTATTATAGTCTTGGTTGTTTTATTTTTGTTGTGGAGAAGGGAAGTTATATTCCAAATACAATAGCTAAACTTGTATAGGATATGAGTCTGAAACCATTACAAACCATTCCAGAAGAGTAATTAGTTTTATCAACCTCAATATTAGGAAAAAGTGCAACTTCAATATGCTTAGCTGGTATTTTTCCATAAATCTCTTTCACAACATTTGTGACGTTCACAGGGTAGAAGATGACCCTCAATGTGAAACATCCATTTGTTATGTCAACAGCTTAAAGATATGTGCCAAAGTATCTATAGTAATTAATTCTTGAACACAGGTGATGATAATTTTCTTGCACTGTTTCACTTTAAGGCTGTCAAAGATTATTATCTGATTTGTAATGTGTGGCTGGATATGTGTAAAAACTCAGATTTGTTAAATTTACTTTTAAATGAGCAAGGTAAGTTTAATATTGTGATAAAGGAAAATTTAGATAGAATGGTAACAATAACACACATACTGTGCAAGTGCCTGTTGGAGACAGTCTGAAGCTGCATCTCTGTTAGTTGCTGTATGGGTGCTTTGAATATGAACCTCTCTCTGATCCTGCAACCATATGCAGAATCTTTATGCTGTGAGTAAAGTTCTTAGGATCTGCAAGTAAGATACTTACTTCAACCTCATAGTAGTAATCCCTTTACATATGTGTCCACTTGGTGTAATGCTAGCATTTAGAAGTTTGGGGTAGTAAAAATTTGTATGTAGTATGAGAGGTTTGAATTGTGTCTTTCTCATCTGACATGTGTTTCTCCAACAGTGAAACCTCATCTGAATTTGCATTTTTTGATATGTCAATCAGTAGTCTTTCTGTTTGATTTTAATACTTCTTAGTACTAGGATTAGGAATAGATTGCAATTAGAAATATATGTGGTATGTAGCTACAGTTACCATAGTGGAGTTAAGAGGAGTAGACAGGAGATATCAAGGAATTTGCTTAAAATAAGAGACTGCTTGTTTGAGGCTATTGGTGCACGCGAGGATGAAAGTCATCATGGAAAATCTTGAGGTGGGGTTTTTTTTGGTGTTTTTTTTTGACTAGTGGCTCTGTTTTGAAGCACTTGATATGCCTGTCAGAAAATATAAGTAGGTTTCTGTATATAACTTTGTATACTAATGTAGTTTGATGTAAAAGTGAGTTAGTTCCATGCTGGTAGTTAATTTTGAGTTTCATGGTACTTAATGCTAAAATTTTATTCACAAAGCATTTTATGGATTCTGCATGTTCTTTAAAATCCATTAACTTATTCTACTTTATGCACTGGTTATTACACAAATCAAAACCAATATGGAGATATTTTGATTTTTGAGAATTGCATGAGAATTTCAAATAATGTGTTTTAAATGACTCATTACCATTTATTCTTATAATTCCTGAACTGGATAACAACATAAAATATTAAAACAACTCAAAATATTGGCTTTACCTGGTAATTTTTGAGTGTATTTTGATTTCCAAAATAGCATTATATATAATTTTCTTACAGTCTAATCAGATATTACCCTAATTTTTTTTTTTTTCTGGAAAACATTTTGTAGAGCTGTTGATACGCTGTGCCAATGTCTTATGTACATGGTTCGAAATTTAAATTAGGTGAAAGACATTTATTATTTACAATTTTAGTTTTATTTCAGCATAAGCGTATTGCAGCGTGTATTCAACAGTTCTGCTGCTAACTGGAGTAAGCATATACTTAGCTTGCTGTGCAGATACATGGGCACAGGTGGACATCTTGGGAGTGTGCACCATGCAGTGAAACACATGGCACTACACAACATGGGGCAAAGAGCACGCAGTTTGAATTAGAAGTCATTTTATGGATACCTTGTAAATTTGTGCTTGTTCATATATGGGCTGTAATTTCTAAAAAGGGTGAATGTGTTTTTATATTGAACATTTGTGATACACACATCACTCTAATGTAGTTGTCCTTTGTGGAGAGAGGCAGTATTGTATAAGCCTGTTTATGTCAATATTTTAATAATTTATCTTTATAACTGCTTTTGTCTATATTTATAGTAACATTGGCACCCTGTGTACAGAAGATACAATCAGTGCTGAAAGGAAACTTGCATCCATCTGGAAGCAATAAACTTTTCTAAAAGACTGCACAGTGTTACTTAATCCTGTGATTTCTTACTGTGAGTGAAATTAAGGTTTGGTTCAGTTGTGTCACATCATATTGGTATCAAATCTTCTGTGAGAGCTTTGTCATAGTGTTAAGCTACAAACAACATTTCAAAATTGATGAAAGTCTGAGAATGTAATTTCCTCAGTCACAGGATTATGCATCACTGCAAGTGTAGTCAATTCCATATAATAACAATAATTGTGATACCAGAAAGCTTCTGGAGCATTGCATTTTGTAAGTTTTCTCTTTGTATGAAGGGGTCATTTGTATACTGCACAATTGACTAAGTACACCTTAAATTTTGTGTTGCATTCTAAGTCATTTTTGTATTATACATATATCATATATAAAGTATATTTTAATGTGCTGAAATATTTTACAAAGTTAGAGAAATATGAACAGTTCCCATAAGAGGAAGGGGGGAAAAAACCCCCATGTATATTATAAAGATCATCTAACAAAATTCTGTGGGGTTTCTTGTTGCTCTTCTTTTAAGTCTGTTACAAGTGTGATGTACCTGAACAAATTAGGATTCATTCATCCCTGCAGGCAAAGTGGTGTAGCTTACATTCTTCCTATTCCTACATGGCAACTGAGCTGAAGAGCGTTGGGGTGAGGGAAGGGTTTTACGCTTGTGGGAGGATTCTGGTGGTGCTGTTGCCATCTCTTACCCTTGGGCTAGTGTAGAAGGTGCAGACAGAATGGATACAAAGGATGGCTGAGTTTATGAAGAAAGCTCCTAAAAAAAAAATAGACCAAAGATCAATGAGGATAAAGCCAAATGTAGCTGTTAATCAATGAGAAGTTCATGGATCTTATCTAGCAGCTAATAGCTACTCTTCAATACCTAAAAGCATTAATGGCTAATATACATGAATTACCAATACCTTAAAGAAGGAAATTGTACTTTCTTTACAATGGGATGTGCCTATTCTTTTTTCCTGAAGAAAATGTTGCCTTGAGAGTCTTTTCTAGAGAAAACCAAAATTCAGATATTTGAGGCACGTAGAGTTCTTTGAAAGTGCAACACTGATATTTAGCATTATGAGTGATTTGTAAATCTGTGTTTGAGGCTGAAGCAAATTTTGTGCCAGTAAGAGTCCAAGTAGAACTAATTATTAACTTGTAGTTAATAAAACTCAGTGATGTCATGTGGCCATAAGAGGCTATTTTGATCCCCCCTCTCTGCCTTATTTTCTGAAATGACAGAAGTAATTGCCATGATTATGACATAAATTAGTAGGTACAAAACAGTGTGTATGTGTGAGGTTTTTTTCAAAGGAACGTAAAATTAAGCTCATGTTTCCTCTTTGGGGATTCTTTAGTTTCTTTCAGCTCTGCTAGCTCACTGTTTTAAGTCATGTAAGCCATTAGATCCTGGTTGTCTTTTTCAGAAATCTCTCTCTTTTAATGAATTCCATTATATGATGGTTGTATTGCTGGTCTATGTAAGACTAGTCATTTAATCTGATGCTTGTGTTTGCAGAGGTTTTACAAAATGATGGAAATCATTGATGTTTGTTACCCTGTCATTACGCCGAAGTTTGTTACGTAACTCCTTTAAGTTATTACATTAAAAGCCCCAGAGTTTCAGGCACTTAATAAAAGGTTTGCTGCTACTTTTCTAATCATATTATGAAATTAGGCAGTATGTGGGCCATACTCTTAACATAAAATATAGAGCTTTCTGTAGTAAATTTATTTTCAGTGACCTCTTTCTTGGTGTGGTGTTAATGAGGAAATGTAACTATTCAAAAGCAAAGTCTTTGCTGCATGCATCCTCTCAAATACTTCAGGTTTAGAATCACTTACTGTTTATCTTACTTCCTTTCAGCTGGTGTTGTTCCATACAGGATTATTCCCAGCAGATCATCTTGTTAGGGGGGTTATTTTTCATTTCATCATATCCCTGAAATCCTTTGTTGGAGAATGAAGGGGAAATGCTTCCTTAAGGTGATGCTTCTTTTCTGGAACAGCATTACGCCTTGTGCTAAGCTTTAATCACACTTTTCCATGGAGGTATTTATTCATGAAGCTATTGGTCTTCTTTTCAAACTACCAGTTTTGGTATGTTTTTCTGACAAAGTTCTCCCATTAGCCTGTGATTAATAAGCAAGGTACTTCACTGCTCTAAACCAGAGATGGAACAAGACATTAATGAAAGCTTGATGGATAGATGTCTAATGAGCCTAATTACAAGAAGATGGGCCTTGTCCATGGCCTATGGGACATCACGGAGACCCAGAATGCTGGGTGCAAGTGTCACTCTTGAGATCTGGTTGCACTCAGGGGGGAAGTCCCTAGGTCTGGCTCCTCTCCAGGGGGAGTCAGCTCCAGCAAAGACGACCTCTGAACTGTACTAAACTCTGCCGTTACACTCCGGGATTAATTGAACTGTTCCCATGTTTCCTCTGCCAGTTGCCAGCATCATCTTTCATTTTGATTCAGCCAGAACTAGGCAGTTTGGCAGTGGTGGTTTTTTGTCAGAAATTTGCCTATTGCTGTCGTTTAAAGGTGTAGTGAAACTTACCCAAATTCTAAGTCCTTGAGCGTGGTCCAACTCAAGAGTTCAAAGACTACACCAAATATCTACTGAAGCTGGTCTTCCTGCAGTTGCTGGGATGGTATGATGCTGGGCACAGGGGCATGTATCTACAACAGCCCTCTATGTTTGATGAGGATGTTCAGAAGTATGAGGTTTAGTTCTTAAAAGATACGACGGAGAACAGGGATTGGAATCAGCTGGTCAAGGGGTCTTGGGGGAAAGAGCAGTTTGAAACATAGAGAGAGACAAGAGGGGAGGATGAAAGGTAGGAGGCTGCAGTTTTAGATGTGTTTATTCATGCTATGAATATAGTAAAATTATCAAGAAATACTCTGAGCAAGGAATGAAAACACTTTTCATTTTCTGTAGAATGCATTGAAACTTGCACAAGACCATCAAAGACAGTTTTATATTGTTGTATTTATCACATTTTGTCTTTTTTAAATTCTTTGTAAGAATTACTAAACAGAAATAAAAGAATGTAATTTCTGTTATCTAGTATAAGCCTTTATCCCATGATCTCAGATTTGCATTGGAAAATTACTGTTGTTTATTTTTTGTTGTTTTTTTTTTTTTTTTTTGGCTGAGTGAGTTGAAAAATTGGAGCCTGAAGTACAGATTTGTTCAAGAATAGATATATATTTTTTTTTTAGTATATCAATTCTTCTTCATAATAATCTTATTTTTAGAGATAGCTATCTATGATAGTACTTTAAAATAAGATGACTTTTGTAAACAGGAATAGTGAATAATGCTTTTTACTGCTGTGTTAAAATAGTGTGTAACTTCCTATCCAGTGAAACTAACTTAATGTGCCATTATAGGTTTATAAAGCGGAATTTTATTCTGAGACTTTATTTTTTTTTTAGTTGGTAAGATGTAAATAGAGCTCTAAAAAATTAAGAGAAGACACTGTGCATCTTTCCGAGTTCTTGCTGACTCTTGTTGATCTGTGTGTGTGATCTTTGGGAGTTAGCAATTGGAAGTGAAAATGCACAGCAGATTGGCTCAAACCATGTTGCCTTCCTGCTGATGAGAGGAGACAGTCCCAGTCCTTCCTTCTTCCCTGCTGTGTATTTTCTTACCACTTTGAAGCATCTCTGGTTTTGTAGGAGTTGTGTTGAACCGATTATATTAAACAACTTGTCAGAAAACTATGACAGCACAAAACCTAAAAATAAAGCGGACAATCTATGTTACTTTAGGGAGTTGAATTGACTGAGCTTGGTTTTGGCAAGTGCCAGACGTAAGGAAAAAGGCTGGACTACACAGTTGTGGCAGGTGAGTGAGGGTAGGTGCCTGTATTGGAAGGATTAGTGGCAAGGTATTGCATTGTCTTGGCAAAATACATCCCTTCACCCTCAGATTCTCTAGAGAATGAGAATGAAAATTGGTTGTATTCCTGCCAGATTTTTTTAAGCTCAACTTTCTGGCCTGAAGGAATACAGCTGTTGCTGCAAGTGAATAGTTGCCATTAAAAGCTGAAGTTAGTAGTTGCACCCTGCTTTTACTCTCCAGCACTGGAGGAACTGAGATGCATCTCTTCAGTACTTTGTAGTACTTTCTGAACTCCTTGCTGCTCCCGAGGAGGTCATTACACACAGTCTGAGATACATTTTTCTAGACTAGGGCCTTGGTTGCGTTATGCTTCTCTTACAACACCATTTAAAAAGACCAGTGTAGCATAAAGGTGATCTTCAAAGAAAAAACAACCCCTCCCCAACCTGGCCCTTGCTGTACCTTCTCCTTAGCTTACTGTTTGATACTCTTGGCAAGCAGAAACCAATTTTGCTTTCTCTGCTTGCAGAAGAGCGTAAGAGGCATAGCTTTGAATTTTGCCAAAGGCATTGCATGACCTGTCTTTTTGAAATAAAAAAACCCTTGAAAATTCATATGTTCTGAAAATAGCTTTTCTGTCTCATGTTTAGAGCCTTTAAATTAATGATAGATAGCCTGATGAGCTATACAGTGATTCTCAGCTCTTCTGTCAAGAACGATCATACCTGCTTCTTTATATTTCTCATTGCCAGTCCTTCATAATCAGAGTTGGAGCTGAAAACTGTGGAGGTTTTATGAATCAGTTGCATGCTACTTTCTGTGCTTTGCAGACTACAATAAGGGGAAAATGGGCTTAATGAGTTAACAGTTGCTGTTTTATATGCATTAGGCTTTATCATATTAATCTTAAATATTCCTAAGCCTAAATTTGTAGATGTATTATCAAAACTCATTTCATTTTTTATTCTACTTATTTCCTTTTTTGGTTTTATATTAATGCAGTTATATTTTATTGTATATAGAATGGTTTAGGTTGGAAGGGACCTTAAAGATCATCTAGTTCCCTGCCATGGGCAGGGACACTTCCCACTAGACCAGGTTGCTCAAAGCCCTGTCCATAACCATCCTGAATCGTTATTTTGAAAATAGTGTTCATACAGTGTAGGATGATCTGTAATCAGTTCTGCGATAACTACTGTTGATCACCGTGTTTTCTTCGGTATAGTCTTGATGATTTTTATTTCTAATTATTTCTGTTATGTTATGCTACACTCAGTTATAGCATCAACTATTAGTGAAGTAAACTTTGCGAGTGTAATGGGACAGAGAGCCTAAAATGTGCAAGAGATTTATCTGTTAAATGTAGTTAAGTGGGGCTAGGTGTCTTGCCAAAGGTCATAGGACGAATTGATGACCAAGGGAGTATAAGATATTTTCCTCGTGTCCAATTCTTATACTTGAATTATACAGTCACATTTCATGTGTATTCTCTACTGTTTTCCATGTACTCCAGGTATTTGTTATGGAAATTAAGTTGTCAAGTACCACTTCTAGTTGTTTGGCCTCTATGGTACGAAAACAGTCCAATATGTGTTTTGTTCTTGAAGTGTAGATGTTTATATTTTAATAACACACTTCTCTTTACAAACTGTTCTATTTTTCAGTAGTACTGCTTTTTTCTTTGTATATGTTTCCATTGATTTTGCTGTAAACATGAGATAATCTATTTGTTTAAAGCCTTTTTTAACACTCTTAACTAATTAAAATTTAGTTTGCTATTTATAATTAAATTGTATTTGAGTGTATTAGTCCTCACCCTTTGATTTAGCTCAGTGTGGTGTATTTAGACATTTTTTTATGAAGTGAGAGATTAGACTACCATAAATAGGAAAAATGTAGGGTAGTCTCATTGCTTGAAATCAGTGAGAGGATAAATAGGGGCATAAAACTTCCTAGAAATTTATATATCCAGGCAGGCTCTTTTTTCATGCTGTATTTGGGGGGGGAAAAAAAAAAAGTGGACATGTGCAGAAACTGTGAGTACAATTAGCGTCAAGCAGATAAATCCAACTCTAATCCTGTTTACGCTCTACATCAGACAGATGTGCTGAGATTGATTTAGACAAGCCCTTGGCTTATAGTAATTTTTTTTTAAGTGCCATATATTCTGTTTTTGTTAGATCTTTGTTAAATGTTAAGTGCTGTTAGTTTTACTCTTCCTAACGCCTGTAACCTACTTTATACAGGTTCCCTCTCTGCTCTCATGATGACAGAGCAGCCTGGTAGAAGAGATTATCTTTATTCCTTGTAATTAAATTGACTTTTTTTTTTTCGGAAGATACAACAATGGGAAGTGGGTACTGAATTAAATAAATAGCATGATATCTAATAGATGTATACTTAAATCTCTTGCAAGAACAGATGGTACCCAATATCTTTCTAAGTAATGTGAGAGGACAGTTAATGTCCTGAAACAGCTAGCAATAACCAATATGATACTAACAAACCAATAGGTTTTTTGAAGTTTAAAAAATATATACTTTATTTTTAAAGTAAACTTGGTTGTTATGACATACTAGAAATATTTTATAAATGTAGCTCATGATTTAAATTTTCTTCATCTGAATTGTTTTATAAAATATTACTGTATTTGTGATGATCTTATTTTCAGTAAAAATAGAAGGTGAAAATTATAGAATGTGCCTAGAGATTTTTATGGAGATTTCTTTTCAACTTTGGTAAAAATTGGCTGTCCTAATCCTACTAGCTAGTTCAATATTTCCTCTACAATTTAAAACTTGAGGATGATGCTTTTGTATGATTCAGTATTCCTACAGTTTATGTGCTTCTCCAAGCTGTATCTGGAAATGTATTCCAGTAGAACAACTAGAGTCAAATACTACTTTTGAAAGTGTAGTGCTGCCTAGTAAGAATGTATTATTTTAAATTTCAAAAGTTTTGACGTGTATCTGAGCAACACAAGAATTTGACAAATACAGAGTAAGAGGAAGATTAAAAGCAAATAAAAATCTGGCTGAAATAGTAGCATGAAAAGAATAGACAAGACCTGGCTTATGACTAAATGTCATTCTATGAAAGCTAATGGGGGAATCAAAAGTATTTTAACAGGCTTTCATTCTACTTGATTGGTGCAGGACAAATAGGCTAATATTTGTAATTTATTTGTGATGCATATGCATAACATCAGCATTTACCCCCAAATGTTTTAGAAGAGCGATACAAAATTTGAAAAAAATCAACATCTCTGATTCGGTAATGTAGTATTAAGGTTGCTTGTACAATGTCCACTCACCCTTTGAGTCTATGCAAAATCATGGTTCAAATGGAATCATACAGTTTTTTTCCCCTCAGTACCCTGGTTTCATTCAATGTATCTTGTAGAAAATACTTTTATAGCAATGATTACAGTACTTTAAGCTTTGTTTTGTGTTCTGTTGCTTGGTGAGTTTCCTCCTGTTTATTTGCTGCATACTTCTGAAAATCTGCACTACAGACAATTTCCCGTGTACTATCTCAGTGCACACAATTATGTATTGTCACAGTATTCCTGCTAAGAATGGAATGTTTTTAGTTCAGTTTTACACCTTTCTAGCTGATATATGGAGAAATTAAGATAGTTAAAATGTAAGAAGTTGGAAAAATATGTAGGAAGTATAATAAGGTCATGCTTCTATCTGCAGTAGTTTATTTGGTATGGAACAGGAAAAAATGGGTTGGTTGAGAATCGTCAGGAGAGGTAATACTGAATAAAGCTTTAGCTGTGTTAGTATTGCTGAGGTGCAGTCTTCCAGGATTTCTGGATAGAAAGATGATCACTGCATAGTCTGGTTCAAGAAATGATGTTGAGAAATGCCAGTGTCAAACTGTTACAAGAACTGACACAGACTTCTTTTTTTCTGCTCAGAAAAAGCATGACTCTCTGAAGCCCTCACCTTTGTGTGGTGTAATGAAATAGGTGACGTGGTTTTGCAGTCTCATGCCTGCAGTGCTGTCCATCTTCTCCAGGAAGACAGTTAAAATAGTCTTTTGCAGCTTCTCCCTGGCACTTCAGTACAGCATGCAGCAAATATTCACCAAACAGAATGTTACAGCTTTTGCTATTGAGAAACCACTTGACTGAGCTGTTGCTAGATTTGGAAAAGGTTTCTGGTTTCTAGCATTTCTTGCCTTGGGCTGCAAAGGAACCGTTATTGGTCTAGCATATTGGATCTGCTGTAATTACAAAGAAAGCAGGGAAACTTTTCATTTCATGTCCAGAGGATCTGACACCTACAAGAACGGAGACATTTTTCCGTCAGTCTGTGTATCTGACTTTGTTTTTGAGGAACCAGGTGTTTTACAGCTCAAGACAGCAGAAGGAGGAGAAGCCTGTACCACAGTGGTTCAGTTGGTACATCTCCGAAAGGCTTTTGGAACTAGTGTTACTGAAGTGGTAGTGTCTGCAGCCACAGTGTCCATGTGTATAACATTCCTGAGATAAGAAAACCTTCACCTAGTGTTCCAACCTAACAGAAATCTCGCCTGGGGTGAGGGTCTTGAACTGTCACAAGAACTTTTCAAACTGTTTTTCTTTTACTTGTCTTGTAAAGTAAATTGGTAACTCAAAAATGAAAGGTAAGATGGGTGACGTGCTTTTGGTTTATTTTTCTATTTTTGCTTAACTGTTTTCTGATATGTCGCTAGTCTAAACCCAAAAGGCAGAAGTTTTATCAAATGAAAAAATACATTGAGCATATAGTCAGCTTGGGTCATAGCACACTTTCTGGTCTGTGATTTAGGAGAACAGAACTGCTATGATTGCTATGATTTAGGAGAATACAATGAAGAATTTGGTTTTTGAATGCAAATAATAAAAAAAAGTGGTTCATTGTTCTTAGTCTGCAAGTTTACTCATTATTTTTCAATATCAGAAAGGGGATTAAATAACCTCCTTGAATTTGTGTTATTTCTATAGCTGGATACCTAACCTAAATAACAGAAAGTTGGTAAAATGTAAGACCAGTGGCAAATGATATGCAGTAAGTTTCAGTATAGGTGTGAACAGATGCAACAAGTGAAGCTAGAGATGAAGCCATAACAATATTTTTTTTAGATGTTACTCCTAATCATATTAAGAACACTGCTTTTTCTTTTTTTTTTTTTTTTCC
>VFFE01007669.1:18017-35154 GCA_008921705.1 Burhinus oedicnemus
AAGAAGTTTCACTGTACAATTGTGTTAAATTTTTGACTGTTATTGGATATTCTTTCATTAAACTTGGTTGTTTGGTGTGTTATAACATGTCCAGTTAATGATGATAAATCATAATTTTTGTCGTGATCATCCTTTCATGTCAGTTGGCAATCATTTGGCACAAACAAAACTACATCAGTAGTGTACCATATCTCTGCTCAAATGCCTTGTTTGTGATACCTATTTCTATAAATAAAATCATTTACCTCTCTAAAAAGGGAAATTGATATTCAAGTAGTCATAAAGAGAATATTCTAACACTTTTATCCTGTGAATTCATTTGGTTCTTGAAAATCTCACTAGGATTTATGTATTAGCTCTGATTTACTTTACAACAATGACCTAATATATATAATCATAAATACAGTTGCTGGTTTAGAATCATGTAATGAATGAATTTTTGGTTAAAAAAAAGAAAAAGGAAACAAAATTTCAACTGTTTCCTTAAAAATCTAGGGTTTTTTTTTCCCACCAGTTGAAAAGTTTGTATTCTTTTGCCTGCTTATGCTTTCTTTTAAAACCTTATATTGCCACCTGGGGCTTAAATTTTTACACTTAAAACTCAAAAATAGTTAAGTGAGATACCAATGTTTGCTTTCTTCCCTTCAGTTTTCTCCTAATGGTGGTTTAGCAGTATCGTAACTCGTACTGTCTAGGTAACAGAATTTATGATACTTCATCACCTTTCTCTACTTCTACAAGCTCGCTACTTTCCTATTCTTTCCTTCTGCTTAATGTATTTTATATATATATATATATATGTATATTAAGTTTAAAAGTATGCTTTACTTACAAATCAAAGACTGTAGTCAATTTTTACAGTTTCGTGGCTCTGGGTGTTGGGGGGGGTTTGAGCATTTAGGGCCAGCTGATGACAGGTAGATCTCTTTTAGAGAAGATAAGAACTATTACAGCACATTTATCAATGTGGCTAAATCTTTACTCCTTTAAATCAGGAGTCCTTGTTTTTGTAGTTTTCAATTTAATTTCTGTTGACACTTTAGGCAAAATTATCAAGTCACAGAAATTATTTTTTTGGTCGTAATATTTTTGTGACTTCTAAAAGACTGCAACACTACCAGATAGCAGATTTCCATTAAGTGTCTTGTATAACGATTATTATAATGCCTTTATGATGATGATTTATGTGTTTTAATAGTCTTTTGGAGCTTTTGTGTAGCCTTCCTTATTTGTGTGGTAATTCCTATGGTTAGAAATTACACTGCAGTACATACCTGCAGTGCTTGTTTCTGCTTCCAGAGAATCAAGAATAATTTAGGTTGGAATGTACTTCTGGAAATTATCTATTCCAGCTTCCTGCTCAGAGCAGGTGAGCTTCTAAACAAGATCAGGTTGCTAAGAGCCATGTCCAGATAAGTTTTGAAAATCTCTGAGGATGGGCATTCCACAGCCTCTCTGGGCAATGTGATCCATGGCTTAACCTCCCTCATTGTGAAGAGTGTTTTTCTTTATTTCAGGTTGGAATATTCCTCGCTGCAACTTTAAGTCCATTGCCTTTTTGTCCTTGCCAACTGCAAGAAGTCTGGCTTGGTGGTCTTTGTTACTCTCACAGTAGATACTTAAGGACAGCATTTTGGTTGATTCTCTCCTCAAGGCTATACGAGGCCAGCTACCTCTGCCCCTTGTTGCCACAGTCCTTGGTTGGACTCACTCCACTTTATCAGTCTTGTGCTCGGGCCTTAAAAGTGTATGCGGTTTTTGAGAGTCAGGCTCAAAAGATAGCTCAAGGGCATAGTGATATCCTTTGAACTGCTGGTTGTCCTCTTGTTAGTGCAATGCAGTAAGCACTTGGCCTTCATAGCCTGAGTGGCACACTGTTTACTCAGGTTCCAACTGCCTGTCCCTCAGGAACTTCAGATTGTCTCTGAAGAGGTGCTGCATAGTTGGTCAGTCCCCAGCCTGCACTGGTGGCGTTTTGCCAGGCTGAGTGCTGGGCTTCCTGTTTGTCTTTATTGAGCATTTTGAGGCTTTTGTCAAACTTTTCTTGTAGCTAATCAAGGTCCTTGTGAATGACAGCCCTGCTCTCCAGCACATCTGCTGTCCTCACCGAGTTCCCTATTTGCTTTTGATCTCCTTTTTAAAGGAGATGCTTTAAAATATAGATACTAAGGCTTATTACTGAAGACATCCAGGATTCATTAGGCATTATGGATTCGTCAGGATTAATTTGCCATGCAATAATGCAGCACTGTGTGTAACATTTTGCCATAAATATAATTAGAAATCTTGTTTTTTATGTATGCTTTCAGGATATAGCAGCAAACTGATTCAGTAATTTCCTTCAGTGTCTAAGAAATCTTTTAAGATTTACTAACACACACTGGATAAAGTGCTAGTTTTCATTTACAGATTCTCTGATGTGTTTAAATAAGTGAAAAAAAAATCTATGGGACTTTTATAATTGTTATGTTTTGATCTAAAGGAATACTTTCCCCTTTGAAGCTGAAATAGTATTTAGCTATAATTTCTCTGAGGAGTTGTTCCTGTTCAGGTGTTGAGGTAGAGTAAGTGGGAAGAGCTTCAGAAAGTCTCAGCTGACACTCTGAAGGTAAAGGCAGCTGTAAAAATTGAAGTAACACTCTACATGGCGCAGGAAAACAGGCTTTCACTCTTGGTTCTTTTTGGAGTTGTGGCCTACTACTAATTTTGTTCTTGAATGTTGAAAGCAGTATACTTGCCAGATATTCTAGATTTCACTTGGCTAAGAAAGTGATAGTGTAACCTGATACTAAAATAAAATTTAGAATTTATAAATTAATTAATTGAATACAAAATTGTTCAAATAATATATTTTAAGAAACTACCCAAGAAACAGCAGTATTGTATGCCACCAGTTACTTTTTGTAGCAAACCAGCCTCACTGAATCATGGCAATTGTAGGAATTCTAGAAAAGAGAACTTGAAAAGTAATCTTACTGTTTTAGTATGAATTATTTACTATTCAACAAAATATCACATTCCAAATAATAAAATTACTTCATGAGATCAGTGTGCAAGACAGGGTACTGTTTTCATAGCAGTATTTGTCAGTGTTGTTTGCTCAGAGTTAGTTACTTTGAAGACCTAAATGTTAACTTTTTAAAAAATAAAATGAACAATAATTCTCAGATTTCTGAATGATAATACCAGGTTTTCTGTTTCTTTTTATTTCTTTGGACTTTCAAGATGAGGGAATTTCTTTTCCACTGTTTGATTTGCAGTCTCAGAAAATGAAAGTATTGGATTGTAGTATCAGTTTTGTTGCTTGTTATTGTCATATGGCTGCTGGGAGAGTTTCATATTAAATTCCAATCTTATAACTTCTCCACATTCACCCTGCTCCTGTATCAGGGTTTAACTAGGTTATGGCATATACTTTTTCTTTTTTTCCTGGTTCCAACAATGTTTTTGTTAGTGTGTGATTCGTTTCTACTCTTTATTAGCTGTACGCAGAAAAGTAATCAGTACTGTAATTTTAAGATCAATAGTGCACATCCAAGAAGAAATTGAGACTTTTTTTAGACTATAATTTACATATCCTGTTAAAGTACTGTAATGATTCTAATATTAAAAATTCATTTAAGCTGTAAAAATAGATGGACTCTGTGTAATCTTAAATGTTTTGTGCTTCCTTTTAGGCTTTCAAAATAGACCAAAATCCTTAAAAGTGTTTGTTAATCCAAGCAGCCACAAAAAAGAAGCCACTCATATTTATTATGAACAAGTTGCACCTCTTTTTAAGCTTGCTGACATCAAAACTGATGTCACAGGTAAGTTGCTTCAAAAGCATAGTTTAGTCCTTTGTGGAACTAGAACTTAAGCATGCAAGACAACTTGAATTTACTGCTAAGCCTTATTGGCTTTGCGTGCAAGTAGTGCGTTTGGAACGGTAGTTAATACAAGACAATATATTTTTATATCGTCAAAAAATGTTTTAGTAATTCTGTTATTCATTGAATATTTTTCCCCTATAGCTATCAATACTAGTAATATATTTTTTTGTATTTTTTTAAAGCAAGCATTCTATAAAAAGAAACCAGCATTTAGTGGCTGACACTCTTGTATATGCTTGCTAAGAGTTGTTCCTGCATTCTGACAAACGCACGTCCTTAAATATTACTTCTTTTCTGAGAACATCTATTGGCCTGACGTCATAAGAGGGGCTTATCCGAAGGACACATTATTTCTGGATTCTGACTCAGTTTCAGGGATGACCTGGAAGCCTAAGTGATTAAGTGCTGTGATGACAAGGGCAGTTCTGACGAGGCACGTGGACATGACTTGGTGTCTGGAGAACGCGAAGGTACAACTTTAATGATGTAGTGATGCTGCCTTCTGCTCAGCAATGGGTTCCTGATAGCAGGTTTGGATTTAAGGCCCCAGTTTCTGCCAGCGTTCTGCTTTATGTCCTGAATTGCCCTTTGGCTGTTTCGTTTGATTGACTTTTTATAAGAAATTGAACAGGAAAACAGTGCATATTAATGATATGATCGTTACTTCTGCCCTCTTCTGTGAAGAGACCAAAACTTATGCTGCATCAAGGTTGGTCTCAGGAAACCACCCAAGTTTCCAGAGAAATGATCTTAGTATTTCCCATTCCAAATAAATTTCTATCCATAGTATTACAATTCCCTTTAATACACTGCTGATTCTTGATTATGCATTTCATGTCCACGTGAAGTGTTAACTCTGGTGCAAGATATTTTAACACCAAAAAGTCTTTTTTCCTATGTCTGTTGTAATTGGCTTGCCAAATAATCAGTTCTGGCTTAAACAAATTATTAGACAGAGGGCTTATCCCACACTTGTCCCTTAAACTTCTTGGGAAATCATGAGTAGTTCAGGTTGTAGGCCAAAAATCATTCTGAGTGAATCTAATTTAGACATGAGGATATAATCATGCAATAAGTGTTTGTATATGAGATTTATCTTGCTAATTTTATTACCTGTATCTATGTATTTTTAAATTACTTAGCCCACAATTTAAAGTAAAATCAATTGAAGATTAAAGATGCATGAGAATAAGCGTGAAAAAGTTTGTCTGTTAGAATTCTGTAGTGATAATTTCTTAACTTCCCTCAATTGATAAAGGAATACAAGCAGTTTTCTGTAAGTTTTGATTCTCACAGACATATTTTTCACCTGCAAGGCATAGGTGATAGTGTAAACAGGTTAGTGCTAATGCTGTCTTCTTAGAAATTGAACTTAGCCTTGTTTGGTCACAGTTTTTTAAAAGAAAGGTTTTTTTGTCATGCAAACCTTAGTTAGAGATGAGTGACTATGTCATATCGTTAAATTCATTATTACTTTACTTTAAACAACTATTTAAAGAAAATTGCCTTTTTAAAATTTTATTCCTTACTTCTGGTTAGCGTTTCTTTTATCTTTACTGTGAACATAACCTTGTTTGTTAGACTGTTAAAGGCAGCGTTAACCTGTATAAGATTACATTTTTAGCTATATAATGTCACCTGGAATCCTAAAGCTGAACTAATAAGTAAATCTGTATCAATAGTTTTTATATTAATTAATAGAATTTAATATAAGCTATGAATATAATTTGTAGGGGGTTTAAAAACATTTTTCCTAATTGAATAAAAACACTTTATAGTTTATTTTTTTATTATTTTTCTTTTAAGTTTTGAAAAGAAACTTCTGGTTTTAGCCAGGTAAATGTTTAATGGCTTGTCCTTAAAATAGGGTTATTTTTGCAATGTCCAAATACTATTGTGCATATTAGCTGCCTAACACTCCTCCTACAGGCAAGATGAGAAAACTACATTATGGTTTTAAATGGTAGTAGAGAAATAAATAATTAAGAACTATGTATTTAAAAAAAAAAAAAAGGGGGGGTGGTCGTGGGTGCTGAGTGAAAGTCCTGTCTACTGGTACCATCTTCTAATAAAACTAAGTGCCTCATTTCAAGTAGCTTGAACAGGGGTTTTTTTTTCCTCCCATAATTTTTTCGGATTTTGTGAGGTTGGAGTGTGCATCTTGCTGTTACAAGTTTCTTTGAAACACGGCCAATATTTACATACACAGTGGTGTGCAAAGGTGTATTAGTTAAAAGTTGAAGGCTTTTGTGCAATTTTTACACTGAAGATAGTTTACTTTTAGTCTTTTCACATACACGTATTTAAAGCTTAAAGTTCATTGTACACAAAAATCTTAAGGCAAATTTGAACCTCTGAAGTGACTTCCAGTGCATACACAGTGCACCACTCGCAGGTTACTGAAAAAAAACAAACCCAAACCCAACAAACTTTGACAGTGGAGTGCTGAAAGACAGAGCTCTCCTCATCCAGTCTTGTGTTTTGGTAGCTGGCCGTTGCTTCCTACATGATTAAGCTTGCCAGATCTTATTCTTCATTGTAGCTTCTGTTGGAATAAACTGTGTCTATTTAGAAATTTGGAGTGGAGGCATTCTCTCCTACTCAAAGATATACAGCAGTCAAAAGGCATGTATGTAAATAAGTGAGTTCTGAAATAGCATTTACTTTCTCCAGTTATCTTTAAATTTGGTAGGGTTTTCTGTTTTTTGCCAAAATACTTTGCGCACTACAGATGTATTAATTTTAGTGAAATTAACCACAGGTCTTAAGGAGTGGATTGTCTTTTGTTGATTTTTGGGTTATTTTTGTTACGTGGAAAAAACAAATTTCTGAAGTGTTTAGTGCAGTAGAAAGTGAGAATTCGCAAATTTAAACTGAAACACTAATTTAACTGTAGCTAAGACTAAGCAATACTTAAAAACTGGTCTTTATACAGTCTTTTAAGAGTTTGGCAATGTTGACTGCTACAGCTGTGATATGGCTGTTAGGAAAAGAACGGTGACTCTTCTAAAAATCCATTTAAACAAAAGCTCATTCCACATTTAGGATACCTACAAGTACTGGCAAATAGTGGTAACTGATCTGGTATTCTAGAAATATATTAGTATCTTGGAAAATCTTACACATACTAAAGAAAAATAAATAACAGTAACCCCAACAGACTCCTAGTTTGTCTCACTTCTCTTCTAGTTTCGACTCTTCTGCTTCTGTTTATGCACAATTACAAGCTGGATATTTAGGCAAAAACAACAGCATTCCCCACATCCCCATTTTTAGGGCAGAATCACAAAGGAAAAAAGAGTGATTGAGTATTGGACAAATAACACTGGTTTAAACTTACTGTACGGTAAATAACACTAATTTTTTTTCATCCATTGTCAACACCAGTTAATCTGTTGTTATCATTAGCAGTTTTAATCCTATTGACATTAGTCTGTGACACGAGAGCCAGTATTTATATGTGTCATATGGAAGTGTCCCACGTTTCGAAGTGTTGAACTATTTATATGTTGCTTTATCTATATGCAGGGGCTGAACCCTTAGTTTCTTGTTGGCTACCTGAGATGATAGGGTGTTACAACGTTTTGGAGTATGTGTGACTCTGTTCAGATGAGGTACACTGTCAGTGCCCTTCTTTCAGAATGCTATTAGTTGAAACTTAATGCGTACTGGAATTTACAAGTTGGGAACAAAATGTCCTTGAAAAAGGAAAAATTTTTCTATTATGCATTAGAAATGATTGAAAACAGCATTAAATAATATTTTTGTGATAATATTTTTGCCAAATATGTAATCTGAATGCTTCTCAAGTGGCGAAAGAAGCTCTTTCGTCCTCTTACCCAAATTTATTGTGTGGGGTTTTTTTATTTTGTGTCTGGTTTTGTTTTTTTTCCCCTGAATTGGAACAGAACCAAATATTCAGACATCTAGCTTTTTTTTAGCTCTCAGAATGACTTTTACGTGTCCCTCTGGATGTTGTCAAGCTTGCAGAAAACTTTTTAGACATGAGCTTTTTATGTTGGATTTTTTCAATTTTTTTTCTACTTGATTGCTTTTTCTGTATGTTTTCATGAAGTTTTTGCTGGAAACTTCATTTTTTCATTACCTTTTTGTTACAGCGTTTCAAAACAGATGCTGTGTACCTCTGTCATTGTCTCCTCAAATTTTAAATTTCTTGGAATTATCCCCAGTGTTAAGCCTTGCAGTAGCCGTCCTATATAATTTCCAGATTTAAGCCATTAGATGCAAAGAGGATGGAGTCTCCATCAATCTGGCTAACACTAGTCATTTTTACTGCTTTTATTGATTTCTCTGTAGAGATGAGTCCTCTTTATTTTCATGTCCTTGTTCTTTGAGTGAATTAATTTTGTAACAGTAAATGTAACTTACTTACATTACATTAGGAAGCCACTTCTTTTACAAAACAAAATCTTATTTACTGTACCATTTTAATTACACTGTACTCATAACTTGCTAAATGTCATCATGTTAATTTAAAAAGTCATGTAGCCTGGTAACCAACTGTGTGTTTTCATGGGAAGAGTTTCTTTCACAGTTAAGCAATGGTAAGGCATTTGAACCTTTCTGCATTTTGCATGATGCACAGTTTTATTGGTTGCTTTTTTCACAATCTACAGAGAATAATAAAAGGATAGTTCCCATCAGCAAAAGCAAAACTGAGTACGATAGCTTAAATATTGTGCTTTGATCTTCCAGAAGAGGTCCTGCATGAAAGTGAATTCTGTAAATAATTCCTGAAAGCTATAATAGTGATAGATATTTCTGTAGCAAAATGATAATTCTCTGCCTTTGATAGAATCATAACTCTAGTTTTTAATTAAGAATTTCCAAAACACCAAGCATTAGAACTTTGCTAATACTGGTTGGGAGATTTTGAAGTTATATGCTGATATACAATTGTTTAGTGTGAAGTGTAAAAATTTTATGACTCTTACTTGGTTTTTTATTTTTTTTAAACAGTTATATATACACGCATTCATGTCTGTGTATATATAGGGAGAGAGAGAGGTGTTTTCAGTTCTTGTAATCAACACTTGAATAGTCTGTAGAAATACTGTTATAACAGGTACAGATACGGAATGATTGTTTTAGACACCAAGACTAATAATTTTAACAGTGTTTAGAAACACTGGAGAAAAGCCTTGAACTATGCTAGCACCAGGGACAGACAAGCATGAAAGATTAATGTAATTTTGCATATAATGATGCACATTCTTACACAAAAAATCCATCTGCAAGTGTCATGTCAGTCAGCAAAAATCTTTGATGGGTGGCTGCAGCTGGGCTGTCTCTTCTGGCAAAGCTGGCCTAGAAAATGCTAAATGTAGTTATGATGCTTCGTGCCATCTGTAGTATGCCAGTTTATCCTGTCTTCGCTGGCATTTACAGTACTATATAGGGTATCAGCAAACACAGAGACATCGATGTAGAGTGACAGATTCATTTCCTCCAGAGGCTATGAACTCTGGTGTATACTTGTGCCACCTTCCTCTGTGTGTTATATTCTGTTGTCACTGGTATTTGGCTTGATTTCATACTTCTGTGTTTAACTCCTCATATTTTTGATTTAGCAATTTGCATATCCTAACACAAAGGCAATTAAATTTGATTGATACTGAAATAATTCAGTCTTAACTGAGGATACGCTTACATTTTCCTGAAGTTTACCAACTGTGTCAATGCTAAAACTTGCATTTTGATGCAACAAACATCTTCGCTAATTCTCTGAATTTAAATGCATTAAATAGCCACGTGTCTGATGGCATCTGAGTTTTCCGGTGTCCTGCCTTTTAGCTAGCGTAACTGTAAAACGTGCCTTCTCATACTTTTAATGCGTTTAATGATTTAAAAAAAAAAAAAATCTGAACTGAATTACTCTAAATTCCTGAGGTTAGAAGGGCAAACATTTAAAAGACTCTTTTAAATTACCTAATCTTCTGATAATTAAATAATGTTATTTTCCACAGTAACTGAATATGAAGGACATGCTCTCTCAGTACTTAAAGAATGTGAACTCCAGGCATTTGATGGGTAAGTTGGTTAATGACATGAATGTTAGTAAACCTCATCACATTAGTTTTTATTTGTATTCTATCCAAAACTATGCTAGTAGGCATTTCATGAGTTACTCTGCCTCACATAGGTATTAAGCCTGAGAAAATCAGTTCTCATTAGATGCTTTGTTTTTTGTTACTGACAATAGTTATGTATTTTAGATTCATAAATATGCTTCATGAAAGCTTCAGTGTCTGTATTTGCAAGAATGGCACAAATACCTGTATTTCACTCTATCCATTCAAATGGTTCTAAAAGTAACTTGAATGTTTTTTCCATTTAAAAAACCCCAAATATTCAAACTTATGTCTTGACTTACAAAGTCAAGAGTGAAAATGCATGTTCAGTCATTTTTAAAGACCTTGCTATGTGGATTAATCCTGCAATCTTTGGTATTCTTACTTTAATCATTCAATAATAAGATTCAGTAATAGATAAGAATAGTTTTGCATACTGTGGAAGTCTTACAGCATTCTTACGACTCTTATTGGAATACGCAGTGAGCCATACAAGAAGGCTTAAATAGTGTTTTATTGTTTAATCAATTTGTATTAGTTCTAGAAACTCACAGAGTAAGGTGAGAAAATATATCTGAAAATGTATGTATCTATTCCAGATTCTGAGGATAATTTCTTTCCAATTAAGACGTGCCTTTTGGGGTGCTAGCTAGGGAGGCAGTTTTTCCTGGGAAGCAGACATGAAGACAAAGAAGAAAAAGCCTTGGTTGTATCTTCTTGCACAAACCCCTTCTACTTTGAGTCGTATTTGAATTGTTTCATCTTTGATCATTGGGTAGAATCACTGGAGTACTTCCCCTGTAAAACTTCCCTCTAGTAGCCAGAACTAAGGGCAAGTAGGAACAGAAGAAGCTGGAAGAAAATAACCCGTAAGTCTATATCGTGCTAGGAGTTCTGAGGTGAAAAGAACCCTGTCCTTTCTAAGTTAGCTGTTTAAGTGTTGGGGTTTTTTTTCTCATGTGGAAATTAAGTAGCTTTTTTTTATCAGAGGTTGTAAGCAAAAATGAAATTTCTGAAGTGTTTGAAAAATGAGTTTTATAACTTCTCAAATTGGCTGGCCTCCATCTATGTACTCATTCAATAAAGCACAATACACAAAAACATCCTATTAAATAGCTAACTTGGGATCACAGGGAAGATGAGTTGCAAGGGTAACTCTTTACACTGATATATATAGAAATATCTTAATTGCTATTTTCAGGTAAAATCTACAGAGACTGATAGGATGAGGTCAGCATTCATATTATGCTAAAGGACTGATACTTTGAAAAAGAAAGCTACAAAACATCACCAGTCTCTCTCCATTATCTTTAAAGTTGTTCTTAAGAACAGGAAGAGAATATTTGAAATTGAGATTTTCTTTTTCAAATTGTTTAAAGGCTTATGGTGTACTCTTGATTATGTTCTTGTGAAGTCCTTTGTGACTTCCTCATTGCTGTCTAGCCTAAGAATTTTTGCCATAGATACAAATATCCTATAGGCCCCCAAAATCACCTCAGTGTTTCCCAAATAAAATTTTAATTACAATTTTGGTTTATTGAAAACCAAACCAGAAAATGTATGGGATCTGGTTTGAATTGCAAATTAACTCCACAACAATGAAATTGTCCTACTGATGAAAAATCATGCATTTAGCAATTCTAGCAGCCAGCTGACATAATGTCTTTTCACTATTTCTATTAAGTCTTGAGAAGTTTTAGTTGTTTATTGAGCAGCATTGCTTGTAATTTGGCAGGCTGCAGTTCTTTACTGTTTTCCCCTGGCTCCCTGTCCAGTTTTGGTTAAATCAGATACTGTATCTGTCACATAGTTCCCTGTTTAGAAAATAGACTAGCACTTCTGTACCTCCTTTTAGATGTGGAAGGCGCTGTATGTGGTGGTAAGAGGTAAGGTAGGTTCTGTGCTATTTCTACATGACAGAGTTCATGTAGACCTGATCTACTTTGCTCAAGCTTGGAAGCGACGGGAGGTGAGTTAGGTGTGGACCGAAGGCCATGCCTGCATGCAGTAGTCTGGTGCTCTAACTCGGCTCGTGCTTTTCAAGTGTTGCCTGTTTCAGATTGGCTGCGAGCTAATTCAAGTAAAAATATATATAGGGCAAGTCACAACAGGGTTTTTTTTGTTTTGTTTTTGGTTTTTTTTATTCATTACAGTAGGTAAGCAGTATAGCAACATACAGTTTCTGACCTTGCATTTCTCTCTACGAGAGCTATGGCTCCTTACATGTTAAACAGTATATGAAGTAAATTGAAACTTACGATTTGCAGTAGTAAATTGAAAGTTTGTATCTCAGAGCTTTCTGTAAGCAATACTGCTATGTTGTAATTCTTTGTCAAAGCTATTTGTTTCTATATATAATTTCTTTTCTTGGATTTTTCCAGTTCCCACTCTGTTTTGCAAGATCATAGACTTACATCATGTATCTCATATACTCCACCTCTTGCTATCCACTTTTTTTTTTCCTTACTGACACTGGAAATTTAGGTACTTTGCCAACTTGGCAGCGTGCTTTTTCCCCCTGCCTTGGGGCCAAGCCTTGGTGACAAATAGAGAGTGCATTTGTGCACTCAGCTGCATTTTCTCGTTTGTACAGTGATAGAAATACACAATATACATGCAGGTATTTCTTCCCTAATCAGGAGCCTAAGGTATTATGAATACTGTTTAGAGCAGCCTGGGTTAGTCAGACTTTAGTGAATAGCTGATTAAGAAACTTGTGTCTGATGGTTAGACTGATGGTTAGACAGATGTTTCTTCTTCTAAGAAGCCTTCTTCAAGATCTTAGTCAAATCTGTTTGCTTAAGACTTTCTACTCCTTATGTGTAGTAGGTTCTCGCTGATTAGCTTTGGAATCCCTGGTCCCTGATGTTACCTGTATTTCCAGCCAAAAAGGCTACTCTTGATGATTAATGCTAAATTAATAAAAATTAAAGTTAGCAGCATTTTTATGTTATTCCTTGGAATCTTCATCTATTTCCCGTAACAATCACAGCCCCCCAAAATGAGAAGAAAATCTATCTGTTCTCCAAAGTTTTAATAGCCAGAAGACAATCCACGTAAGTCCTTTCAGGTGTACAGTTTATCAGACTACAAAGATTAACTGATTTTGCTGCTCTGGCAGAAACTTTTAAGCCTAGGAATAAACCAATCTAAACAAAAAATGAGACAAAAGACAGGAGATGACTCCTGATTATGAGCAGGAAGAAAATGTGGTCCAAACTTTTGCTATATTCTCTCTCTTTTTTCTAAAATGTGGGCAGTGTTTAGCTAGATAGAGGAAACTTTCCTAAAAATATACAAATTAAAAAACAGCTAGGAAATAATAATAGGAACTGAAGAAAAATGTTAAAGGAGCTGAGATAATTTAATTTAAATATTTAATAACATAATGAGCATTTTCTTATAAAGAGCTTACCAGTTTTGCCTGGTTGAATTATTGGACATAGTTTCACAACTGCATTCATATAGATATATGAAAAAAAGATATTTTAAGTAAGTGCCTCCTAAAGTAAATCTGACATTTATATTGTAAATGCTTGGAGTGTACTATTACTATTTTTATGATTAAAGTGTGTTTACCTTAAAAACATTTAACTTTCAAACATGACTAATTTGGAGAATCAGTTTAATAGTTACTTAAATAAAAACAAAAAAATCCCCAAAACCAGAAAAAAAAAGACGTTTGCTGTAACAGAGCTTTTACAGAAAAATACATTCCTCTCTATAACCACAGCAGGTGGGAGTTTAATTACATGCTCCAGAAGCAGTGATTAAGTACCTTCATGCAAAGGATTGCTGGCACTAGGGTTTTATACCTTGCTAAATCCCTCAACTGCTTGCATAGTGTGTTGAATTAGCTGTTTTCAAGTATTTTTAATTTTATTGTAATACTTGGTGAGTTGTTATTATAAGGGCAATTAAAAAGCTTTCAAATGCTTGTGTGGGTCAGCATTGAAAGATTTAAAGGACTCTTCTACTGAGGCACTTGACCATGTGCTTAACTCTTCCATCTGATCAGTTCACGTGCATAATGTGTGATAAGGTAAGAAATATTTTGTAAGTTGTTAAATGTATTTACTCCTACTCAGACAGAAGAAAGCAGAAATAAGGATGCTTATATCTTGTTATTTACTGATCTGACAGTGAAGCCCTAGCTCATTCTTAAAGAAAGAATGGTTTTTAGCTATTTGAAATATCATTGTGTATATGGTGTGTGATAGCTGCCTTGCACTTGTTTGCTCAGCTATGGAAGAGTTTATTTTGAACTGTTTAGCATTTTTGTTTTGTAATAGGGTAGTTTGTGTCGGTGGAGACGGATCTGTCAGCGAAGTTGCTCATGGTCTATTACTTAAAGCCCAGATAGATGCTGGAAAAGACACAGACTATATACCAACGCCTGTCAGAGCACCAGTTCCTCTTGGAGTAATACCGGCAGGTGAGACTAAAAAGTACTGTTACATTTCGTAAGTCATCTGTTTTAAATCGTTCTGGCATGTTTTATGTTTTTGGCTACTAATGGCAGTTCTTGGTGCTAAAGCTTCAGTTACTTAAGGGAGATACTGAATAAATGCCCTAAATTAGTGATTTAGATTGATTACAAATGACTAGATTTTAAATCATTATGATAATTTATAGTAATGGCACAGATGAGCTCTTTGCCTAAAGGAAGAAGCTCAGGAAGAAGAAAACTAAAATAATTTTCAGCTGGTCCATGCAAAGATTAAGTTTTGCCCTTATTTGCTGCCAGAAATGATACCAAATGAAAACTTTGTTTTCTAGAATTTCCTTAATATAAGCCATGCTGTTTCACTTTTCTCTCTAGTTTTCTTGGCAGGATTCTCAGTTGGATTCATGCTTAGGGTCTATTTTTAAATGGTGTCCCAGAAATACATTTTTTGGATTATATTAAAAAAATATAATACTGCGCACACAAAAACGCTTTCTCTCTCCCTCTGATCTGAAGTACTACTTAGATCTGAAAATGTATGCATCTCTCTTGAGAAATCTTCTTGCTCCTTTATTTAACTTGTACTTGCATCTTGGGGGCGGGGTGTGTGTGTTTATTTTGGGGGGGAGGTATGTGTGTCCCTTCTCGGAGTATAACTTGGGCCAGGCAGGGAGACTTAGCTAGAATTAGTACAGGCAGGGTTGATTCTGGACTAGTATAATATAATAGTTGTTTTCAGTTTCCACCAAAAAAAGGAGCAAGTTGCTTCTGAACTGAGCAAGCAGGTTTTAAGTGCTCTGACTTGCTTTGCACTTCTAAAATCAGCATTAAGACAGGGACCAGCTGCTTGTAAAAATGCAAGATTACGCTAGGTTTTTTTCAAGTTAAAAAAAGCTTGGAAATGTATTGGTAAAAGACACAGTGATCTAAAGACATGAAACAAATGAATTTTAGTACAGCAATTGGACTGTCACTTATCAGTTCCGTTGCTGTGAATATCTCGATGGTGTTGAGGCGGAATCTCTCCAGCACTTGACTCCATGCTGTTTGGACGTGCTTAGGTCACTGTGCCTCATCATTAGTGCTTACCCTCTTCAGTTTTAAGACACATACATCATGATCAAAAAGGATTTGTAAACCCAAAAGAACGCTGTATGGCGTGTTACACAGAATGCCGTAGACTTTGTTAAAAGAGGGTGAGAACAATTTATAGAATGATAGCGTGGAAAACTCCTTCATAGGTTCTTTAAAATAATCTTTAGCTTATTTTATTTCCATATTATCGATATTCCATAAAGTAGTTAGTGAGGAAATAGATAATTATGATACTTGTGTACATGAAGAAGATGGAACTTGATGGTCAATCAATTCTTCTCTCCACCCCCCGAAATCCATTGTACCAAATTATTAGGATTCTCCAGCCGAGTAAAAATAGAAACTCTATTATTGGATAGCATTATTTGAGTGGCTTAAGATCTGGTTTGAGCCTCTATTATAAATAGTTAAGACAGCATTTTGAAGTTTCAGCTGACTTGATGGGAAGGAGCTGATCTTGAAACGGGTTACCTCCTGAAGAGAAACATCCAGAGGGGAGTGTGTTTATACTAAAATACTCTACTGAGCTGCCTTATTCTGGTCCAAATCAAATGGATGAGATGTGGGGAAGCCTGCAGTTGTACGGCTGGCCATTAGCAAGAGTGTTTGTTGCTATGGGAACTACTGCTAAGAAACTGTACTGAGGGGGAATGGGAGAAAGGGGAGGGGGAACTGGAAGGACATTAAAAAAGCTATCCAGTTGTTACAGAACAAGAGACAATCTATATCTGATGACTGGGAACCTTTTGGTCCTAAATGGTTCATTTAAATAAATTCATGATTTCCAATTAATTCAGAAAATAAAATATTACTGAGGGACTGTTAATTTCTGTGATATTTCAGGCAAAGAACCAAAATGTTGGTGCAGTTTTCATCAGAATTTTAGCTATGCTTGACTAGGAAGTCATTACATCACATTTATCTGTTTGGATGGGGGAGACATTAACAGCCTTATGAATATTCATGTTGTCTGGTTAATTAAGTTAATTGTACTGCAGAAGTGCTTGCACTTCCAAGGACAATTTTTTTCTCTACAATTTCTGTTTGGTACCTTCATCGGTCATGCTTTACATGACCTGCAGGTACTTCGTCCTTACTGTGATACTTTTGCACTTTTCATAGGAAGGAGGTCCTAGGAAGTTGTTTGTAATGTCAGGAAAATGGGTTAATATTTTGAACAGAATTATATTTTTTGAATAAAAAATCTTCTTTGTTTCTGTTTAAAAAAAAAATGTTGGTGACAGAGTTGTTGGAGTTGTGTGGATGAAACCTCTTTACAGTAAATTGTGTATTTGGAGTGAGATCTAAAAATGTGGCTGTTAGTAATCTGTGTGGGGTGCAAGCCCATACATGAGCATCAAAGAAGGTTATTAATCTCTGAAGGAATACAATAGTGTTCAGGGGAACCATCTTGTTACTGGTAAATAATATTCTGAGCTTACGTAGTGGGGAGAAAAAGGTTTAGATGACTTGGGAAGATTAATAATAACATTAAACCACTATTATTGACTCACCACTTAAATCAGCAAAGCTTATATTCTAATATTTTTTTGTATGATAACTTTAATTGTTTTGGTTCTGTTTATAAGCTTTTTTTGGTTGTTTTTTTTTTGTTTTTTTTTTTTGTGTGG
>VFFE01007669.1:38141-89515 GCA_008921705.1 Burhinus oedicnemus
TGCATAGGGAAGAGTGTGGCCAGTAGGTCGAGGGAGGTCATTCTCCCCCTCTACTCTGCACTGGTGAGGCCACAACTGGAATACTGTGTCCAGTTCTGGGCTCCCCAGCTCAAGGGGGACAGGGAACTTCTGGAGAGAGTCCAGTGTAGGGCAACAAAGATGACTGGGGGATTGGAGCACCTCTCTTAATGAGGAAGGGCTGAGAGAGCTGGGACTCTTTAGCCTGGAGAAGAGAAGGCTGAGGGGAGACCTTATTCTTGCTTATAAGCATCTAAAGGGTGGGTTGAAGGAGGATGGAGCCAGACTCTTTTCAGTGGTTCCCAGTGACAGGACGAGGGGCAACGGGCACAAGTTGGAACATCGGAAGTTCCATTCAAACCTAAGAAAAAACTTCTTTACGTTTAGGGTGACAGAGCACTGGAACAGGCTGCCCAGGGAGGTTGTGGAGTCCCCTTCTCTGGAGATTTTCAAGACCCGCCTGGATGCAGTACTGAGTAATGTGCTCTAGGCAATCCTGCGTCAGCAGGGGAGTTGGACTAGATGATCTCTAGAGGTCCCTTCCAACTCTGAAAAGTCTGTGATTCCGTGATTTACTACTCATTCCTGTGTTTCAAAACAAATTAATCTCTTCTATCCAGTGGCTTGTAGTGCAACTGGTCTGCCAATGCCAAAGACAAGTTAGATGGGTCCATTTTAATGCACTGAATGCCAGTTGACAGTTTGTCAGACACAGGTTAAATTCTGTGTTCTCTCTGTTTTTCAGTCATTAAAGTGTTCTCATATGTAAAGCTGACGTGCAGTAACTAATTTTATTCACTATTGCTTCTAAGAATCTAAAATGTAGCCTGCAAGAGGCACAGCAGCTATCTTAGACTAGATCTAGTAGAATTTTGCCTGGGACACGTACAGTTTTACACTGGCTGGGTATTACATTATTTTTCCAACTTAAAAATATTGCTCAAATATATCTGATTAGATAATCTGCCTTGTAGTACAGTCACTCAGTACAGCACTTGGGTATCAAAGAAGTGTTTTTTAGGGAGATGGTTTAAAAAAAAGAAAGGCGATTTTTATAAAGCTTCCCCCTTCCCTTCCCCCGCCCCCCCCGGCCCCGTTTTTTTATGGCACTTTATGAATGAATTTGCAGAGAGGATTTTATAGACCTCTGGAAGTTTTAATGGTTTTAATTTGTACTGTTCAGCATTTCTGCTGTTACAAAGACTAAGTAATTTGTGGGGAGGCTTTCTTTTTTTTTTTTAGAAATGCAATAAATGTTTCAGTTTCTTCATTCAAAAAATGTATATATTTTTTTCCTGCTATTCTGTATCTCTCATTTCTACAATAGTTTGTGTTCACTTTTACAGGTACTACTAATATTTTGGCCCACACTCTCTATGGTATTAAGCATGCAGTGACTGCAACATTGCACATTGTAATGGGTAAATATTTTTACATACATTACCAGATTTTTAAATAATGAAGCAGCATTTAGAAGTTTGCCGTAACCAGTGGTTTAATAAAGGCTTACCATTATGCTATATCACTGTAAGCTATATTGTAAGACTTTTAAACCCAAATGACTCTATACTGATTTATAGTGTACTGGAAAGGTTATGATTCTTTGAGTGTAGTTTAGTAGCAAAGGTTGTGGACCTCATCTTTTGGAAACTAAAATCTGCCATGGAATAATGTCTAATTTTGGCATTCATGCCCTGTTACTGATATTCTTTTAATGCAATAAGTAACCTTTTCCAGACTTGATTGTGTGCAGTGTTACTCTGTGTGTGTTATTATCCAATGATTGGTTGCATAATCACTTGATTATTTTAATTTAATGTACCTGCTGAAGACAATAAGAAAATATACAGTACTTTCAGTTGAGGAAGTGGTTAGGATTGGACTTTTCAGGAAAGTATTGTCGTATTTCTGAGGAAGTATTCAGCTTTTTAGCTCTATATGCATTTCTTTTAAATAATAACAGTTTCCATAAGAAAGCTTTATTAATAGAAAAAACTGTATCACTTGCTATTTGGCCTGCACAATAAATAGGTTTTTGAATGTGAAAATCTAATTATGCTAAAAGGAAAAACTAGGTTGCTAGTGCAAATCTTATTTTCAGGTCATAGGAAATAGCAAATACTTTGTTAAGCAATGTTACTATTCCTCTCAAAGCAGTTTTTTCTTTAGGATACTTTTTTTATTTTTCCAAATAAAAAAAGAGAATAATGGGGAAGGTCCATCTTGAGTATCTATTTTCTAGACCTTGCAGTCAGCAGTGGAGAAGAGCCTTTGCTCTGTTTCTTAGATAGTAGCACACAAGCCTTTACAGACAAAATCTAAAACTGTCTTTTTTAATCAGAGATACTCAATCTAATGGAAACCACCCAGGTTCTATCACAGAAGAAATTTATATACCCTATCTTGAACAGAATTAGATGTCTAAATTCTATAACTGTAAACATAAATACAGTTAAAACCTGTATTTAAGAGCTCCCATAATTCCTCCAGTATAATTTCCAGTCATTACAAATAGTTGGTGGTTGCAAATATTTATGTAGCAATATTATATTTTCTTTGACACTAATTGTTGAAAATTTGAACAGAATTAAGTCAGACCTTTTGCAGCTTGGTGAAGTAGCTGAATTTTTGCCGTAACTTTTTTAACATTTTGAAGCATCTGAATGTTGTTCTCTGAAATGACTAGTTTTATAGTCTTAATTATATCTAGATTGATTCTGGTTTCCATTAGTAAAACTTGACTTCCTAAACAGAGAAAGAGTGTTTTCCCGTGGCTAAATTAGGTGCAAAAGAAATGGTAAGTTGTATTCCGTTTGAAACACAGATGTTATTTGTAACTTCTGATCTTTATCTTTGAAAATTTAGGACATATTCAACCAGTAGATGTCTGTACTTTCAGTACTCCAAGCAAGCTTTTGCGGTTTGGGTTCTCAGCTATGTTTGGTTTTGGTGCAAGGACTCTAGCTTTGGCTGAAAAACACCGTTGGATGCCCTCCAATCAGCGGAAGGATTTTGCTTTTATCAAAACACTGGCAGACCTCAAGTATGCCATGAGCTGTTATATTTTTCTACTATTTCTCATTTTCTTGAGGAAAATGCAATAATTAATGTGGTAAAAATATAGACAACAGTAGTTTAGCTATCTTGACTTCTTAATTGCACACAGATTTAACTCATGTGATGTGTATCCCTCTTACATGTTAAAGAGGAGATAAATTCTGTATATTCAACATCTCCTTAAAATCATCTTCACTTGGATAAAATTTGTCTAGCAGTTAGAATATTGGTTTACATAATAGTAAATATCAATATTTTTCTAGGCCAGAGGAATGTGAATTATCATTTCTACCTCTACAAGTTCCACAGGAAGACTTTCATGAGAATGACAGGTAAGTAAAATTGAATCAAACAATTCCAAAGCTACAAAAATATGTGTCTCTGAAGATAAAATTTTACAAATTCTTAATTTTGTTCAAATTTGATGATTGAGTAAAACAATCTTTTAAAAAAACCCCCATATTTTGACAACTCCCAAGTTTTTACACTTTCTAAACGTTCCCTGTAGACTATAGAGGATTTGTTACAAAGCAGTCTTCCACTCGGTATTACTGGCTTGTTCAGTTCCGTTAAGCCTTTCTTCCATTGAGATCTCACTTTTTTTCTAAAGTAGATGTTGTTTAAATGTGCTGAAATGACTTTAAATTATTTTACCTACATGTTTTCGCCCTTTTAGAAAGAAGAAAGAGAAATTTAAAAAAAAGGGTGAGTTTTTGATTTTATTGTTATTTAAAAGTAGACTGTGGCTGGTTAAACTTGAGTAATATAGAATTACTCTGTTATATTTAGGTAGCGAGGATCAATGGCACAAAATTCAGGGTCACTTCCTGAATGTGAGCATTATGGCAATCCCTTGTCTGTGTTCAATGGCACCAAGAGGCTTGGCACCTAATACGAGGTCAGTAGGGGTTTAGAGAATTAGTCATGTCTATAAATTCTGACATCTTACCTTAAGACCTTGGCTTTTCCGAGAATACAAGCCTGTGTTTAGGTAGTCTAGACCCTCTGGAATGGGGGAGGGAGCATGGACTGCAGCAGACTTGATAATCCTAGGAATTGTAATCAGTTTTTGGATCAGGCAAATAAGGTCACGCAGTCTAACTAGAATAATGAGTAGATAATTACTGTGATTAAATTAGTTGGCAAGTCTGACTTAAGTAGTAGTCATCGAGCAGTCATCTGTCATAGGATTTGGCTATATATAGAAACTTCATTCTTGGATTTTATTTTATTTTTTCAAGTATAAAGGTGCCCCTCATCTTCTGCTTTACAGCCAGGAAAAATGAAGTATAAATCTTTCTCCGGTTATGAAGAACTGAAATTCACACTTGTCTTCTGTTTTTATTTTGTTGGGTGTCGTCCCCCCCCCGCCCCAAACTTGGGAAATGCATCTTCTGCATGTAGGCTTTTGGGAAACAAATGAGTATGTAATCTGATTGTTGATATTGACTCATTTTGCCTTTAGCTCATTGTCGAGAGCATGCTTTGTGGTGAGCAAAACAATTATCAGGTGATAAATATTTGTACTTGATGTACCCAGTTGACGATTAAGCATAATAGCAAGTACAAACTTCGTAGTTGTACATGAAATACAACACTCTCCCTCAAAAAAAGAATGCTGAAACTCATATATATGTGTGTGTCTGTCTATTAAAAAAACACCAACACTCGGGGAAGTTTATAGAATGAGTCTGGTTTGTTTCATTTGACTATCATTAGGTGAAAATAGATGTGCCTTAGTATTTTTCTTCAAAAAAACTGGCTGATCTGGTAGAATTTGACTTCTTGGAAACAATGTAGAAACCAATGTTTTTGATGAAACTCGTATTGAGAAGTATTCTTTGCTACAGGGGTCCTGCTAGGCCTCATATACCTCAAGATAGTGCCCTGATGCTGTCCCCACTTAGGAACTTACTGTGTTCAGCATTTAGTATGTTACACCAGTCAGTAGAAAAATTCTGACAAGAATTGAAGAAATTACGCTTTTTTAGCTTTGCGTTCTCTTTCCATCTGTTCTGGCACCTGTTTCTCAGTGACAGGGAATTTTGTGACAAGTCCATGCAAGTATTGCGGGTTTGAATGAGCCTGTTTCTCCCACAGTGTAGTTGCTTAGTGGATGCCCCCATCCTTACGTATAAGGACATCCTTTTTTTCCCCCCTCTCTTTTAAAATATAATCTTAGGAGTGCAGTCATCTAGTAGGGTAGGAAGAGTAGACTCTTCAGACAAGTGCTTCATTTCTCATAGTGAATAGCATCTTGACTGTAAGACTTGTCAATACGGGGAACAAATGTTGCACTAATTGTTAGAGACTCAAGACTCATTATGGAAGTGTCAGCTAAACTCAGCTAGGTTTCTTTACTCTGTCCTATTTCCCCCAAGAGGTTTTTGCCATGTGAAGACATTAAGTGGAAAGAAAGCTTTGACTGCTGCCTGTAACTGTAGTTATACTAGTTTAAATCTGCAGAAACATGTCAAGATACGTTTAACTGTCTGCGCTGTGTGAGCCATGTGGGACATTTGTTTCTCAGAACATAGGTGTTGTGCTTCGCTGCATATTGCACTTTCAAGAGAATTAATGAGAATTCTTAGTCATGTCTGAAGATAAAAGGCCATAGCGCCAAATGCATTGCCCAGTAGCGTGCTGTGCCCTTTTATTGCAGCCAATGTGATAAGGAGGCAACTTTTTCAATTTCACTGTCACTGTTTTCTGAATCAGCAAAGTAATGCAATGCCAGGTGACTTTTTTAATGGTTATGTAAAAATTACCTTCCTAGATTGTGCTGTATCATAGTCTGAGAATGTTCCTGATGCAGTTGTTCAGCAGCCAGAGAACTATGAGTGGGGAGAGATGTGTGGTAGCAGGCTGGAATTTTTTTTTTTTTTAAACATTCTGAACATATTTTCCAAGCATACATTCTGAATAAATAAATATATATATGGATGCATATATATTCAGAAGATATGAAATACATAATGTCTATATAGAATACAATTTCAGCAGTGATTGTCACATTCATCAGATACTCTTGGTGAACATTGATTTGTCTCTATAACTTAAACGGGACTTAGGCATGATTGCATTGAGATTTGGGTTGTTCACTTCTGTGACAAAGTACAGTTGCATTAAGGAATCTGTGAATTGATGCTAGCTCATTGTCTAACCCAAATTCTCAAGGATGCTAAAATATCAGTGGCAACTGGATACCCTAGGACCATTGAGTATCTGCACTGTAGGGTCGCTTCTTGACTAATCTCTAGTATATGACTGTTTTATCTTGTGCAAAATTCCCTTAGTTTTTAACTTTTATGTGCTTGGCGAAACGTGTAAGTAGAACCGTACTGAGAACTGCTTAGAGAGTTTGAATAGTGGCATAGTTGAAGATCAGGGTCTTTGTTCGGGCAGCATGAGTGTTAATGGAGGTGGTGAATGCACCCATCTGCACTGGGTTATGTGATGGGGATGTGCTTGCATGCATCACGGGAATGGTTTCTTGGTAAAGCTCTGCCTCACAGCATTTATGGTAATCGTTATACTCTGCTGGAGAGAAAAGCAAAAAGATAAATTTGTGATGACTAATGTTTAAAAACCATCAGTTAAGTAGAAAAGCAGGGTTTTTAAATTATATGTATTACATTCAATAAATTGTGGATATTGATAAGGGAGTACAATTTTATTGTTACAGTATGTTATAAATATATCGATGCTAAATAACCTCAATTGCATAGTTTATATTGATCTATAGGAGGGGTGGGGAGGTGGCAAAAAAATGTAAGAAAACATTAAGACTCTTCCATTAATTTACTCTTGCTATCTGATTTTTTTTTTTTTTTTTTTAAAAATCACTAGACTAATACCGATTAGCCTATTTCAGCCCATCTGTTGTGGTTGAAATTGTATTTGTGTTGTACCATAGTTTTATGGGTGTAAAGCCTTTTCACCACAATAAAGGAAACGCATGCTGTGTTTAAATTTTATGCAGTACAGAGATCCAGAACGCAGACAGGGGAAACATGATGCAACTCTTAATCAGAAATAGGTAAAGTCCGTAACTTCAGCAGATCACTGCATGCTATGCTGGTAGCAGTGGATTATGACTATTGATTTTTAGCAGGTATGCATTCCATCTAGTTATGAATGTTTGCAGAACTGCATTTCAAAATTGTGGTCATTATTCTGTCTTTGCAGAGAAAAACGAAGCATCCGAACATAGTGCCTTATTGCTGTCCTAAATACCTGATGCACAGCCTAAGCACACTGGTAGTCATTCATAGTGTTTCAGGATTATGTGAAATCACTTTTACAAGAAGGTTTAGGTTTGAATTAGTTAACAGTCAGAGAGTTTGGGGGAGAGGTCACAATTTGCTGTCACAATTCCATGTGGCAGCACTAACAGCTGCATTTAGGAGATAGTTTCTGCTTTCCAGTTATGCTTTTGGAGGAAGTCTTTGCTTTTCTCTCTGCATTTGTACTTGGAAATTAGACAAGGAGATGTGAACCCTCCTTTAAACGTAAGATGGCCATTTACAAGAAGTCTAACTAGCCTTGTTTAGGACAGGATTACTGGTAATAATGAACAGAGCAGAGGGAAAAATCCACTTGGACTTTCACATATCATGTGCCGTTTTGGCGTGTGAGAAATATGCCACCTCCCCTGTAGATCGAGCAAGTCTGATACGGGAATCCAAATGGAACACTACCATTTTTTCTGAGGCACTATTTAGGATAAAAATAGCATGTTAATCTATAAATGCTAGCTGGAATATATAATGCCTCATGTGGTCAAAGCTTGAGTTAAGTGTTCCCATTTACTTAAGACCAAAAAAAAGCAAGCTTTTTAATTTCAAGTAATCCAGTTTGTTGCTAAGCTACCACCAGTATCTTTCATCTTCATTTAATATGTATCTCTGTTTGGTTTAGTTCAATTTTCCCTTTGTTGAGACCTACACAGTTCAAGAAGTAAAAGTACAACCACGGCTTAACAGTGGGCTTGATGCCAAAGAAAATACATATTTGAATGCTGCTTCTGCAGAAGGAAATTACCCTTGGAATATAGATGGAGACTTAATGAAAGAAGCATCAGAAGTTCATGTTCGGTAAGGCTAAGTATTATGTTTATGGACCATATACCTGTAACAGATTAGTACCCCAATCTTAAATGTATTACATCTGTGTATGATACAGATGACACCAAAGTTGGGTGTTGTAAATGCTGTGAGAATAGTACTATTGTGCACTGCACAGTTTGGCCCTTTTGCCATGGTTTGGGCCTCTGCCCTGTTGCCTCGTGCCCGTCTTTGGAAAGGTTTATTATGACGCACGTGGCCTTTCCTTTGCTGGTGCTTCATCCGCTTCCAGCTCTACTTCTTCTCTCCTTTCTGCCTGTTACTTTACCCTTCTGTTTCTTAGAGGAGAACAGATGTGTATAAAGGTCTGTGACTCCTGGGAGGAGCTCCTTTCGGGATGATTCCTGCTTGGAAAGGAGTGTGCGTAAGGTTAATAAAGATATGTAGTTGTTCAATTGTGGGAAACTTGGTGCTGCTTGAGAATAGTCTCCATATCTAGGAGCTAAGAAAGAGACTATGAATACACAGGGAAATAGGAGGATTATCAGTGGAATTAAATGGGCAGTGGCTCATGCTTCTGCAATGCGCGCAGGATTAGTTGAAGGCACAGAGCTCAGAGTAAGAGTCTGGTACGTAAAATAAAAGGCTGATCATGTTATGTGATATGTAATATGTACTTCTAAAGATGACCTTATAGGAATTGTCAAAATGTAATTCACCTGATTTTATTCCATATAGCAGTTCATACGTATTTGTTCTCCCCCCGATCCCAAAAAGTGGCACACCCATTGCAAGAGTTCATGAAAGCGATAAAGTTTGACTTCCTCACTTCACAGGGTGCATCCTCAACTTATTAATCTCTATGGAGTGAACACTGATGACCTGGAGAGCTCCCAAGCAACATGCAACTGCATATAGAAGGGACACACTGCAAGTTCAGTATTAAAGAATCCTTTTCTCACCTCCACACGGCTTTCCAAGGTCCGAGGCTTTCACTCACTGAATTCAGTTGTTGTAGCAGAAGCTTAATTGGGATGTTTATAATATTTCTGGATTTAAATTTTTATCAAGTTATATATTTTTATCAAGTTGTATTTAATTGTAAAGAAACAGGCTTAACAAGAAATGAAAACTGATTATATTGGTCTCTTATAAATTTGTGGTTCAAGAAGTGTCCATCAGAATAGAAGAAAATATTTTTTTTCTTTAAAATTATTCTAGCTTTTGCAATAAATATACTATGAAATACTTTTAAGTCTGCTGCTGCTATCCATGTTGTTAGATAGTTCAGTTCAAATAGAGCTGGTGAGTGGAGGTGTGGTACCACCTCATGCTGAAGAACAGTGGCAAAATATAATACTTTTTTTTTTAATCAAGTACTTCCATTTCTAGTTATAATTTTTTAATTTTGCTGTAATGTATTTGCTTTCAAATCGTTTCTAGTTAAACAGTAATATAAAAGAATATGCTGATGTCTTATACGGCTTTTCTTTGTTGAAATGTATTTTAAAGACTACTCTTTGTACAAACCATTTAAAAATATTTTGTCTATCCTAGAACTGAAATGATATTCAGCATAGTTTTTGTTGTTGCTGAGAATAAAGTTATGATAAATAAAAGTTGACTTAAGTTTTTATAACTGCCTTATAGGGCATAAACATAACTTTTATGAGCGTTTGGGTTTTTTGTAACTTATTTAATACAATTATTTGAGATGACAGCAAAATAAGACTATATTCTTTCTGGAAACTGGCTTTCTCTGAGATGATGAAAAGTAGCAGACCGACAAGTTCATCTGTCTGCAGGACTACGGGGATAATGAACGTTTTCCTGGTCACTTGTCTATTAATTGTTCAGAAGGCAGCCGACAATGGTACGAAAGCTGCATTGTCTTGTGGCTAGAATGAGTTGCTTTTTAAGGTCTTTCTTCAGTAAGCAGTCAAGTATAATGTGAAATGCAGTCCTTTAAGATTTTGTTAAATGAAGGGCCTAAAGCTTTACATAGGATCTACGGCTACTATATTTTATTTGATTTTAAATACGACTTGTGAAAAATTCTTACCTGTGATAAATACAAAAGACAAAGAAGTACTGCAGCTAAAGTACTGCAGATTATTATTTGTCTTCCAAGAACACGCTGTTACTTGTTGGAAGTCTCATGAATTTTCTGCAGACCAACCTGGCCAGTAGTAAAGGCCAAATTCATAGACAATCAAATGGCTGCTTCATAGGCCATTAATTATCATAGGAATCTTACAGCTAGTTCTGCTCTTTGCACTGGAGTTAGCGGCTGCAGAGTAGGATGACAGTCACAGCAGCATCCTGTGGGCTGGACGGGGCCGCAGCAGGGCTCTATCCAACCTCCTGCTCGGAGTGTGTCCAGCTGCGAGATCGGATCTGATTGCTCAGGGCTTCTTCCAGTTCGGCCTTGCAACCTCCAAGGACGGAGCCAACACAACCTCTTTGCACCTCTGTTCTGATGCCTGGCTGAAAAAATGTTTTTCTTCGTGTCTGGTTGGAACCGCTCATTTCAGTTTATACCCATTGTCTGAGTCGCAATGAGTAGTCTCCAGTTAAACTACTATAACTGATACTATATCACATGAAATATTTTTAACATGTTAAGACAATTCCTAAAGTTGTCCAAGAAGGAGATTCCAGCTACATTTAGTAGATTTAACTGTTTTTATTACATAACTGAAAATTAACAAAATACCTGAACTTGCAGAAGAAACAGAATTCAGTGCTGAACTTGTTGGGGTTCTTTTTAATAAAATGGAGTGACACTTCATAACCTTGCCACCATCAGGACACTGTACATTCATTTTTTTTTCAACCTAGTTTATAAAAGCTAATTTATTTTTGCCTCATATCCTAAGAACAGGCAGCCAACATTTACATGTTAATAATAAAATCTGGATAGGAATTACACGATTTCCAAGGCAACATTATCACATGTACTAACCTATGTAAACTATTTCAAAGATAAATAAAATGTTTAGTTTCACTGCTTTGCGTTGTTTGTACTAAAAAGAATGTTAATACTTCTTCCAGTATTTGAGGTATATTTTTCACAATATGCTGTAATATCAAACTAATCTTTGTTCAAAGATATTTGGGTTAAAGTGCAAAAATTCACTAAAGCCATTTGGAAGATAAGCATTTTGTGTATGTTTTCATAGACTTGCAAGAAAATATTTCATTCTTCACATACTTTATTTTGATTTTTTTTTAAAAAAATATGGACATTCATTTGTCTTTACACTGCAGAAGATTTTAGAGAGAAAATTTATTTTAGAGTGATCCACGTCTTTGGCATCAAATGAAGTGAAAGGAAATGACAAAATGGTCCCCAATACCTTTAGAATCTGTGGACAATGTGGCTTTTATGACACCAAATGCTCTATTAGCAAAAGTGCTTGTTGAAGGCCCTTTGTCTTGCTTTTGAGTCTCAGGCTAATTCCCATGTGACGGTGCAGCTTCCAAGTGTATGTACATACTACATTCATTTCTCCTTGCAGTTCAGAAAAATGTCAAGGCACGGCAATATATTCAGTTATTGAAGAAGTTGTATATTCTCCAGTTAGCTGTACTGGGGAGCAAAGTAACTTTTTTCTCCCCCTGGATTGTACTATTTCACCAAAGCTAGGTGGCAGTGCAAACTTATCTAGCTGAAGAAACTTCCTGTAGTAGTAGAACAGTGGTTTCAACCATGTTTCTATCCAGGCATTTACCTTTCTGCTGAGTGGCTTCTAAAGATGCCCGTTTGGATGGTATTTATCTGAAAACTTCACAAGAACCCAAGCTAGCTCTCCAAAAGACTTCTTTCAGGTAAAGGGTGGCACATCTAAAGATAAAATTTGGCTCAGTGGGGTTGGCATGTGTTGGTATGTGTTTCTCCGTTTTGTCATCATGTGAAGTCTTTTTATTTTTTCAGGTCCTGGAAGAATGCCAGTACTAAATACTACTATGCTAAGTACTATAGAACAATCTTTAAATAAAAATAAATACTTGCTTTAAAAAAACCCCACATAAAAATCTTTCATTGCAGAAGTCCAAAACATAATGGCAGCAATATCTGAAGAAAGGATGAAACAACGAGTTCTGTCATGCTTGCAAGTCCCGTGTTAAAGATGGCTACAAATTCTGATTCCAATACATTACTCTTTCTACAGCTGAGAGAAGATTCAGTGCTGCATCTCTAGGCTACCTCACAGAATTCCCTGCTCTGAATCCACCTTTGACCTTCCTGGTTCTAGCTTGCCTGGCTGTCTGAGTCTCTGCAGTGTTGTGGCTGTGCCTGTGGAGCCAAAGCTTACAAGGTTACCTTCAGAAGCCCAAGAGAGCTTCTGGTACTTGTTTTCTACATCCGTGCACTCTACTTATGGTCCTTCTATTGGTTTAAGCTAATTCACCCTTGTAAAACTGCCAAAGCAAGGCGAGGGAGGATTTCTTCTTGAATGTCTAATCAAAAGATTATTGAAACTTGAAAATTATTAGAATCACTCACGCTAATGTGTTTGAGATCTTATTTTCCAGGATTGGCCAAACATTATTACTTCCTAGAAATTCTTCTTTCCAGTAAGTAATTCTTCTCTTTAGCTTTAGTGTTCTTCTATCTGTTTGAAACCATATATATATATGACATTTCCAATATTACTGTGAGACTTCAAAACAAACTGTTTTACCAGTTTCCTATTAGAAAAATAACAGTACTCTAAGGTGTAGTCCTCCATGCAGTTCAAGGAAATAAAGCGTATTTTGTAAGAGCGAGTGAGCTCAAGACTGGTTTTCTTGTCACTGATGTTTCTCCTGTGAATTAACCTGAATCTTAAATTCTTCATTTTAAAATCAAACTTTTATTTGCCATCTTAGTCATCTTTGTTCCCACTTGTAAAACTCCAGCTGTCTCTTCTGTTCTTGTCTTGAGGGACTGGTTTGTATTGCCTTTTGAAAAAGCCAATCTGAAATACATAATTTTGGAATCTGTTGTCAGCAAATCTTTCTTATCAAATCTAAACCATAAAAGATGAACTAAAATAAAACGCATATATATGGTGTTTATGAATGATGGTATTTGCCGTTGCTTTGTCATACCAAGTAATCAAGTGTTACTCATCCATCAAAAAAGTAGGTTTGCTTTGTCTTGTACTTTTTGGGAGGCTAACACTCTCCTGCAAGGAGTAAGGACATGTGGGCTTCTGAATTCCACAGAATCCAGTAATTTTTTTTAAGTGTGAAACAGCAGTAAAACCTTCCTGTTAAATTTGTTTCATTTCTACACTTCCCTAGGAAAAAGTGAGGGAAGGAGAAAGTCTGCATGTTCGTAAAGAAGTTAACAATCTCTTAATCGCTTGTCAGAGAAACTGCATCCTTCATGGTTTTCTCATTTACTTATGTACAGGATTTTTTTAGCACTTATGTTGCAGTTTAAAATATTAAACATTTTATTCTGGCATGAAACTATGTTGTAGACTATTAGCCATCATGTGTCAAGTGACATTAAATGTGGAGCACCATCCCACAAAAATGATCCATTTGATATCATCAAATTATATAAGTCATTTGCAAACATGAGATGCCATGTAAAACATGGGAAGGGGGTTGTGGTGTTGAGTAACAGATGATGTAGATGAAAATGGAGAGTATTTTGGGGGGGGGGAACCAACAAACCCCCAAACCCAAGTTACAGGAAGAATTATGTTTCTTTAGAAAGAGCAGATCATAAAAAAATATTATTCATCCTTTAACTTGCATTAAGAGATCCAAAGATCCACCAACAATGTGAATTCCTGACTTAAGAACAACTGAGAAATACTGAAAACCTACCTTCCATAATATCAATGAAAGAAGCAAAAACAAGGTAACACCAACTATTAAACCTATTCCAATAATTAGCACAGTAACACGGTATTTTGGCTTTTGGTGGTGCACTCCTTCCAAATAGACCTGGAAAGCAGAAAATAAGTTTAGTGCTAACTGATTTCTTTTTTTTCCTAGAAGATACTAAAACAAACTAGGAAAATTAATTACATTCTTAAGTAATTAACACTATATTAATTGTCTGTGTATAGATATGTATAGAATTCCACAATTTTAATTGCTGTTTGTTTTTCTAGTTTAACGAGTTTATTGCAAATTCAGTAAGAGAATTCTTACATATGCAACTTGCTTGTCCTTGTGTAGTTCAATAACTTTTTCATTTTTTTCTGGTGAGGCTGTTGCTCTTACTTCAAACTTCAATGCTGATGCATCATCCTGATTAAAAAAAAAAAAAATCCTCTCTTTTAAAAAAGAACTTCAACACATTAATTCCTACCCAGCAAAAACGGTAACACAGCTGCTCACAGAAACAGAATCTCACACAAACACACAACGGTCCCTTTTTCTGATCACAAAACAAATTAATACCAGAAGCTGGAATGAAGCCCAGTTGGATTTTACTTAAGTCCACATCCATGCTGCTTTTCTTGGAAAAGTACAATTATGAGTTGAAATTAAATCCCAATCCTACGTAAACCAGCCAGAATAGGCAAAGCAATACAAGGTATAAAATAAAGTGATAATCTAAAATAGGTATTTTTCAGTGGTTTTCATATATCACCTTGAGACTTAGCATTGAAAACATAAAATAGGTTAACACCTAAAAGATTTGGATTTAATCATACTTTTTGCAAAAATATATTAATACCTAGAATTTATGTGCTGAGAATACTGCAAATATACTTGAGGAGAATATTTCAAGGCATGAAAAGTTCATGTGTTACCATTTCTAAAAGTGAAGGAGTAGCCTCCAGATGCAACTGAATGGTTGCTTCTTTTCCACTTTCCATGTTTCCAAGCTTGCAATATATTTGTAAGCAAAGGCTGTCATTTTTCATGCAGTACTGTCGAAGGGAGGGAGAGATTAAAACTTAAGTTTATTAACTTTATCATCTTAGTATTAAAGACACTCAAAAACCGAGTAGATCCATGTTTGCTCTTGAAAAGTTAGGGTGTAACTCCAGGTTGTCATCCATCACTATCAATCCATAGGTGCTAAAGGAACAGTATAAGGGACCAACCTAATTGTTATAGAAGATAACAGGTCATTTTTCTTAAAAATTCAAGTTTTTTTAGACTAAAAAATAACAATTGTCGTAATTTGGTTATATGGGGTTTTTTTACACTGTTATTTCAAATTAGCTTTTATCAAGAGTGATAAATGACAATGACTATATGATACCCAGTATAAACAGTGTAACTGATTGATCCTTACACTTATACATTGACAGCTAGCACCATTTCACTCAACTTTGGAGAAGACAAAAAAGCAAGCCTGTACGTGATTATATTCTTTATCCAAGGCTGCAATGCCTAAGTTCAGATCTGATATTCTAGTGCAGGCTGCTCTCAGTCATTGGCTGATGTTCCTTGTAACGTGCTTACTTAAAGTCCCAAATTAACATATTTAGAAATGTCCAACTTCTTTTAAGATTAAAGTATTAAACAAAAAATTGTACTTTATCAAACACAAGTTGCAGTACACAGATTTCTATGAGAACAAACCCTCAAAAATGTAACACTAGAATAGCAATTATGGTTTGAACTACATAGTCAAGTATCTGAGCTTCAGCAGGGTCCATAAGCAGGTACAGAGGGATGAGCTTGAACAGGTCAGGCATGCACGATATTCTCCCAGCCTCCCAAATATTTTTAATAAGAACTTTGCCAAGCAAAAGTGATTTCCATATATTTTGTAATTCTTAGTGACTTTCAGTGCCATTAACTTGTACAGTCTCCCTTGGAATTCTCTTATTTTTGGCATTCATAACATCCTCCAGTAAAAAGTTCCACCATGAGTACTACTTTGGGTTTTTTTTTAACCTGGCTCCTATTAGCTACATTTGATGGTGCTCTTTTGATGTGGAAAAGGCAATGAATATTTAATCTGCATACTTTGTGTAATTAAAATTAAGACTGTTTTTCCCACATGCATCATTCTTTATTTGTTACTGAATTTCATCTGCCATTCTGTTTGCCCACTCATTCAGTTACATAACCCTTCGGCAGTTCTTCGTAGGTGACTGTCATCCACACTGACTTCAGTGACATGTCATTAATCAACGTTCTCATCTCAGTTCTCAGCTCTTTCACTAAAGTCACTTATAACTACATTGAACTCATCACAGGTCCCACCACAAATCCTTGGAAGACTGCTTTGGTGACCTCATTATATAAGATACACGGTTGTCTTAAGGCTCGTTCACAGTCATTTATTGCCCACTGATGACAAAAGACAGACCTTACCATTTGTCTCTTAGCAGGCTTTGAAAAGAAAGTGACGACTTCCTTTAATATATTTTCATTTTTTTCTGCTGCACTACAGTTTCTGGGATATTTATTATAGGAGCACTGTCCAACTGTAGTCTGGAAATAAAATAACATCATCACTGTTAGAATTTAAACATCAGATAACAATCAGAATACAGAGTTCTGAAAGGCAAGAAGCTCAAAAGGAATGTAATTTTTACTTTTAGAATTCTAAAACACATGGGGCTGAAGATCATCCTATTCTTGTTCACACTGCTTCACCACAGCTAACAAATCGAATGCAGACTTAGTACCTACTTCTGCTATGCTCTGCTTCTCTTTTTCATAAAATTCATATAGCTAATAAGATTATATTAAGTAACCTGTGCTTACCTTGATATCCAATGTGTTGAATAATTTGAAGTCATTGGGTGGAAAAGCATTAGGTATCATTATCTCTAAGTTTGTATTTGGAGCCATGCTTGGTCCTGCACTGATAACCTTGTGGGGAGAAATGTTACACATTTAAAGCTTTAATTCATGGTAGCTGTTCAAGTAACAAAACAAACAAAAGTATAAATACATAAAACTTCACAGAGTGGGGTAGCGCCTGCATTGTTATGCTGTCATGAAAGTGGATTCTGCTAGTTGTAGTAACGTTTTCTTAATTCATTCTGTAGGCTTACTGAACCCTTCACTTCTCTGAACCCAATGAGTAAGCAGGGCGCATCTGCGATGACTACCCTGAGGTTGTACACGCTGCCTTCCGGGAGAATATGCAAAAGGAACTAGGGGAGATTAATGTCTAACTCCTGCTTTTAATCCATTGGAGACAAATCTGATACCTACAGATCCTCTTATAAGGAGCTCCTAGTTCCTTTTGCTTACTGTAAGATAATTCCTGTTAAAGTGTTTCTTAATGGAAGAAGTGGGAAATCAGAAATGCTCTACCACTTTCAATCCTGCTTGTGCTAAGTATTTTTTCTGTGACCATTCAGTGGAAGATTCTCCAGGCCAAAACAAGTGTTCAAAGAGGGATTAAAGGCCACTTCCCAATGCTAATGCGCAACAGTTGCTCGCCATGCCCTTGTACTCTGAAAAAGTTCCCTTATTGACTATGCAGTCATTAGATATACTGGAAATCTAAGCATTAACCTTCAAAACAAGGATAACAGGATTTATAAAAAAAACTTCTTACATGGAAAGTGAAGTTGATACTCTCCTTCATACACGTAACTGGTGAATCCTTCTCATTTGTTCCATAAACAAACGAAGCTGGCGATACAAATCTAAATGGTTTAGAAGTTGTAAATTAATAAATTGCTATATATCATTAGCATAACTTTCTGCTCCATGCTATCTCCAGTAAGACTGATTCTAAGAGAATACCGGAGTTTGCGTTTAAGTAAATCACGGAATACTGAGTAGAAGTCCTCTACCTTTGTCCTCTTTCCTCTTAAAAAGGCAGATGAATCACAAAAAGTCAAATATCCTCACCCAAAACTATGCTCCATGAATGCCCCACAAGAAACACAGGATATGGTCCACATTAAGCAAGGAACCTGAGGATCTACTGTGCTCTTATTAAATACTTCTTTCTATAAAAAATAATCCAGTTCTTAAAAATTTTTAGTCTGTTAAGAGACAAGTTCGAAGCACCATAGATATCACTGGTTTCATCTCACAGTAGTGGAAATAAAATCTTAGAAGCGTTGGGGTCAGACCCCAGGATAGCTGTGCGATCTCATTCCCAGGATTTTTCAGCTACATCACACTTCTGCTTAAAAGCTTTGGGAATTTAGAATAGTAACAAGACAATAGTTCTGTGGATGGGCAGGTATAGCAATAGGTGACTTACCCATGAGTATTTAACTCAATCTCGTATTTCAGAGGTACAACTAAAGTTAGCGTGTTATCCAGCAACGTGTTCCCATCTTCATTTTCACTATAAAAACACAATGAGAGAAAAATGAGTATCAGATGCATCACCATATACTATGCATTATTTCTATGCACAAATACTAAACAGACCTTTTCGCTTATTAAAACAAAAATATTTTATTGGTAACAACATGTCCGGCAGTAAAAAAAAGAACATTTTATATGGGCAGAAACCTGCTCATTATTTAAATATCTATTATCTGGGTTTTTTGTAATCTCCTTTTCTCTACAGATTTGCAACTGAAGTGCTTTCTTGCAATTGTGCTTTGCTAAGTCTTTCCAGTGTTCCCTAATCTGTTTTCCAAAGCTAGTAACATTTTTCACTGAGCAATTTTTATTAGACTTTACCAGGTAGCATTAATGATGATGTTGAGGTCATCTTCTGCTCTGGTAAATGAGCTTGCATCCAAGAGGAAACTAAAATCCAGCTGTAGAATAAATAAAATTGTCTTTATATCAAATGATAGTGTGTCTTAACACAGTTTAAATAAAAGTATTTTATTAAACTCATTTGGAATTTCCTGCTCTAACAAAATTCAGAACTGAGAAAATACTTGCTTTTTGTGTCTTCTACTCCCTTTCTATTGACCTAACACATGCCTTAGTCAGCTAACTTGTCTAGGAAGCCACGCACAATCAGTTGATGCATAACACAATGTTGTCCCTTAATGAATTATTCCAGAGGATATTTAAGAAACTAATTTTAAAAGTAGCGGAGAGATTCAGATACCAACATGATAAAAGGTGTTACTTGGGAATGAAGGAGAGGTTTTGAAAAACAGAGGTTTTTTTCCCCCTGAAAATCCTCACAACATATTTAGGATGTTTTTAAAGCTAGGAACTTCATACATAGCTTACCTTTGATTTTTGATCTACATATAAATAACCAACGCTGCACTCAAGTTTCACTGCATGAATTTCTTTATCTAATACTTCACAATGTATCTGTTTTTCTTCCTAAAATAAAGGACAAATTATTAACGATTAAAAGAAAACTGCTTTTTTCAGACATTTCAAATTACATGCACACACTGAAATTGGGTGGCTTGTATTTCCCTGAACTAGGTGTTTGTTATTTCACAGATGCAAATATACAGAACATTCATATTATTCATGACTACTTTAACATATCCTTATATTGATTACTGTATCCTGTTGCTTCTTCTGCTGTTTGCTAATAGCGAAGCTAAGGCGTATGCATCAGACCCACTCAAGTTTAAAGCCAACCTCTGAAAGGCGTCAGGGGGATTCTACACAGACAGCAGTTATTTAAAAAAGGCAGAAAGAGAGAACAATTAGATTTGTGACTTCTTCATAAGACTATGCATCTGTGAAAAGGAGCAGATTCAATGAGATCTCTGTGATCACTGAAAACACGATCATCAGACAAAAAGTAGCATTAACATCCTGAAATACACTTAGAAACCCTTTTTTTTTTTAATTTTAGTTGTTGAAATCACATCCTGTTATTGAAATTATTTCAGTCACCTGTGTTGAATAAATCACATGTGGTTTAGGCAGCTAGAAGTCTGAGAACTTAAAAAATGGAGTTTTGTCAGCTTCTTTGGTGGGGGTGTGTGCGTAGGTTGCCAGTATCTAAAGAAACTCAACAATCCATTAACATAATTTCAAAAATGTTTGGCTGAAAAAGAAAAAATATCAAAGGAATACTGTTTTACAGATTTTTTTTGTTCTTACCAATTCTAAAACTCGGATGAAATAAAGACCTTTAGGGATTTGAATGTGGAGGACAGTTTCATATGCATCATCTCCAACATTAAGCAGAGAAATGTTCAACAATAAAGTCTTCATGCTCCCAACAGTGAGGTATGTTTTCTTGTCATGAGGCCTATAAAAATAATTATTGTAAGTGAAAAGTAATTCTATATACAGCTTGTATGCAAAACCTTTTTGCCACTACTCTTCCAGTTAATTTCATTTGGTTCTGACAGAGCTCAGCTGGAGATCATTTCACTCAGTCCTGTAACTGCCACACCAGTTATATGATGGCCAACTCCAGTACTGGACTTTTTAAGGCCTGATGTTATTAATGCATGAGCAAGAAAATTGTTATCAGACCAGTCATGCTTCTGGCTTTTACAAGATAGGTCCTTTCCTTTACAGACGAGAATAGCAATGTGCTACTGCTAGAGTATTTTCAGACATTATTTCGAAACTCACTCTTTGTACTCGAAGTATGGGACTGAGTTAATATGAAACAGGTCACAAAGAGGGCAAGTGAACATGCCTGTCTTATGATCTATGTAATGTTCTATAATCATGTTACAAGTACAGACACCCTATGGGGGGCTAAAAGTAAACTTCAGCTTGACATTAAGGTTTAATTAAGACTTGTAGAAAGGCTGCCTAGAAATAGACATTTATCAGATATTCTGGCTCGAAACCAAAGCATTAGTCACTGAACACCTTTGGGAAAGAAGCTGGCACTTAGAAAAGCAACAGAAGGTAAAAGCACTGCATAAGCAGATAGGTTCCAAGACAAAAGCGAATTAAAGAAAAACACAATGTTAACATTCCAGTAGCTTGATTAAGTTTAGGTTAAATTTTAAAGTTGTTTTACCAGTTATATGCTTACCATTCAGTCCTCTTATATGCATTAAAGCCAAGCTCATTAACAAGATGCTGTCACAAAGATGCCTCCCAGCTTAACACACAAGTACACAAAAGCACCAGGTGCACATCTGGGACTACAACAAAGCTGAACTAGAGCTTTTCCCTGGTAATCATATTTCATTCTTCATTAAAAAATGCATGATGCGGACTAGAAATTTACAGAGCAGGCCAAAATCTAAGCAATTTAAACAAAACATGATAGTGTATACATGAAGACTCATAACTCAGTAAGTAAAGCATTACATCGACACCCCTATTTGATTTCATTCTTTTAAGGCTAAGAGTGTTTGCTTTGCTTTTCAAGGATAATGAATGCATTCTGTCTAGACAAAATAAATTAACGCTTCACAGCTAACTAGTTTTTAATCGAGATTCTAGGGGCACAATGTAATTTAAGGTGATACTTCACACTTTATCAAGATATTTAGCCTATTTATTTACACTGAAAATCTGCTACTGGTACCTAATGCCAAGCAGGTAACTTGTAATCTGTTTCCCTTTCTTACAGCTTCGAAATACTTAGAAAACTGCATTGCTGATGTCACCCATGGAAATGCTGCACAATCTTTCTTTCTGAAAAGTTTATGATCATTCAAATAAAATAACCTTCAAGGCGAAGAAAATGAAAGGGCTTAAGACTCATGCTACAGGCCACGTGTTAAAGTAGGCAGAAAGATACTAATCTTATTCTGAAATCTATGAAAATGAAAAAGCTTGAGCTCAGCATCACACAGGTGTGATTAATGAGCATTATGTGATTGTCATCATCTTTTGATGTCATTTTAGGTTGGTTCAACCTAGTATCTCGATTAAAGCAGAATCAACCTTAGAAGTGATAAATTACACAAGAAAATCCAGATCACATACAAAATACCTCACTAGCTGAGATTCACAACAGGTACAATTTCTCTTTTTGCACAGCAACAGCCCGCATTTCTTGTTTGGAAGTATAATATTCAATAAAGAAAAAGGTTGTGATGATAAAATATAACTTAAAATCAAATAATTAAAATCCATTCTGAATAGAAACCACAGTACATGGCTTAAAACTTTCCAAAGATGATGATAAATAGAAACATATCCTGCAAAGTACTGCTTGGTGTAATACAGATTCTGCAAGACAATAATAATTGTATGTAAATACTTTGAAAGTGCATTAATTATCTTGCATAATAACAGGACTTAAACATGATACCTAATTGGAAGGAATGGGGAATCCTGAAACATACTAAAGGGTATAAAAAAAATTAAGAAATGCAAATGAAAAAAATCACAAAACAAAATTAATTTTGGAAAATGCAAGCTAATTCATGTAGGGAAAAGAAATCTAAATCTCACATAATACTCAACCATCTGGTGTCCCAATCAGCAGTATAAAACTGAAGATGTAATATTCTTAAGCAAAGAAGGAAAAAGACCCACTTAATTAGTTTATAATTGAAATAATAAATATAACAATGTCTTAGTACAAAACTATCTCTTTGTACAGTGCAAGTACAGTGTCTTCATAAGAGCAGCAGAAATAATTGATAGCTTGTCAATTTAACCGTAGTTACGATGCCCACATATTGAGTATGCACTGTGCACTGTATCGTAGCCCAGTTATATATGAAGTGTAGAATACAAGTTTACCTTTTTGTGAAGAAGACATATTTTGTGAACTGTAAAGTCTTCTAATTATGCAAGAACAGTTCCTCAATTATATACATTTCTGTTACATTTCCTGGAAGATTTACAATTTAAAAATATTCTTCAACTAAACACAGCTTCACTCCTTATATTTTCTCAGGGAGTCCATAGTCTACTTTTGCAAATTAATGTTCTTCACATACGGAAGATTAAGGAATAATTTAGATAAAATTTTATTAAACCTCTTTCAAAAAGATGAAAGCCACATTATACTTACTTTGGAAAAGCAACTTTTCCAGAAACTCTCAAGTCAGCTGAACAATTTTCTTGGGAGCAAAATCTTGCAAAAACAAACTATAAAAGACAAATAAAAGAAAAAACCACTTTAGTGTATTATGTATATTATAGTGAGTAAAAGTATTTCCAAAGAAAGAAACCTATCACCTTGTTACCAAGTATCTGGAATTGGCTAATAGCTCTTGCTCCTAAAAACAACTGAATCAGGCTACGATTTGCAATTTTCCAAACACATTCTTCACACCCAGAATAACAACAGAGAGGCTTTCCAGACTCAGCGTCTCACGGTTAAACCAGTAAGCGTTATGTTCAGCTCATTTCTTACAAGTAGTACATATAAAGGGCAGAGTGTTTTAGAGGATCCAGAACTGAGGTCTCTGCAGTCTCTCCCATGATGCAGCACATTAACCTTTGCAAGAGAGTTTCATTACACAAACTTTACTTACCATACTGTTAGTAAGGTTTGATGAGACTAGAGACACCGTGAGTTGTGTGTGTCCATGCCTTGGTTATCAGTATGCTATAGAGCACACTTATGTCACTATATTACACACCACCCTCTTTACCTCTGTGGTTTCGAAAACAAAATTTTGAACGAAGATGAAAAGGAAAAACATGCCATTTAAAAGGAGCTTTATAGATCTCAGAGTTCTAATAGTCAACTGTATCTGAATTACATGAAGCTTAGTGTTTGTGAAAAGTCATAAGTTTATGACCATTTGGTAGTTAAGAATGCAGAGCATCCTGACTTTTGCTTAAGTCAAAGTCTATTAACCCTTATTAAGATTTTTTGAGAAAAAAAATAATTTTGTACTAATTTCAGGATATAGAATACACTCTTTTTTCCCCCATAGACTTTGTGTTTGAAAGCCTGCAATACCTTCACAAAACTAGTATTTCCGCAACATCACTGAAACACTTCAAGATTAATACCAACACGATATTATGGATTTAACACAGAATTAATTTTAAAGAACAATTTTATCCTGGAAAGTGACTCATCCTGTGTAGTCGAAAAAGAATGAATATTTCAAAGAGTGAATTTCATACCTGTGTGTACTGAGGTATATAATATTATATATGCTTGCAAGTTCTCTGCACACACCTCTTTTTTTTTTTAATCATAATACAAATTGTACACTAGTTCTGCAAAGATTTTTTTTGGAGAAAAATTAGGCATTTTTTGGCATGATGGTTTATTAATTAAGGTCAAGGCACTAGGTGCTGGTCTGGAAAATGTGTTCCTTCACATGCTATGGATGTGTGAAGCTTCTTTAAACTGAAGATTAAAACGTGAATATTTATTACTGCATTTGAAAAAAAGAGAACTCATACACTAACCTTGCTTTTTATAACATCTTTTTCTTTCCTCCGTTGAAGAACAGGTTGAAGTGGTGAAAATTCTCGAGCATTTCTTTTCTGTAGAATATGATGCCCCAGATGATAACTTGCTTCAACATGTACAGGAGTCAAGATATCCCTTACATCTTTCTATGAAAATTGGAAACCTAATGAGTTAATCATATAAGACAAGACATGTATGCTTATGTTTTAAAGATTATAAGGTTCCCTAGAACTAACTTAAACAGGAACACTTATTTTTTTACAAGTAAAATAATTTCATAAGCCATATGGCTCATATACTTTTCCAGACATCTTTGGCACTGAAAGAGGCAATCATAAACGCAGAAAAGCGTTAATACATTCAATGACCACATGAGGCATTTCAGAATGGAAGATTCTTTTATTAAAAGAAGTCGCATTGAATAGTGAACCTATTTCTGTCAATAATACTGCCTTACACACCTATGAAATACTGTACTGCCCAAATAGAAAAACAGGCAAAAGTTGGTTAAAATGGAGAAAGTTAACCAGTGGGATAATGCCAGACAAAACCCGTGGATATTTCTGTATTAAATCAAATGGCGTTCTCCCACAGTACCACTAAATCACATTATGACTGCGTTTTATTTTCCTGCCTCTTTATTTCCTATTCTGTATTAAAAAGATTAAACTCCTCAATAGATGACCATTTTGTACATGAAGCTTTGACTGTGTAGGAATGCTGCAGATCAGAGGCCGAACTACCTACTTGTGAAAACTGAACAGCTTGAAGCACCGAGTACTAACAACAGCAAACCTGATTAAATTACTCCCTAAGTGTAGGAGATAGACAGACACTGATTGTCCCTCCACATGGCCACTACTTTAATTCTTAACTGCAAGCTTGCTTTGGCCAACTTGCATATTATCTAATTCATAATAATTTTCCAAAAGGTCTTCTCTGCATCTGCTTTATATTACTTCCATTATACTAATTAGCTATTAATTAGTCTTTACTCAAAATACATAAAATGTACATCGTCTCTTGCAAGGACTGTACTTGACAGACATTCACACTTACTTAACTTTAGAAGCTTCATACAAGTACAGAAAGTTCAGTGGGTGGAAGAAGAAGCTTATAATGCTATTAATTAAGAATTAAAAAGAAAATTGAATTATATGTAGGAAAAAAAAAATAATGATAGACTATAGGAAGTGATGAGCCAAATCGTATCCCGCCTCCTACACAAATACCTGCTGATGCCGGTACAGCAATCTGTACAAGGTCAGCTGTCAGTCAGATCTCTCTTAGCTTACAAAACTCTCAGAAGTGGCAATTTGCCATTGCTCCTGTAAGTAACATTCACTTAGGTGCAACTACCAGTTGAGATGCATCTGGGCAATTTTCCAGTAGATAACATAAGCTTCCCTTTCTACCCCGAAGCTTTATCAGGAAGAATTGGCTTCTAATGGTGTCATAAACAAAATATAAGTAAAAGGAAGACTTCTCTCTGCAGGTTTTTTTGTAGCCGTAGCAAATTAAGTTTATTTCCCAGTCTCTGTGCAGGATCAACTACACCAGTCATCCTAATAGATGTTTGTTTCGAAAGGTCACAGAATTGCTACCATGAGGATTTTAAAGAAAAGGCTAGGCAAACTAGTCCATTATTTTATTACCCTTGTTTCCCCTTATATCTAAATATTCCCTGTCCTTAGTATTTCTTTAAAGAATTCTTTTCCCCCTTAGATAAGGTCTTACAGGAGATAAGTCAAGGAACTAGTGGATGAAGTTGCTAAGCCAATATCCATCATATTTGAGAAGTCATGGCAGTCTGGTGAAGTTGCTGCTGACTGGAAAAGAGGAAACATAACCCCCATTTCTAAAAAGGAAAAAAAGAAAGACCTGGGGAACTACAGGCTGGTCAGTCTCACCTCTGTACCTGGCAAGATCGTGGAGCAGATCCTCCTGGAAACTATGCTAAGGCACATGGAAAATAAGGAGGTGATTGGTGACAGCCAACATGGCTTCGCTAAAGGCATATCATGCCTGACAAATTTGGTGGTCTTCTACAATGGGGTTAGAGCATTGGTAGATAAGGGAGAAGCAACTGACATCATCTACCTGGACCTGTGCAAAGCATTTGACACTGTCCCACACGACATGGAGAGACACGGATTTGACCGATGGACCACTCGGTGGATAAGGAATTGGCTGGATGGTTGCACTCAAAGAGTTGTGGTCAACGGCTCCATGTCCAAATGGAGACCAGTGATGAGTGGCGTTCCTCAGGGATTGGTACTGGGGCGAGTGCTGTTTAATGTCTTTGTCAGCAACATGAACAGTGGGATTGAGTGCACCCTCACCAAGTTTGCCGATGACACCAAGCTGTGTGGAGCAGTCAACATGCTGGAAGGAAGGGATGCCATCCAGAGGAACCTGGACAGGCTTGAGAGGTGGGCCTGTGCCAATCTCATGAAGTTCAACAAGGCCAAGTGCAAGGTCTTGCATGTGGGTCGGGGCAATCCCAAGCACAAATACAGGCTGGGCAGAGAATGGATTGAGAGCAGCCCTGAGGAGAAGGACTTGGGGGTGTTGGTGGACGAGCAGCTCAACATGAGCCGGCAACGTGCACTTGCAGCCCTGAAAGCCAACTGTATCCTGGGCTGCATCAAAAGAAGCATAGCCAGCAGGTCAAGGGAGGTGATTCTGCCCCTCTGCTCTGCTCTCCTGAGACCCTACCTGGAGTACTGCGTCCAGCTCTGGGGCCCCCAACATAAGAAGGACATGGACCTGTTGAAATGTCCAGAGGTGGGGAGCACCTCTCCTGTGAAGACAGGCTGAGAGAGTTGGGGTTGTTCAGCCTGGAGAAGAGAAGGCTCCAGGGAGACCTTACAGCAGCCTTCCAGTACCTAAAAAGGGCCTACAGGAAAGATGGGGAGGGACTCTTTATCAGGGAGTGTAGCAATAGGACAATGGGTAATGGTTTTAAACTGAAAGAGGTTAGATTTAGATTAGATCTTAGGAAGAAATTCTTTACTGTGAGGGTAGTGAGACACCGGAACAGGTTTCCCAGGGAATTTGTGGATGCTGCATCCCTGGAAGTGTTCAAGGCCAAGCTGGATGGGGCTTTGAGCAACCTGGCGTAGTGGAAGGTGTCCCTGCTCGTGGCAGGGGAGTTGGAACTAAATGATCTTTAAGGTCCCTTCCAACCCGAATCATGCTATGGTTCTATGAAGTCTGTTTTTTCTGAGTTTAATAAAACATGGTTCCTCTGTATTTGCTAGTTTTTATTGTTTGATTGTGGTTTAGGACTTCAAGTTCTTCCCATTTATTTTCCAAAATTTTTTGTTGGAATAGGCAAGCTTCTAAGACGTTTGATAGACTGAATGACTTTTATTCTTTCTTGTCCAGTGAATGGCCTTAAAAATATATCCTTGTCCTGACTGCAGTTGGTTTTATTTTCAAGACAGGTCCCTCGTTCATCCTTCAGAGGGATACATCAAGCATGAGTACCACAGTTCATTTCCTCCAGGGCAACAGCAACTTTGAGACTATTACTGTAATCAGGATCTTACTGGCTAGATTCTTGCTAATGTATTTCCAGATCAGTACCATCCTCAATTTCAAAGGATGATTGCTGTTGGATCAAACTCTGCTTCTGAAGAAACCGACAGCCAACTTGCTCCTGCCGAGTAGCTGGTACCATCTCTATTGCTGGCGTTGGTACAGGCCTCCTTGGCTAGCTGACAGCTTGCAGGTGTTCAACAGCCTCTTGCTGAACACCCACTTGCCCTGGCAGCACTACGACATTTGTGACTTCTCCTCTGAAGCTCTTCTACCAGCAGATTCCTACCACAACAAAGTTGTCTCTACACCTTCACAGAGAACTGTAACCACATTTGCTACTAATCTTGGTCCAGGATTCACATTGATATGTCCAGGAGAAAGACATATCTGTACAGGCTTCACTTTTGTGAGCAGAGGGGTAGAGAGATCACTTTGTTAGCACAGTGCACATTCTTCATATTGTTCAGCTCTAGATTCATTCATGAAACTCTCACAAGTGCTCTTCCTACCCTGTTTCCACCTGTTGATTCTCTGAGGATCTCCCTTAGTGAGTGCTGCATCACTTGCAGGAAAAAAAAAATAATTCAAATAATTCCAAGCAAGCGTTCTTCACGCTCTGCTAGCCTTTGGCTCCTTGCAACAAATTCACAAGACAGAGCACGCTATAAACCTCAAACTACAGACTTTCTTCTAGCAGTCATCTTCATTTCACTTCCTATGGATCAGGAATGGGTTCTTATCAGGTGAGTCTACCTCATCTACTCACAGTAAAAAGTGGAGCAAGACATTGCATGTGTTCTTTGAAATAGTTACAAATGACAAAACATAATAAATGTTTTCTCTGTGTAATTACAAGTTTAAAGATTTTGCATTAAGGAGTACATAGGAAAGCTCCATCAGAAATGCTCAGCAGAAAACGTATGTTATACCATATCTTCTTGGTTGCTTCAAACCAGCCTCAATCTGTGATCTGTCATCCATAAAAAAGGGTGAAAAAATGTCAAGAATGCTCATGTCCTACTTCATCACTGTGATTATTATTATTATGCACATCCTTACCAACATAAGAGATGGCAGACTGACTGACTTCCCCACAGAAAGCTGAGAAAGCATCAGAATGAAAATATATTAACTGTGGAAATTATGAACACAAATATTTTACTTCCAAAATGATGTGATGCAATTGTAAACAAAATAGGTTCTTTTGCAGCAGGTGTGCTTTTCAAAGGAGAACTAAGGATTTACAAGGCAATACGTATTGAAAATTACATTACCCTCATAAATGCTGGATGGGCTTTGCAGGCAGTAGTCTTGCTGTAAATCTTTACATTTCCTGAGATTGTATCAGATGTTCCGTTGGAGGAAAAATAAAATCTTGCTTGTGTATCCACTTTTCTGTTCACATCAACACTCAGATTATAAAGCAGTACTGCAAAATAAACCCCAGGAAAAATAAAAGTTATAAAAACCTTAAGTGTTATAATTTTCATGAATTTATGACAGAAATTACATCTTCTGACTAACTTTCTTAAGTATGTTCTGTAATATCCATTCTGAAACGTGCCATTTAAAAATTCTCCAACATAAATCCATACCTAACGAAAGCTTCTAGTGCTCTGAAAATTGATTGCATCATGACTGATCCTCGATACATACTTTTATATATATATATTTATAGTTTTCTACCAGAATCTATTTAAAGAAAACCTGCTTCAGTTACTTAGAGGGCTGACATTAAATTTCAATGAACAGATAAGTCAACAGACACTGAGAAATATTCTTTAACTTCACCGTTTTTTCTATTTAAATTAGCATAAATTGCTATGATAACAGATTGCAAATACATTTCAGAGCATTACTGATCTATTACTTCTTAATCATTGCCAAAAGTTGAGTTAGGCTATCTAGAATTTCCTCTAGTCTTCTCTATTTAAGTTGAAAAGTCTTATGTCCAAATCCAGCAAGCGTAATCCAGTCTGACTGCTCACCTTTCACAACAAATATGAATTTCAAAAGATCTGAACTTGAAACTTTACTGATCATCTTTGGATGTGTTCTCTGTAATGTGTTCCTGAAGGACATAGTATATTCTCATACAGAAGATATAAGCAATTTAGTTTTATATACCATGTATTTGCAGGGCATTTTGCAGTTTACAAATAGCACGTGACAAGTAGGTTAAAAGCACCCAGGCAATACAGTCAAATTTAGACAGTACATTATTTAAAATAAGTTCACCATGAATATTCCCTCCAATAGATACCGCTTCAAGCAATACCAGTTTTTGCCAAAAGCAAAATATGCATTATATGAAATATAATACAAGATATATTTTTCAGTAACGTTGGTGGGACTCCCCCTCTTTCACATAATGTTCCATAATGGTATAATCAGGTGCTTGAGCTGCTTGATGAAGGGAATGTCTTTTCTCTATTGCTAAGTGGAAGACTGCATCCTACAGCCATCCTGTATGGTTTGGTCGATGTCTGGGAGGACTGCTTTTAGAGGACATCTGAATATCATGCTGAATAATCCATTTGATTCTACATTAAGAAAAGACATTCACCCACCATTAATTCCCTACCTAATTGCAAAGCAACAGCCCAGACATTTGCATGTGGAAAATTCAGACAAACTTGACAGACACTCCTCCTGTTGGGTCCTGTGCAAAACAGAGTATGGTCTCTGGGCAGCTATGTAAGAGAAAGCGTTCACAGAATATGTGCACTCAATTTCTTTGTGAACCCTAACGGCATACTATCTCATTCAAAAACCTATCAAAATGACAGATCTAGTTACTGTGATGCCATGAAAGCGATCACCTGAAATGGCATCGTTACAATGTAGTTCAAAAGCATGAGTGTGAATCTAATCACACCACTGTTAGGTACGTTAACTCAGGTACTGGAATTAGCCTATGTATGAGATGGTACTGTTTTAGTACTGCTGCAAAACCCATGTGAAAATATTACTAAATGGTTGTGCACAGCCCCAGCTGAACTCTAGAGCGCCACAACCCAGCTAGCTAGCTAAAAGTAAGTCTTTGGTTGTCCAAACCAGTTGCCACCAAAACTCCAGATTACGTTGTTGATGCAACAGAGAACTTGGAATTCTACCTTTGTCCTCACATCTCCTCACCTTTTTAACGTCACTATCTCCTCTAGGCTATGTAACTCTGCTAGTCCTAGTAGGGATGTGCAGTTACTCTAAACTGAATAAAAGTGTAATGACTCGGTGTTATAGGGTAATTATGAGCTAAAAAAGGTATCCGTGTTTTTAATTTTTCATTTTATACTGAACTCAGAGTAATGGTCCACTAAATACCAACAGAATTATTCTGTAAATATGTGCATTTAAAATGACTACATATACTGGAATTATTTCCAAGTAGCTTACCAATATAACCAGGTACCTCTCGTCCCGTATAGGTAAAGCATATATTCAAATTCATACAGATGGCAGGCTGGTCATTTTCCATGCAGTTTAAATTAGTTCGATTTATTGAATTAGGATGCTTTAAAGAAGCTTCAACAATTATCACTGGTTTTGTTCTAAGAATAGAAAAGAGTTAATGTTCACAAAACACTTCAGAAATAGCTTACAGAAGCTCTGCAGAATCTAACAATCTCTAACAGGATCTATTTTTGCAGTCTATAATTATCATTTTTTAAACTTTCTGCATCTTTCAGAATCCAAATAGTTGTATGCACATTATTTGTTGCCTCAAGAAGTTTCAGAATGATGTTTTCTTTTTCTTCAAGGTGTTTACTTAAATGTTTCAGTTGTAGAGCATTCTAGATCCTAATAACTGAAGTTCAAAACACCAAGAAGAATATCACAAGGTTAAAATATACTACTGAGTTTTACTAAATTGCATTAAAAAATGCTGTTAAATTGCATGGCCTTTAAAAGCACTGAAATGTAGCAATCTCACCTCAACACCACCGCAGAATCAGAGAGAAATGCACCAACTGCTACATCTGTACAAAAAAATAGATCAATAAGCATAATTTGTCAACAGGAATTACTTCTCGGGTACAAGCATTCCGTAGCATATTCACCTTTTGGCCACCATTTGCCCTTTATTTATTAGAAGGCATATGCTAATATTCAAAGGTTCTCTTCCCTCTAGAAGATGACTCTGCAAATACTTGTCCACTGTCCATTAACGCTGTGCACTGATTTGCTGGACTTGTAGATATTGGTAATGTGATGATTTGATTTCTATTCCATGTTTAAGTGGCTGACACTAAAGGACCATTCAGCTAAATAGGAGGTACTTGCCTTCTTTTTAATCCAAATATTCAATGTTGCTATACACACACACATATACATAAACAATTCAGTTATATATATATCACTATATATAGTGTATGTATGAAATTATACATAGAGATAGATAGAAAAAAATTATTTAAGTTATTCCAAACTAACTGAAAACTATTCATGCAATAAAGAAAGGAATATACACAGTATATATACCTCTCAAATGAGGTAGAAAAAGTGAGTTGTCAGATGAGTCTAAAGGATATAAGGGTCTGAGGGAGTGACTCCCAATCAGTAAACCACAGGTGATCTGACAGCAGACGACTTGTACACTACCTCTTACCCAGCATTACAAGTTAACCTGGATAACTTTTCTGTTGACACAGCCAGAGCATAGAACATGCAGTTCATGACAACTTCATGCGTTTACACCCACGGGAGCAGGAGAGGCAATACCTGACCTGATATAACACTTATCTGCATAACATCAAAGTATTTTGACAATATATATAAAATAATGAGTATATACTCGGAACCAGCTAAGTTGTTTTACACCAGATTAGCACTTCTGTGTCATGCCTACAAGAACTCCACAACAGTCTTAATCCAATGCCGTAAACCCTGACTCAGGGTAATGTATTGTTCTCGCAGGCTGAGAATCACAGAGCTCAGTTACTCCTGGCAAAATCCAAACTATGTGAAGACCAGTAAGATTTTTAGGTTAGCACACTAGTCTAGACAACAAACGTGCTTCTAGTGCCCAAACCAGCTCATTGTGACATTAGCAAATGAGATGACTGCCGTAAAAAAAAAAATAAATTACATTTTTCTTCCTCTTGTGCACTATGATCTTACTATTACATCATTCTTAGTCCTTAAATAATAGTTAGATGACCATGAAAACTGACTGCTTGGCCTCAGCTTTACCTCTTTTTTTTTCTTCTCACAAAAAGCAAGATGTGATATGTCATCTTAATAACAGATTTTGCTTCTGTTAAAGTAACAAGTAGCATGGTAGGGCTGTTCCCTATGAATCTCTACTCTTAAAAATGAAAAATATCCAAAATTGTTTAATTCACCTTGATAACCATTGTTATCTGCATCAATGCCACTTGCTATGGATTGTCCAAACATACTCAAAGAATTACTGACTTGATGTCCTTGTATTCTCTGAGGAGGAAAAAAAACAGGAGAGAAAATTATTATTAGAAAGCTAATCTTTGAGTTACAATATCCAATGAAAAATGTTAGCACAATCACTCTGCTGCTGAAGGCAGTTACATGCTTACCTGTGAAAGTACACCACTGAAAGTAATATTCCTCAATCACTGCAAATATTATACCCCGTAAACCCTGTCTGAGGCCTCCAAAACAATTTATTTTTCTGTTATAGGTTACATTATGACTGGCAATCACAGACTATATAAAAAATTTCTGAAGTCTTTTACAGTACCTCAAATGGTCTGAGTGTTAAATGAAGGGAAAACCCTCTCAAATTTAAACTTAAGGTTTTTCTGGATTGATTATTTTTCATTGTAAAAGCCTACCTGTGAAAATGATGGTGTTATTCCATCTTCCCTGCCATTGTATATATAAATAACCCCTTTTAGATTATCTTCTTGTGGAGCCCCAATTGCTACATCTGTGGAAAAACAATTTAACAATAATCGGTTGACTAGGAAACATGAACAAAGAAGAGTTAAAGAAATCCAAATCATGATGCATGCAATGCAAGACCAAATTTATTTGACTGCATTCAAAAGAAGCGCTGAAGTCAGATATAAAGCAAACGGAAACAATACAGACCAGCTCAGTAATGTGACTTTGCCTTAAGTACTACGTTTCTGGGCCAAATACAGCCATTTTGTTCGAGACAAAGTCTGTTCCTACCAATACTGAATTTGACCCTTAAGAGGTTTACAGGTTATCATGGAGAACTGCCAAAATGATCATGGTCTTTAAAAAAAAAAAAACTTTCATTCACAAATAAGCAAAACTGAAGTATCTGCAAATCAGAACTGTTGTATGCTGTACCAAACCAAAATCACAAGAAAAGCAAAGCTCTGACGATTTGGTTTTACTGAACAATTCTTTGACTGAATCCATGTTGATTGAATCCATACTTTGGTGACTAAAACACACAAAATACGTTATGTCCTCCTACTGGTGAGATGAAAATAGGACAGCCAAGTTGTGCTAATTAAAATTACACATATGTTCTTGAGTAGCTTATGTTCTACACCAACATGCATGCCATTGTCTTCACAGGGCTGATACTGATGGTTTAGGTCATTGAAGAAGTTGGCTCTGCTGTGCTTTTTTATTACTTACTACAGACAAATGGTTTATAACACCCAATTTCTCTTTATACTTTGCTTCCAGCTGTTTTTTCTTACAAAATTGCTTTTCCTACTGCCACTCTCAATATTGAGTCTACACTTTTTCTTTTCAATGTTTTTGCTCCCTTCAGAAGCTAATCCACTTGTTTGCTCCACCTACCCCTGCAGTTTTAGGATGCCCAGTTTACACTATATTCCATGTCATACTCTACTTTGCTATACTGCTGTTAGTTTGATTTTACTTCTCTGTTCCCCAGCCCTACATTTGGAATCAGTTTTCCTTTGTAGTTTGAAAATGTTTTGAGGCAAAAACTGAAACTTCTGTATGAAATTGTGAACGTAATGCAAAACATGAGAAAATAAATTTAACAAGAGTTTGAGGAACAGGTACCAAAGGAGAGGGGAAAAAAAAGGAAAAAAGACTACTTTAAGGAAAAGGAGACCAGATAAGAGAATGACTATTCCAAGCTTTGCAGGTTACGGAACAGGACCAAGAACACAAGACAAAGGGAAGAGTGAAAGGAGAATCCTGGACAGTAATTGCAAGTAAAAAAGGTAATTCAGAAGCGTAAAGAAAGACGTGGACCTGGTAAAGATACAGCCCAGAAAAAGCTGCCAGTTTTCACACAAAGGATATTAGCTCCCTGCATACAGTTCAAGGTTTGATGATGAAAAAACTAAAACTATTTATGAATTTTTGAACAGTAGAAAACACCTGTTGTATTTTTATCCTGTCCCTACACAGCCTATTGTGCCTGCCCTTCTGCTGGAGGGGAGCACATACCAGTTTTTCAAACAGGAGAACTGGCCATTCCTATTTGTTTGAAACCATAACAAGATGAATGAAGCCACTGAGCCAGGTCCCCTCTGCTTGTCTTCAGTCTAGCTGCAGGCCTCCCAGTCGGCTGATGTTTTTGCAGGCTACCTAAAGAGCTAGTGAATGGTCTTCGAAGGAAAGAAGCTGAGAGCACTAGACCGTGAGGCTTTCTGTAGCAAATACGTTTTAGGCAGCCTGACTGGAAGCAGAAGGGAAGCAGGTGGCCATGAGTCATTATAGATGTTTTAACACACCTCACATCCTTTCATCTGTTTTCTGTAACTAAAACACCTTTTATCTATAACTTTCACATGACATTCTCTTTTCAACATCTATTACTTTTATGCTTATTACACAAGTTAGACACAAGTCTGTAGACTGAATGTCTCTGCCCTCTGAGCAGGTTCCACCTGAACAACATCAATGGAAATTTCAGCCCATATCTCATCATATTTAGAGAAGATGTTTCAGCCTGGGTGGTGGGGAAAGAAGGGAGGATATTCTCAGTTTCTGTTTAGGTATCTAACTTTAAGTCCCTTAAATAGATATAGGGACATATATGTCTATCCTGTATAGACAACAGGAAGAAAAAGCTCCCTCAGAGCCCCGTTAACATTGTGAATTCACTGTTGGGGCATGGCCATCAAAGTCCTTCCCTGTGTTCTCCATCCGATCCCCACTGGGAGCCCATGCTAGGCAATTCACAAGTTATCTGAGGGCTTAAGTGGGAAGGAGTCCCACAACAGTCTCCCAACTTGCAGGTTGTTTTTGATATCCCCATGAGTTTAGTATTTCCTACTGGTGACACAGAAGCAGATCTTGACTCTATGTAATTTTTATTTGTGATACAAAATTACCGAATTGTTTCCCAACCGTTGTCTCAGATGTCTAAAACAGGATTAGGGATCCCACTTGAGGTCCAGCACCCAAAGTTACAGGCTATGTTATCATGCTCATGGTCTTTTATTAAAGCAACAGAACCTAATCTCTTGGTGTTATACATCAATGACCATGAAACACCTATATTTCAAATAAGTGGCCTAGAAAAGCAAGGTCAAGTCACTAACTGAAAGTCTTCTCAGACTTCCACAATCCTCCTGTTTATCATGACAGTCCGCTGCTCAAGGAAAGTTAAACCCATTGGGTTTTCTTTATACACTTACCTTCAAAACCATCATTATCAATATCTCCTAGATTGGCTACAGACTCTCCAAACCTGGCTGCATATGAGTCACTCCCGCTGAGCTCTATGTTCAGTTCTACCATCTTTGCCTCCTGAAGGAAAACAGAGTCAATGGCACATTAACAGAGCCTCTTGAGGTGACCTGGAATACTACTCAAAACATTAAAACTGCCTTGGACGCCAATATATAATCCTACTGAACCCCTTGGTGCAGAAGCGAGCATTATCAAAGATACTTAACAGTATTTAGTATAAGAATAACAAAGAATAAAAAAGTTGTTCTTCAAGAAAGAAAACAGCAATGTGTCCCCATAGCAAACACCTGTGAACAGCAGGAAGCTTATATCAGCATACAGGGGCTTACTGCTCTGTGAAAACCATGTTCACTAAAAAGGTAGTAAACAGTAGCTGCTTCAGAGCAGAGTGTGTGCCTTAGTTAGTTGTAGGTATCCTGGAGTGACTTAGTTCTGTGTGAAGAAAACATGTTAAGAAAACGTTAATTGCAAGCATAAAAGAATGAATATGTGTTAGTGTGGAGAGGAAGGAAGGGAAGTAAGATACGAAGATAAAATTTACAAAGCCAGACAAACTGAAAAGCACACAAAAAATAGTGATTATACTTTCACTTCTGATCCTTAAAAAGAATAAAAGGAAGCTAATTCTCATGCACGATCTGTCCAGTTACTTTATTTGCCAAAGTGAGGACTGCCAGTCTCTCTCCTGACTTGTACAACTGACTGCATGCAAATTTTTCAGAAACAAACAAGGAATGAAGTGCTGAGTAAGTTGCTCTTCACATGCCAGTTCAGTGGTAAGCACAGTAATGGAGGAGAGCTTGCAAAGAGGCTGTAGTGGCAGGCTGTCACCACCTGAAGTTACTATGAAATGAAACCAGTCTGTCCTCAGTTCTAACAATAGCCTAAGTAACAATGCGTTAGTTTATACTGCTAGCCTTTGCCGTTGTGCTACACAGTCCTGCATGGATTGTCATCGCGGTTCTAGAGCTGTTTTTCCTATATCCTGAAATATTGTATGATAAGAGAGAGGAAATCTCTTCTTCTTAGCTTGTTATACTAGAACGACTACGTTACCATGTGTTTTAAAGAGAAAATACTTACAGAACCTGAATTGATATAGACATAAACTCTTCCTTCTTCTCTGATGGTACTGTGCATCGGAGCACCAACTAGCAAATCTGAGAGGCCATCTGAATTCAGGTCCACAGCACAAACTGAAGCTCCAAAGTAAGAACCAAGCTGTGTGCAAACAAGAAATCAGATTACCTTTGAATTTTGATCAAGACATGCTAGAAGTTCTAAGGTTCAGAGAAGTAGTATGAAAGATTTACCTTTTTACCCCTTAGTTCAAATAGAATATTTAGTTGCTTCTCAATGCTAAAAATGTATGCCTAAAGCAAAAAGAAAATATAAGTGGAGTTCAGCAAACAGTAATCTGAAATACTTTCCTGTGCTTTCTCTACTGCATGTGCCAGAGAATCAGTAAAGCAACACAAAATATCACAAGGTACAGCTATTTACTATTTCCTATCTGTACCTCTCTTTAAAACTATAGTTCACAGCAATGTTATCTAGACTATCTTCCCTCATTCTTTCTTTGACTTTTCTCCCCATAAGAAGTCATACATGTCTGATATTTGTTGTTAACATGTTAGTCTAAATTGGAAAATCATGGATGGGTATGCAGGGGTATATTCTTCAAACCAATAGTATAGACAATCTCTTACTTTACCAGTCTGCTCCTGTTGGGGTGCCCCTCCAACTACTTCTATACTGGTTGATGTGAGAAAATGTCCAGCTCCAACAGAGTATCCTGCAAATTAGAAATGCACTATTCAATACTGGAAATGCTATATAAAGAAAAAAAAAAAAAGAGAGCATGACGTATAAAAGCTGTCAACACCACAAATTATTGAGAGTCTGACATTCAGACCTCATACAAGTTAGCAATGAAAACAGAAATGAAAAATTTTGAAATATAAGCAAAAGGTCAATACAAACGGTAACTTCTAGCAAGCAGAAACAAGTGTCAGAAACACTCATTTCTTCCCAGGATCTCAATTATCTGCCATATTTTAAAAGCCAATAAAATAAATGGCAAACACCTTCTGTTAATGCATATTCTACAATTGATCAGCAAGTCCATATTGTAATACAAATAAAACCGATCAGATGTCCATACAGTGCAATGTGAAAACACTAGATTCAGTTGTCACTCTTTGACTATTGTTGTAACTGGACTGCAGAAATACATACACACACACAGCGAGCATTGTGGATATACACATATAAAAATGTCAGGAACAAATTGGAGCAAAAGCTTGATTATGTAATAAGAAAGCCTTGCATCAGCTTTTGTAAATGAATCTACGTAACAAAGTATTGCTGTATGTGGAGACAGCTGTTAGCAAACAGGACCATATTTCGGTGCAGCCGTCCAGCCACAGAATCGCAAACTGAAGGCTAACACATTAATCTGTAGCTACACAAGTCATCCTTACTCTTTCCAAAATACATTATGGCGAAGTTGAAACAGGGAAGACAGTTAACATATTCTGCTACTCCTGCATTTACTGAATGACTGTTGATTTTCACAGCATTCAGAGAACATGGAAAAATCATGTTGGATCAGATGAGAATGAGCCTTAAATCTTTCATCTGTGAAGACAACTGTCTAGAATTCAAGTTCTCATTAAGCCAGCTTTTTCTTTTCATATTTTAAGCTAAAAGAGGTGCACAAGGCAATTTAGCATTTAAAGGCCAACAGATCAACACTTATTTTTTACTTATTCAACAAAAAATTAAGCTTAAGTGGATGAACCTTAATTTACCTCCTCTGACCTTTATTTTCTAGTTATTTTGGTTTTGCTGAAGTGTAAACATCGGTAATTCTAATGAACTTGTTCCTTGGTTTTGGTGTTTGGTTTTTTTTTGTTTTTGTTTTTGTTTTTTTTTACCCCAACAAATACCCAAAAAGCCGAACACACTAAAAGAAAGTATAGTAATCAGATAGTCCTCATGTTTACTGTGGTGTTAAAATGTTTGGCGGGGAGGTTTCACATAATCAACCCTTTACATTTAAAGGCATAGTCAAATGAAATTTTATTTCCAACCCCAGAATTCTCTCGTCTTTACCATCACTACAGTTTTTCAGTTTTCTGAAATGTCATTTTCTGTTCTCAAATTCCTAAAAGAAACTATATTACTTTGTGATTTCTTTAAGCCAGTCTGTTAAGCACCTACAGTTACTCTTTCATCAGGCCCAGCTGATTTGAAAGACTGATTTATTTATCTAATTGCTTTTAAAGAAGTCAGTTATTAATCTCCAAGATACTCTGAAGTAGTCAGGGAAATACTACCAATCATTATGTATTACCAGCTTCTCTTTCTAACTTCCATCTTTCTTTTATTTGTCTGGTACTTAAACAGCTTTGTTTCTTTCAACTTATGGAAAATATTACAATACTTTTGCACATTCTTCCTGCAAACTCTAATTTGTTAATTATTGCACTTTGACAGTTTAATCATAGAATCATAGAATGGTTTATGTTGGAAGGGACCTTAAAGATCATCTAGTTCCAACCCCCCTGCCATGGGCAAGGACACCTCCTACTAGACCAGATTGTGCAAAGCCTCATCCAACCCGGCCTTGAACACTTCCAGGATGGGGCCTCCACAGCTTCCCTGGGGAACCTGTTCCAGTGCCTCACCACCCTCAGAGTGAAAAATATAAATAAAGAAGCCAGCTTCTGAGTCCCTGCCAGAAGAAGGACAGTGTATGTAGATAATTATGTCTAGTCACGTGCTTGAACTACCTCTGGTCACAATATACTTCCAACACTTGGTAAGGATATTTTTGTTCATTATTTAAGGGAGAGGCAAACTCAGTCTTCAAAAAAAAAATAAAAAAAAAATCATCTTGTTAACAGAATTAACCCTAAATAGATTTTGGCCTTAAACAATACCAACGACAGGACAGAACAGAAGCTGAGGGAGGTGAAGGAAGGTACCTTTACATTTTTTCAACCACATTATGTATTATTATGAGGGAATGAAGTGGAGGTTTCAGTAGCATGGAACAATGCAAAATTTAAGGTTTAACACAGCTGCTACTGTAGAGACACACAGATGAGCCAATGGTCCCTTTCTTCACTTCCCTGTAGAAAGCGCAAGTTTAGAGGACACAATGGCTCTGCCAAGCTAGCGTGCTGGCTGTTATAGTTGTGCCAGGTCACTGCAGAAGTGTTTGTGGAGCAAACTCCAGCTGATCTCAGGACCTGGATGGCCAAGGGAACTGGGAGAGACCACATGTGTGGGAAGGCTTTCCCTGTACCCTCCGCAGCACAGTCCTTATGCAAGCTTTTACCCATTTGCCTGTATCTGGCTTTTGGCTATCAGTGACTTGACTCACTCATTACAGAAATTCTCCCTCTTTTACTTGTAGAAGCAGAAATCTGGAATGAGCTTTTTTCCCCAGACAAGTGCAATATTTTTTCTGCCGCTTGTTACTGGAAAGCTGGAGCAAGCATTCTCTGAAGCTTTTCATGTGTCCTATGAAAGGTTAGAAACATTACTGGTTAACCATAGTGATCTGGGTATCTGATCACCTTTCACTACCCAGCATCTCTTTTGCTTGACTTTCCCACAGAGCCGAACTGCAGCCTTTGCAAGGCTCAGTACCGAGTTCTGAAGTGTTAGCCACTTTGTATTTCGTAACTGTTATTTCATAACCTATGCCTGCTTTCTATTGTCAAAAGAGTGAAATCAGAAACAGGAAATGTTTATCCACATGAACTGGATCTATGAATGGGAAAATGCACAAACCAATGGTCACAGGCAAAAACATTCTTGCTCAGGAGTTCAGGAAGGACAGATGAGCTTTTCTTAGCGTGTAGTGAGAAAACTGAAGCTGCTGATGTTTCTGCCATAAACCCCTACAAATTCTAGCACTAAATCCAGCTAATTACTCGGATATAGGTACGTGAGCAGGAGCTTCATGGCTTTCTTTACAGACATTCGTAGATAAGGTTTGCCTTCCCACGTATCCAGACCAAGATATGGTTGGAATAAAAGAAAAAAAAAAAGAAAAAAAAAGAAAAAAAAAAGGAAAAAAAAAATCACAATTGGGAGGCAAGTCTGTCTCTTAAGATCATAGCATACTTCCCCGTATTGACAACGCAATTAAGACTTGTTTCCTTGCAGCTTTCACTGTAACCAACTTTTCATACTTCTGTTATATGTGAAATCATTACGTCTTTTGCTATGGAAGCCCTTGGCAGCATTTCAGACTTAACAGTGAAGTGCAAACCATTGCTAACCAGAAGCATACCTCTACCTTCTAAATCAAGAAATGATAGAAACTCAGTGGAGAGATGATAAAACCAGAAATCCAATGTTTAAGAAACTCCCATGTAAAAGGAACAGCAAGGAAGCCTTATAATTAAATAATATTTAACAAACTCAGAACACATATTGAGAACTGTCGCTTCTGGGATTAATAAAGAAGCACTGATAAACACTCTGCACTCACTTCAAGATCAGTGATTTAGCTAACTCGTTGACTTATATTTTTGTAAAGTATTAAATATTTTTAAGTACCTAGATAGCTCCCAAATTTCACTTGGTTATTTGAATCTGTATAAGAATCGATTGTATTTGCAGTTGTATTGTATACAAAAACAGAACCAGTCCAATAAAATGATCCAGGGGCTCCCATTATAATTAAGTCCTAAAAGAAAAATAAAACAAAGCCGTGTTATTCATATTTAAATAGTCACAAGGATAAGCAAAACAAGTCAATTGCTTTCCTTTAGATCTCCTGTGAATTCAGTGAAATGCTACTGGAGATACATCTTGCTCAGTACCGGGGAACTACCACTAGATCACAGACAACATTTTTCAGACTTTCTAAAAATATGGTTATTAGAAACTTTGAGCTGTGAACAACTTAGAAGACTAACAAACAGGATATTCTCTTCTCAAAAGAGTTTTTTAGAAATCATAATCTTACGGTGAAATGGAGATTAAATAATAATAATAATAAAATAATAATAATAAATAATAATAATACAGAATACTACTCTGTAAAGCAAGAAGGTAAGTGTTATTAGTGCTAATGTTACATCACACAGATTACTTTGAAGAGAATAATAAAACTTCACACTTCGTTATATTCATGCTCTTTTTCCAGACGAAAAGTAATTTTGGATTTAGTCAGGTGTAAAAGTAATTTTGGGAATAAAAAGTAAAAGTATTAGTTGGGAATTACCATGCAAATCTTATCAAGACTCAATTAAAAAGAAATGGGAAAAGTCTGATTTTTCCCTCTCACAAAAAGACAACAGTGTTAATATTTGCATTTACATATACAATTTTATGTACTTATACATATATGTAAGTATATAAATACATGGAGAAAGAAGTTCGGTATCTTTAATACACACCTCAATGTAAAAACTAGACATTCCAGCCTGGCATGACCCATGGTTTTCTCCAAACTTTCGCACATGATCTGAGAATGGGCAAGAAATATTAAGAAGGATGAGAAACATGTAGTTTCAGAATTTGTTACCACATCTTCAACAGAAGTGAGACAAGTTAAAAAAACAAAACAAAACAACATAAGTTTTCAGTTCTGTAATAAAAGTAAAAACCCTGGTTTCCACTGTATAGCCTTTAGCTTCAATATAGTATTGTAACAAACTCAAAGCACTATGTATCACTTGATCACAGATTCCTTTGAAATCTTGTGACTTTAAAGGCTATACTTTTTCGATTGTTCCATGAATGAAACAGCACAAACAGTTTGAGCAGCACAGCTAGATAAGCTTAACTCTTCTCTACAGATCTGTACAATTCAGGCATAATCTGACTGACAGGCTTATGTATCTTGATAGGAGTTGCCCCGCTGCTCCACTAGTGCTCTGAAGGGCTTGCGCTATGGCTGTCTTGGACACACTGGTATCTATCATCCTTAGCAGTTGTCTTTACATCCAACTCTCCCAGCTCTGTTTTCCTGCTTTTCTTTGCTAACTGCCTCCCATCAGGGTTCCCTTCATCTCATCCATAGATTTGTTCATTTAAAAAGTCCTTGAAAATAAAAGCATGATTTCACCAATGCTTGTAACAGTCTCCAAAGCCAGCAGTGGGATGTTTGATGGCATTACTCTGTTGGTCTGCACAGAAAGGCCACATTGTCAGCTCTTCCTTGCATTGCCAAGGGGCAGGGTCATGAGATCGTTCTCCTGGATGGGAGGGAGGTATGAAAGGGAAGGCAGGGATGGACTTGTTCAATAGCTTCAGGTCTTGACTCTTATTCTGCTCCTGCAGTCCTCTGAGGAAGGACAACTGAAGGTCTCGCACCACAGCAGTGGCCTTGGCAGGAGGCAAGTAAGGAACAGGGACACACTCTGTCGAGGAACCACAGCAGTTTTGTATTGAAGCTTAAGGAGCCGACGGCAACAATCACTTGCAGGTATTACTGCTGCTCTGCTTTGAGGCACTCCTGAGCAGAGGCAGCAAGTGACAGAGTAAAGGAAGGAAGGATGTCCTCTACTGGCCTATTTTTGAGAAGCACACATCCTTCAGTGATCCAGTCCAAGGAGCAAGTATTCTGATGCCCTATTTAAACAAATTTTTTGCCTGTTGAAAGCAGCTTTTCTTTGAAGTGATAAACATCTTGTTAACAAATTTACATCATAAGTTGGGCTCGTATCATCAGCACTCAATCTTCAAACCTTTGGCTGCAGAAAGCCTGCCCAGAGCAACACAGGCTCTTCACAAACTCCTCACCATGCAATTATGTATCTTACCCTTCCCTACAAAGGGCCCAAGCATTCCCCTTACCTATATAACATGGGCGTATTGATCTGCTCAGTTCAGTTCGAAAATCGGAAGAGACAGCAAAACAAATACCATATGGGAGTTTGTGTTCATTTTTTGTGTAAAAGATATTTTTCCATCTATGTCCACAAGCCTATGGATAAAAAACAAACATGACATTTGACACAGAAGCATAAGAAAGGTGAAGGCAGTCTGACAAACAGACAGGCAGCTCCAGCGGTTAATACATACAACGATAGATCCATTTTCTTTTGGCTGCCTTGATAAGCTGACACCCAGCCACTGATTATCACGCTCTTCCAGACAAGTCTTCCCACAGCGCTCTCCTTTAGGGTTGCCTAGGACACAAAGACCAATGCTCTGAGCAGGGGGACAAGCTGAAGGGCCACATGGTGAGTAACAGGAGCACTCAAGAACCCTACAGGGAGACTGGAGTAACTCAGGTTTGGTGGACCTGCCCTGTCTCTGTCTTACATAGGCCATGTAGACTTTTCACTTTCTTCTTGAACAAAGGTACGGCTGCATGCAGCCAAAGGGAGCATACTGATTCTGAACACAATAGGTTGGCAGTGAGGATTGGCTTTTCCATCATTATTGAAATTAAGATAGAAAGTGACATTACACTCGATCTGATGAAGGACTGGCTTTTCAAGTGTTCTTCAGCCTAAAAGTTCCTAAGAACCACAAGTAATACCCGTGAGTGCTACCTAAATTCTAGGCTAAAGCAAGCACCTCTCAAACTACGTACCTACTGGTCGCAGACCTTAAAATGATCTCTACTGCAAATGGCTATCAAAAAAAGGGCGTACAACTGCAGTCTCTACTGGGGATGTCAGATCATTATGTATGCATACCCTGTGTACTCCTTGCACTGTTGCAATTATTTAGTTGTAGCTCTTTGGTTTTGTTCTTAAGGAAAGTTAATTTTTAAAACCTTAGAACATAGTGAAATTTCTTTTAATTCCCCCAAAAGGCTACAGTATTGCTAAGTTAGCAAATATTTGCTTCCTTCTAGAAAGCAGTAGTGGTACCCACAGTAATGAGAAGCTACACATTTGAAAGTATTCTAAGTTATATAATGCAAGCTTTTCATTTGTAAGATGTTCGTATGAATAAACATTAACCAAATTACTGAAGCAGTTAGTTACCCAGAAGAGGGCGTCAGTACAGATCACAGGGACATGGTTTGAGAGGAAAACACATAAATCAACACCCCCCCCCCCAAGCTCTGCTCACAACCAGAGCCGAAATTTATTACTGTCCAATGCATTAGAAAGTTTAAATAAATACACTCCTAATTTAGTAGACCTGCTGAATTCCTTTTACAGGACATATAACTTCACAATATTGATTAAATATGGAAACAGAATAAAGGGATATACCTTGTCTATTTAGTAGCCAGGAGACAGATGAATGACCGTGGGCTTGCTACACACATTCTCACAACCAACACTGACTTAACTGATTTTATACCTAGGATGTCATGGACTTTTTGAGAGAAAATACCAGATTAATGGAATCAAGATAAATCTTTATCACGTGGTAAGAAACTGTAAGGAGAAGCATTGTAGGAATAAAACCCAACAACCATCCTTATTTCAGAGGTTGTTTCCTACTGTTTTGTGACAGGCCTAGCAATTGACATTTGTCTGAAGAACCTGCTGGAGCCTTAATTTCTTCTACTTCCATATTAGCTCTCCACTTTTTTCAAACATCACGTTTTCTCCCTGCTCTGACGGAAAGACCAGAGCAGTGCAGTCAGGAACCCCTCACCATACTGCACAGAGGACAACGCAGCCTGTGCACTGCAACTGTACTCTACCTTCTTCCAAAAACAACACCCTTCACAGGGTCAAGAGGCACCTCACCCTCCTTCATCTCCTCTTTACCACTTCCTCCCCCATGTGCCTTTCCCTAAGACATTGAGGAAATAGTATGCAATATTCAAGTAAATAGGAATCAACCTTAGCACTCACAGTAATATCACATTCAATTGTCTTTGGGCCAAGAGATTTTATGTTACTGTAGTTTAGTAATTCCTGTAGGTCACGTGAGGAATGGTAATTAACAACATGTGGGCTCTTACTCCAAGACAAGCACAAAGTAAAATGCCTTACTTTAAAAGCCTACTAAAAAGAAGTTGATTTTTCTGCAGGTTGTCAGTTACTGAGGTTCAAGCAATAAGCTTCCAAATTCTTCTACCTGGCTAATGTCAGTGACATGAACTTCCACGTACTGAATATATAACATCTTCAAACACAAGTTTGGAATTTAGTTTTGGACTTTAATTTTGGAACTCCTCACTTCCTAAGGCAGACATTTTCATGGTTTGCATGAATTACAGAGCATGTTAATCTAATTGAAATCGCCTCAGAAAACAAAATTCCATTACGCTCCCATGTGTAAGAATTAATCTTTAAATCAGAAAGGGCACTTCTGGTAACTTCCTTCTAGCAATGCTTTCCAGCCTCTCATGACAATGACTTACCTGGGACTTCCTTTATCGTGTATGTGGATTTGCAGGAAATGGAAGAAGCAGAGAAGACCAGTGTCATAAATTTAGATCTCAAGAGACTTTCTGAGACTTTCTATCACTAAGTCAAACAAGAGCAGATAATGATGACGTGAGAGATAAGAGGAAGTTTTTCTCATCTCAGTGCTTCATTCCTGTGCCTATTTCAGAGGTCTGTACCAAGAAAAAGCACCACCATTCCTTCATGCTCATTGAGCCCTTTTCCTTGGCTCCAGCATACGTTCTTGATTCAGATACACTTTGGCCCTCTGCTGACCTGCTCTCTGATGTTTCCTCTCTTTCTCTGACTGGCAAGTATTCACCCACCTTGGAAACAATAGGCCTTTGTGGGTGGGAAAAGTGTGAACTTGACATCCCAGACACCGTGATAAGCCCCTGCTCAGGGTATGACATTATAAAAGCTTTATCGAATGAGAAGAGAAAATGCTGTATTCTGCACAAGCAACAGAGCAGCACTGCATAAGCTCAAGAGGACACGGCAGCTTGGTTGCCTCAGGGAAAAGGAGCACGTGCTGTCATAAAGTCACCAAGAGATAAGTAATTGCCCAGCCTGTGTACATTACACAGCTGGAAGATACACTTCTGCTATAATCCCCACTGCACGCATCCACAGAAACAGCACAATCGCATATAAATAAGGTCACAACTTAGAGAGCCACTTCTAGCTTTGGCCTCAAGGACATTAAGACAGATGTTTGCCATGTCATCTGAGAAACCAGTTTTATATAACTTGCTCCAGTGCTTTCCATGCCCAGCAGCCTCCCATGATCCTTTTTATCCTCCCAGAACTCCCCTGGCCCTATCGCTAATTGATTAAAACTATGAAGTCTACTGGAAAGATGACAAGCCGCCCGATATCCTAGATTTCAGGGCCTCATCAGATTCTTTTTTCATTCATCCATAGCAATCTTTTCTCTCTTCACAGATCTGACAGGTCTTATCCTTCTTACATCCCTCAAACCACTTCTACCGAAAACATTTTAGTTAAGTGCCCGCTGTCTCCGTAACTGTGTAATATACCTAGGTCCAGGAGGTCCAGTCTTCCTTGGAATAGTATGACTATTTCAAAGGGCATCACTGACAGGGTATGAGAAATGCAAGTGAGATCAAAAAGCCGAACTACCAAAGGCAAACTGAAATCAAAGTTGAACAAATACAGGTCAGCCTTTTGGGGAAAACCATTAACTGTTCACTTTTTTCATTGTAATGATTCAGCTGGGGGAGCTAGAGGGCAATTTGTTCATAGGTTAATTGTAGCAGGGACTTAAAGGAAGGGTGGAAGGCTGAAACTACTGGCAGAGAGCTTTCTGGCCTGCGGTTAAACAATACGCACTGAATTTACTGTGTACATTCGTAGGTAAAACTTTTTTTGTTTTTTAGACTGACTGGCAAATTTTATAAATTGTTTCCCATATTTTTAGCCAATGTATCACCCTGTTTCAAGTCTGAGAGCAATTTTGTTGAAGATTTTCTGTAATGTTTTGCAAGTCCAAAATGTAATAGGTCAAAACATCTAAAGAACTTTGTAGAAGTCCCTCTGCAATAATCTATGACTACCCCAAACTGACGTGGGCAAGGTCTTGAAATTCAAAGGACTAGAGGACTGATAGAAGACGGACACTTAGTGCTCCAAGTAATAAACCTGAAGCACTGTGTTTTATATTTGTGCCTAGAGCTTGATTACAAGCCTCTGCATCTAACATAAGTCATCATTTAAAAATACTCCAAATACAAATAAATCAGCAGAATAGAACAGTTGACACCATTGACAGAAGTACTAGAACTAGGAAAGAAAGTCTTAAAACATTACTCCTCTGCTCAGCAATCAGAGATTTGAAAGTGCCAGTGAGGCACTGGAAAGACAAAGATCTGCTAGTCTGCCTCACGGCAGCGGATCTCATGGCTCCTCTCGACTCTTAAACCAGCCCAGGCCCCTGCACCACCCTGAACAACATTAAAATTCTCTAAAGTATGCCTGGACGAGTTATTTCCAGATGCTGGGATGACTGCAGCACAGGAGTAGTCCCAGCAACTCTTTCACTACTCAGGAAGCAGATAGTAACGTGTAACAAAAAAATACAACAGCAGTTTTGTGTGATCAGAGGCTTCCTAATTGTGCATGAATCCTTCATTAATTAGTTATGCCAGTTTCAAGGCTACTTTAGTGAAAAATAGCAACAAAGTGTTTTAACATATTTATGTCTCTAAGTAATTCACATCCACTTATTACAGAGGCCCAACATTTGGAGAAGCCCAGTTCTATTGCCTGTTGTCACCTCTACATTTCTATGACTCATAATTAGAAACGTATTACCTCAAAAATTCTGTAACTGAAAGAAAAGTAAATTCAAGTATTCAAGAGAAAGATAGAAATAGCTATTTCTCAATTTGCTTTCCCAGTAATGTAATATATCCCTGCACATTTTACAAAGGAAATTACCCTATTCTACAAGATCAGAACCCAAACTTGTCACTGGCAAGAATCCAAGCAGAAGAATGAGGAGGTCACTGACTGAAAGACACTCCATCGATAAAACCATTGTCCAAAAGTTGCTGACAGCCTGAATGAGTTAGACAAGAGATAATTAAGTTCAGCTTTGCAATTGCAAGTTCCCTTGTGTATTTCTGTGACCGCTCGGCAGGATGGCAGCGGCTTAACAAACCTCAGATACCATCCTACTTCATTTACATCCCATGCACCACAGCCACCTTTGGCTTCTTCATTGACCTCATTGACCTGTTTTACTGTAGAGCACTTCTTTTCAGTATCTATTTAACTTCAGAAATTCTGTAGATGTACCTTAGCGATGTAAAGATGTCACCCAACACTAAGGTAAACAAACATTTTTGCAAAGATCTCTTGTGGTACCACTATATTTAAAAATGGAGGACAAGACAGTAAACACCATTGTGCAACCTGTGGCCTCTAAACCCGGGAACAGAAGCTCTGTTAAATTAAGCCTTTGGAACCACATATTTTCATTTACCTGTTGCATCATTTTGTTTGAATCCCCTAAGCTACTGAGGAAAAGTCCATCAAGTTACTTCGTTAGAGCTTTTGTTTCTCCACTGGCTAAATGAGTAAGTTGAGAAGTACTGCAGATGTATATAGTTTTCAAAGAACCTGAAACTTTCTACCCTTCCCCTCCTTTCCTTCCCCCACAGAGTGAAGGGCTATTTTTACCTCCAGTCCAGGAGTAGGGGTTTATTGCCTCTTCACATATGCTATTTCACCACTTTAGTTGACTTCTTTGACTTTTGCAAGCCTCCTCTTACAAACAAGCAGTTGAAGAAAAAAGTTGTTACATGTAATTTTTCAATAGATCTAATATTGGAATGAAATTACTCAAAAAAAGGAAAAAAGAGAACTACTTGGGCTGGAATAAGTTTAATCGCAGTACTTTCTATGAGCAACTGCTTGTCTTTTCCTTCTGTGGCTACAAGTAAAGCACCACTCAAGTATCTTAGGTTTTTGTAGCTTAGTTACAAAAAATAACTCTTATTTCTATCTGTAGGAAAAAAATGGATAGAACCCATCGGTTCTAAGCATTATGTGTAGATGGGCAGAGAAAAAATTGTTTTACTATTTTTGTCACAGAATCCTGCATTCTGTCCTGAAAGCCCATCAGTTCACGGCACGCTATCGCTTTCACTGGTTTCAAATATTTTGAAAACCCTTTCCCGCGCTTCTTATCCTTACTGGGCGGCAAGTTCATAGTTTTAACGGATTGGATGGTCTCAGTCACAGCAGGATAGAGAGTTCAGGAAGCTTTCCATGCATAGCATAGGGATAGAACGAACGGCACTGTGCACAAGGGGGACAAGAACAGAGCCCAAAGCAGTTCATGCATATTCACAGTAACCCGTTGCAAAGCGTCTCCCTTTTAATAAGTATCAAACACTTGGAAGTTGGCTAAGTGCATCCAGTTACATCTTCTAAGCATGGGGACCGGGGAGGTAGAGAGGAGTTAGGTCAAATGTAGAAACTGGAAAAATTGATTCAGTCAAAAATAGCTTCGTTCCCCTGAAACTCAACAAATTTGCAAGGAGGGAGAACCCACCTGCAACACGACTTTGGTTCAGAGTTACTTTAGGGTGGCTTCTATGGAGGCAAGGCTTTGCAGAAGAAAAGACGATTTAGGCACATACTCCCACCCCCGCACCTCCGAGCGAATTACATTCACCCCCTGCTCTGAAAGCCGAACTAGCCTTCTGCGGAGAAGTACGACAGACTGAAACTCTCACCAGGTTTTTGAACTGCGTGCTGAAAGGTGTGAAAGAAAACTGTGGGAACGGGCGCTGCCGCCACAGGTGACTTCTCTAAATCAAGTTTTGGCGCATTTCTTTCTGTCTACAGAAAAAGGTGCCACCGTTGCCGCTCTCGGGCAATAGCGTTGATCTCGCCCTTCAGCGAGAGGCAAACGCCAGTTTAACCTGGCAAAGACCCAGCAGAAACCGCCCGCAGACCTGAAGGCTGCGGAGCCGCGGGGAGCGCAGGGCGGGCGGGCACGGACCGTCCCGTCCCGCCGCCGGCGGGGACAGCCCTGCCGCC
>VFFE01007669.1:89535-279608 GCA_008921705.1 Burhinus oedicnemus
AGCTGGAGCTGCTCGCACCGCCCGCGGGGGTTCCTCCCGATCCGGCACCGGAAAATGGCCCCGGGGTTGGCCACCGAGACGTTGGCGGGCCAGCTGGCCCGGGGGGCGCCCGCCACCAGCCTGCGGGGGCAGAGACGGCAGCGTGAGGGGCCGCGGCCGTCAGAGCCGGGAGAAGGCGCGACGGGCGGAACGGGGCCCCCCGCGGGGGCGGCCCGGCCGGGGACTCACCATCTCTGCTCGCCGTGGCCGTGCAGGAGAACCGAGTACCCGAAGAGGGTCCCGTTGCCCCCCCGGAAGAGCAGCGGGTGCTGGGTGTCCAGGTTGTAGGGCCGCGCCGTCGGCAGGCACTGCCACAGCAGGAGCAGCGGGGCGGCCCAGCCCGCAGCCTCCCTCGCCCTCCCGCAGCTCCGCATGGCTCCGGCCGGCCGGAGGCAGACGGGCGCCCGGCGCCGGCTTTCCCGCCTCGCTCCGCTTCCCCGCTCGGCGAGAGGGCAGCGCCGCGCCCCCGCCCCTGCCCTGCCCTGCCCCGGGACGGCGGCAGCCCGCGCCCTGCGCCGCCTCTGCTACCGGCGGGCCGGGCCGGGCGGCCTCCCCGCAGCCCGGGTTGGGGGCGTCCCCACCGGATGGGGGACTTGCTCGGCCGCGCCGCCTCCTCCCGCGCAGCGGCGGCCCCTCTCCCTTCCCAGGCGGCGGGGGTCGGGTTTCTCCCCGCCCCGTCCGCGCCCACGGGGTTGCTGCGGAAGGGGGCACGGCTCCCGGGACCCCGTATCCCCGGGCAGGGCGCGGCCCTGTGGGACGCGGCAGTCCCGACCCCCGCCCCCGGCGGCACAGCGAGGGGGTCGGCTCACCTCCGCCCCGGTACACCTGCCCGGAGGGCGGCGCGGGAGAGCCGCCTGCGCGCCGGGCCGGCGGGTGGCCTGGAGGAGGTGGCGAACGATTTGGCGGCGGCGGAGGAAGGAAGAGCCGGCAGGCTTTTCCGAAAAACATTCCCGCGGAATCTCCGGCCCCAGCTGCCCTTGAAGCGCCCGGGCCCAGTTGGTTCTGTTTCCCGCTCCCGGAGCTCATCTCTCCTGAGCACCAGCCGGGGAGCTCCAGCCGAGCGCCGGCCCGTCTTCTGGGAGGGAAACTGCGTGGCGAGGCTTGTGTCTTCCTTTCAAATTTAGAAATAATCCCAGTACCCCTGTGCTGTAAGCCTTGCTGCACCGGCATTGTGCTGAGGGGGTCTTCCCTGCCCACCCTTCCTGGGAGGGAGTATTTGAGTCCTCAAACCCATGCCCTAGCAGCAGAAGACAGTCCTGAGGCCCCTTGAATACCAGGGCTTTCCCTGCTGCTACAGTAGTCTGCGTGTACGGATAACCTATCTGTAACGGTATTTTGAGCCCGAGGAACAAGAACATAAGCACTTCTTCAAAATGAAAAGTTTAGTTACAGAGATTACTTATTGTATCTGGAAGACAAATCTAGCATCATTTCAACTATCAAATATTACACACATTAGAAATAACTGTGAGATGGTAGAGCACCATCCCCTAATGGAAATTCAGAACACGGCATTTTAAGCTTCTTGGAATAAAAACCCCTTTAATTTCCATTCCGTTGGTTGGAAATGTGGAAAGTTTCACAATTCCGCAAAACGCTGAGCAACTACGAGAGCAGGACACTGAAACAATGCAGGAGCGGTACACCTTGTCATCCTAAGCACAGGCAGATGCGTAGCTCCTGGAATGAGATCGGCATTTTGCAAGATCTGCCCATTTGTCACTGGGTCAGCAGTGTATCTTTTTTAAGTCCTCATCTCCAGAACCATCAGAGGGCTTCCCTGGATCACACTGATGTGGAGCAGTGGACTGTTTCGTGTGAAGGAGTTAAACAGCTCCTCAGCTGCTATTCATCTCCCTTCCAACTACTGACATCAAAGGAGTTACAACAATCAACAGCAGCTGTGAATCTGCATTTCTACCAGTCAAGTTTTCACCGTCATTCTGAAAGCAGCAAAGCAAGCATGATTCAAAACTGAAATGCTAAATTGTGGTTTAGTTGGTGGGAAACCATAACATTGTTTCACCACCACGCTGACCGCTCAGCCAGTTTTGGGGGGGGTAGTGCAGGCTTTTCTTCAAGAAATCATTACAATTCCTGGGTTAATTTCTTATTCATAAAAATGGACACAAAGCTCTATCCCGTGCATGATGGAGAAGGGAACAGTTTCCCAGACTCCTTTTCCCTTGCAAGTTTATGTTCTAAACATCTCTGTTCTTTCTGCTAACTCTCAAGAACAAATTTAAGTCTGTCGTTTTGCAAATAGCTGGTGCAGGAACCACGTGACAGCGTCTGAGCAATCTGTTTGCAACTGTATTTCTAACCATTTGGGAGAACCCCACCCTAACCCTTGATGAGATGACTTGTTCCTCACACTTGGCGTTGTAGTTTATCAACACGTGTCATATAGGCAAGGGGTAAGTGTGTGCAAGCTGCTTATGGTACTCGGAGACAAATTACAGTCACTTGAGACTAGCGGTGCTGGGAGACTTTGGGGAAAGAGAGACACTGCTGAAAATTACAGGGACTTTGTAGAATCTCCAGTCTCATGGCCCCCGGACTGCTAAAGAGGGTGTCGAGCTGGTGGCAGGGATCCTAGCTGACAGGAAAAGGTAGATGGTAAAGCTGCTGTGGGGATTCAGCTGTTGGCACATAAACAGCTGCTTATGCGATGCAGATGAGAACTGTATTGTATGTCACCTGTCAGGAGGAAACGTGTCTGTTGCCTCCTAGACTGTGCTAGAGTAGATGTGATCATGATGCACCAGACATCAATGAAATCAGCAGAACGTAAATCTACTGGAGAGAAATACGTATTTTGAGAAATATTTGAGGGTTTTAGTACCGATCGGGTGCAAGACCAGGCAGAGAGTAAAATCAATGCCAAACTGACAAAACAGTGTAATAGAGAGAAAACTTGAGTTTTATTAGGGATTAGGAGAATTTGCAGAGAAGATAGAACCAACACTGGAAGCCAAGCACCTGTATTTACAAAGAAAATATATATGTATGTATGTAAAGTTATCCTGAAGTAGTAAAAAGAAATTCTTCCCAAAGCACATTGCCATTATGCAATCTGGACGGCACATCTCCCGTGGTCCTCTGTGATTTAGTAACACTAGAAGCAAAATATTACAGCGACTTGCTCTTCTGCTTGACATTGGTTCACCATCTAAGGCAATTTCAGAGAAGCTATTGGGATGGTTTGTTAAGTGAGAAAGTGTATTAGTCCACAGTTTGGCAAGCGTTTTTTATAGCAGATGCGTGCACTTCATCTGACTGTTCTCATCTCTTGCTGCTTATTCTTGAATCATACTGCTGCCTCTGTTACACTGATACTGTTCTGTGTCTGAGCAGTGAACCAGATCAGAGAAGTGATCTGGATTAAAAATAGCCCAGCAAAACCCCAAACCTAGATCAGATTTGCAGTGCATATGCTGTGTGGCTGGCTAGTTGTATTGGTTGTGTCAGCAGGGTGGTTTAAGCCGGCGCTGCAGCTTTAGGGGCTTTCTCAGGCAACAGCCTTAACTTTCTAGAGGAAGTGGCAAGAGTATGCAAAGTTAAAGCCTGCATATCTACCTTAAAATGGAAGCAGAAATCCATTTCCCCGGCATTGATGTCCTGCTGGAGTTCAGGGATCTTGGTCCAAATACTCTTCTGCTTATGTCCTGAGCTATATTAGAGTAAACCTGATTTACTGGTGCCATAAATGTCAACATACAACATCATGTGAAGAAGGTGACCATACAGTTCCACATAGGATCATATATGGTCCTTCAGGATTTAATATTTCAAATGCAATTATGAGGTAGTAACTACTGCTGAGATTTTCATGTGTTAGTTTTTGCATTTGGAAGGGGTATGAAAGGAAGCCACTGGGAAGAAGCTGTTCAATTTGGGAAAAGCAATGGTTTGAGTCTTTAATCACTGTCAAAATTGCTTACCTGTAATACAGCCCACTGCTGGTGAGAAGAAAGGAGAGAAAATCACTGTAGGAAGAACATACTAACTCTGAATGTCTGTCATTAGCTTTCTTCTGCATAACTTGTACTACTCCCTTTTTGATTCCCTAACTTGGAAGGCATTTGTATTAAATTAAGCCCCGTGTATGGGCTGATGTTGGGCGACTGATCACATGAGTGCTTTCACTGTATTGCAAATACAAGGGAAAGCACACGTTCCTAAAAATCTTCATGCATATGCCTGCTTCCAGCTGTATCTGTCTTTGGTCTCCTTTGAGCCATGTAAGACTACCACTGCTTATGGAAGAGTGTCTCCAAATCTACTCTCAATTAGACATAAAAATGATCAGCAGTTGATTTCCTGTTCCTAATTAGAGTTGAAAGTTTCATTTTGAAATTGTCCAAGTATTTAAATATTCGCATTTCAAATTAAAATTTTCTAAACCTTTGTAATTCACCGAAACATGGAACATCTAGGGTTTTCGTCAGACCAGAACTGTGTCTTGTTTTTCTGTAAGCTTCTTTTTGTTCTCCCCCCAACAATGGCAATGGGCCAAAAAGTCTATTATTCATACGCTGTCATCTGAGAAATTATAGAAGGCAAATATACTGTTACACTTACCCCTAAGATTCTCTTCAAGAAACTTCATCTTCCCTCTGCTGTAAGATATATGTGAGCTTGCACAAAGAGGATATATTGTCCACTGTCAAGTATAATTAAGCACAGATGTCTGAGGCACCAAAAAGCAGCTAATATTAGCAGGGATCTTTATTTTTATCATTTTGCTTATGTTCTCTTTGGAGATACGAATTTCTTTTAGAATCAGTTAAAGAGGAAGAAGCTTTTTATTTAATTGACAAATAATGTCTTCACGCTCATGTGATGTCTTTTTAGGAAATACTTTAAAGAAGTTTTTTCTTCCCTTGAACACTTGTGTTGGTGAAGTAAAGGCATGTGTTCCAAAAGAGCTTTCCACTATTTAAGCTTATAATGGTGTCATACAGACAATGACTATGGCATCCTGACTATGAGAAGCAAACAGTAGATCATTAAAGTTAACAACAGCTTAACTAATGACCGCATTCTGATTTATAGATAGGTAAGACTGGAACTTAGTCATTATATGTGTATGTGTGATAAATGCATTGCATACCCATTTTCTTCCTTAGAATTTTGTCTAAGAGTTTTGAGTTGCAAGATCAGATCCAACCATAAATAATTAGTTTTGAGTGGAGCTGGGCAGTAACCTCTTTTCCCATCCCAAAGGAATTGCTGAGCTTTTGAAACTTTCCCATCTCAAATTCAAACAAAGAGTGTTTTCATGTGCCATCTCTGTGTCTTCCACTGCAAAAGTCAGGATCAGCACAATTGTAGCATGTTTCATTATTTTCACGTTTTAAAACAAATATTTTAGGTTTGATACAGTTATTTTGAGATGGAAAGCAAGTACGTATGTTCAGAGAATTTCAACATAAAAAATTATTTAGTTTTAATTTTCTTCAAAATTAATAATTCATTTAAATTGACCCTTTCCTGCAATTAATTTTCATTTCAACATATTAATCTCTCCACAGAAAAATTCCTGACCATCTATTGATATTGAGAGTTTCTATTTTTTTTGTATTTCTATTCTTCCATAGGTTCCACATATCTGCTGAAGAGACTGGGTGCAATGGGAATGGAACAGAATCCGTAAGAAATTTGCCTAGATTTATTTCGTAGCTGCAAAGCAATGTTAAGTTAAACATTGGTCTCTTGCTTCTGCTAGGCAAGATAAACCACAGGACAAGCTAAAAGCACAAGTTTTGGTTATTTAACTAAAGTAGACCAAAGTAGATACTAGTTTTGCTGACAAGAAGCATCAGTTCTGTACTCAGGTATGAATTTATACAGCACTTATCATCACTAGAGCAAAATCACTTGGACATAACGATAGTTTCCATTTGTGTCAGCCTTTGAGTATGTGCACATGTCGATACAATGAGACTGTTATGTTACACAGTTATGTTAATAGTTGTTATTTTCCAAAGGCGTCCATTCAAGGATACTTGAATGACTGAATATTTTGAGAGGAGTGAGGTTGTTCTTTGGTCTCTCTCTCTTTCCTCTTTATTTTTTAATTTTTTGTGGTTTTTTGTTTTGTTTTTTTTTAAGAATTTGTGACAAAAATAGGCCTAGTAAATGATTGGTGAAAGTTGGACAATTAATAATTTAAAATCTGTGGGTCAAATCATGCTGATGCTGAAAGCCTTTGGCTCCATAGGAAAAGTGAGCACTATGGAAACAGCCCCCAAATTATGAAGGTTTTGGTTGTGTGCGGAGCATGTTCTCTCAGGAGTGACAACGGCCATGTTTCAGATAGGAAACAAACTCATAAGACCCCTTATTTCTTGAAAAAAAACCAAACAAACCAAAACAGTTGTTGGAAGAGAACTGTTGAAAGGAAACATCTGGAGGAAATGCCAGTCCAATTTCAATACTGTCTTCAGGATACCATAACTTACATTTTCCAGGATGTGATACTGTGCTTCATCAGACAACATCACAATGAGATCATACCTCTGAGTATGGACTCCAGGCCACCTTTATGAAGCATGGTAATCATTATGTCTGATTCTGCTTCCTGAGAGAGTCTATTAGAAATATTTCTCATCCATTGGTCATTTCTTTCATGCTAGCATGGAATCCTAGATATGCACAAAAATTATTACGGCACAAACTCCGCACCTATGTGAGGATGGAAGCAGGCATCTCTAACCAGGAGCCAGCCCTGAGATGTCAACACTGTTGAAGAGAAAAGCCTAAGACAAGCCACAGCTAAATCCAGGACAAAATTAGGATAAGAAGGAATTATGGTAGAAGGCAGTGAAAATTCAGTGATTTTGTATAGCCAAATGCAATATGAGACTTTTGAAATTTTTCGGAGGAGAAGAGAAAAAAAAAGATTGTTCTAGCTTTTAATGTACCTGTTAATATTGTTCTAGCACTCCTTCCATGGATGCCCTTAGTGTGAGTACAAAAGCCACCCATTCCCAATAATACATCTTCATGGATTTATTAACCTCTTTAAAAATTCAGGAAAACAAAAACTTTCTGGCAAGCTATCAGAGCTCTAGTTGTTAAAATGTTGACTTAAAATGCCCTTGGTACTGGCATAACCTTCCTAAGTAGTTATCTCCTAGCTGTGTATCTATAATTCCATAGTAATCAGGTTCAGTAAAAGTTTAGACGCTCACACTTAAAATGTAAAGAATTTTTGTTGGCTTGCAGGAACAAGACCAATCTGAGAATCATTGTCCTGTAGTCTGCAAGAGAGGATTTTTTAAAGTTACAATCTCTTATTTGAGGAAAATGTAGGAGTATTGAGACTAGACAGAAAGCAAAGTATATAGAGAATAAACTACTAAGAGTTCATCCACTTACAGGTAAACTTTGTTTTCACGGTTCCTGGTTTTTGCTGAATTAGGCTGTGTCTATTTACCAGGTTTCTTTTTTTTCTGCATAGTGATCAACATAATAGGCACCATAAACAATGTTACAAGTTGTTGCTATAAAACTTGTAATGAAATGAAACAATGAGCTGCTGTCCTACTGAGCTGCTGTCCTACTTAGAGAAGTTTCTCTGAGCTGTCTTGGCTCTGTTTTAGAGTACTACATGTAGTAGCTTTAATATTTTTGTTTTTTAGGCTTTGATTTTGACATGTCCTATTTCTCAATTTCTTTCTGAATTGCTGTAATCATAGCTGGATGTATTTGAAATGTATGTAGCCTTTTGTACGCTTGCAGACTCTACAGACTCAACACTCAACATGTATGAGCTATGTACAGACATATTTTAATCTCATATTCCCATGGGTATGTCTTCTGTTGCAAAATGCACCTGGAGCATTCATAGCATATTCTTATACTTACTTATTCTAAACATTTGCACACCCTATATACGTAGGGATCAGGTCTGAAAAAAAGTTGTTCTGCTTTTTGAGAGAGTGCTTATCATACCTGAGCAGGTGCCCCCCAGTATAGCCTGTACTGAGAAGAGAATACCCTGGCTGCATTGCTCCTCCTGTTATCAAAGTATATTGATATTCAGCTTTTTGTTGCTAAAATACATCACTCCCAAAACAATGGTGTGCTACAGCAACACGATAAGCAAGATGCTTTAACAAAAAAAAAGCTTTGGCAAAAGAACCTTGTTATAAAAACAATATTATATTATAATTCTAAGACATCAGTGATTTCCTAAGAGAGGAGTAAGATCTACCATGTTTTTTCCGTTTAATGAGACAGTACTTCCAAAAGTCAAGGAAAGGTCATGTGCCTGTCTTCCACATAGTTGTGGTTTGCCTCCAACTGGGCATGATAATCTTTTTCTTTGCGGGGGACAACTGTAAAGACACATGTATCAGTTATTTTATGCCAAATTGTAAATGTTTATATAGGAGCAGAATCAACAGTGAAACTGATTATTTAATAACTCAAATAACACAAATGATTCAGAAAATCACTCACGTCCTGGAAGACGGTGCAAGCATGTGTTCAGCTGTAGCACAGCCCCGAATTTTAGTGAACTTAAAGTTCAGCTCATACCTGACTATCCTGGTTAGAGACTCATTGACTGAGTATTTGTATAGTTTAGAGAATTTCACAGTAAATACTCAGAATATTGCCTAATTTATGAATTGAAATGTATTCCTTTTTAATTTCTAAAAAATCCTACAGACATTTTCACATTCTAGAGAGTTGCAATAAAACATGTTAGCTAGTTCTTCCAAATCAGCTTTGCATGCATGGAAACTAGATGACTGATTTCTATAGTTTTCCTGCCTTCTATTTAATGGAGAAAACCAGTTGAGTTAATAAATGATTGAAATGTAAACTGAGTTGTGCAAATCTGGGGAGAATCCTAGCTTCACTGGGTTTTGGCACACCTGGAAGCACCATTATGTTTGATAGATGGTGAAATCTGCTAGTTGTTTAGGTGCTTAAGAATGGTTGTTCTGGTTCAGAGCAAGGGTCTGCCCAAGCCAGTGCTCCTGCCTGCAGGGGCTGCCAGGGCAGACCGTGGGAAGGACAGGAAAAACTGATATGATACTCCCCAACGGACACTTTCCTGATCTCAGTACCCAAAACAATTTATCCACTTAGGGTTTTCCTGATTATGCATGAAGGACGAGCTCCTAACATTTGTTTTGAAGCTGGTTCCCCCTGCTGCGTTTGTTCTCCCTGAGCTCTTGTACCAGAAGACTGAAGGGGCAGCCAGGGCCTGTGCCTGTTCCCCAGGCTCTGCTCCTCCCTCATCTCTTCCCCAGGCTGAAGATGCTTGCCCTAATCTGTAACTCCTTGCATGGAAGCCCTTATGCCTTTAAAGAGGGTTTACTGAAAGGTCATTTTGCATGTCTGTGGCAGGGGTGGCCTCTGTGGGAGGACGCCAGGGGCTGCCTCGTGCTGGACACAGCCTGTTCCAGCCAGGTCCTCAATGGACTCCCTGCAGGCCGGGACAATCAGCAAAGCTGGTGTTGCCTCTGAAAATATCTGATATAGGGCAAAATGCTGCATGGGCAGTAAGGAGTGAGGAGGGAAAGAGTGAGAAACAGCCCTGCGAACAGCAGGGTTAGGGAAGGGGGAGGGGGAGGAGGTGCCCCAGGTGACAGAGACTCCCCTGCAGCCCGTGGAGAAGAAAACGCCATAACAGATATCCAGACTGTGGCTCATGGAGGACCCCACCCTGGAGCCAGTGGATAAGCCCTGGAGGAACTGCAGACTGCGGAAAGCCCATGCTGGAGCAGGTTCTCCTGACAGGAACTGTGGCCCATGGAGAGCTGATGCTGGAGCTGATTCTCTTGACAGGAACTGCAGCCTATGGAGATCCCATGCTGCAGCATAATTTCCTGGCAGCAACTGTGGCCCTGAACAGCCCATGCTAGATCTGGTTCTCCTGGCAGGAATTCTGGCCCTGGAGAGCCCGCATTGTAGCAGATTTTTCCTGACAGGAACTGTGGACCATGGAGATCCCATGCTGGAGCATGTTTTGCTTACAGGAACTGCACCCATGCTGGAGCTGGTTCTCCTGACAGAAACTGTGGTCTGTGGAGAGCCCACGCTGTGGCAGGTTCTTCTGACAAGAACTGCGGCCCGTGGAGAGCTCATGCTGGAGCTGGTTCTCCTGACAGGAGCTGTGGCCCCGGAGAACCCACACTGTAGCAAGTGGTCCTGACAGGAATTGCACCTGTGCTGTAGCGTGTTCTACTGACAGGAACTGTGGCCCTGGAGAGGCCACACTGGAGCAGGTTCTCCTGACAAGAACTGGGGCCCGTGAAGGGCAACTGCAACCCGTGGAGAGGACTCACACTGGAGCCGGGGAAAAATGTGAGAAGGAAGGAGAGGCAGAGGAGGACTGTTATGTGCTCACAGTAACCCCACATTCTCCATTCCCCTCATACCTCGTAGGCACAGGCAGGGGATGTAGATGACCTGGGAATTAAGGGTGAAGTTGAGCCAGGGAAAAAGTTGTGGTGGGGAAAAGACAGTGTTTTAATTTGTCTTTGTTTCTCACTCTCCAAATCTATTTTAACTGGCATTATTTTTCCCCAAGTCAATTATTCTTTTCCTGACGACAGTAAGTGATCACCCTGTCTTTATCTTGACCCACAAGCTTTTTCATCATACTTTCTCCCCTTGTCCTATTTGAGGAGGGGGAGTGAGAGAGCGTCTGCGTGGGTGTCTGGCAGCCTGACAAGGTCAACCCACCACAAAGTTCCAGACCTTTTCCAATTCCACAATATTGCTTTCAGTGTAAAGGGACTAGGGCTGTAAAATTTGAGGTACAATCAATATTCAGGGCAATATTCAAGGTATAAGTGAATGGATTTATATCATATAATGTAAATGTTCTCTATTTAACTCTCTTTATTTCCTAAAACTTGATTTGGCTTTTTTAATTTATTTTTTTGGTGCCACTTACCGTGAGAGTCCTGATGAAAGAAGGTTTAATCAAGGCCTAGTACCTGCAGAAGAGTCAAGCTAGCTCTTCATAACTAAGCAGAAAGAAACCACACATTATTTGATTTTTCCAGAGCTTAAAGTGATGTGGAATTTCTCATATGATATATAAGCAAATGATCAAGCTCTTGGTTGCACAAATATCTCCCTGGGGTTTACAGCTATTACAGGCTCAGAATTATACCTTGTGATCTTGCCTCTGATAACCCTTCCCTACCACGTTTTCCTCACGAGAATCCTCCCGGGGCTGTACAGAGGATTGAAAAGTTCAAAAGGGCTGAGGATCTTGTCCTAAATATGTGAATTTACATCAGTTTTAGGTAAGGTAAGTGAAGAATCTACAGCATAGTATTTATTACATAATGATTAGACATATGAAAATACATCATAATTCTAAGAACAAAGGATTTTCTTATTTTAGGCAGAGTACAGTTATCTTTTCATGTTCTGTCATAATTTTAGAGCAAGTGAAAAGATGTACTAATAAAAACCCCACACCTATATTTAAGCATCATTATAAGCCATATGTGATATGGGCATTAACCTACCACATAAGAAGGAAACAAAAATAACTGAGCCACCTTCTTCCTTGTGACATATCTGAACCACAGTTTCCTCTGTATTCTCACAGTCAAGATTATTTCATGTACAAAAACTGACCGTAAATGAGCATGCAGTTTGCATCATAGACATGCCTGTGGGATAATAAGACATAATACCTGTTTTGAGAAATGAGTGTTGCTTATCTAAAAAATTTTGTTTCTGCTTACTGAGATCACAGAAGGCAGTTCAGAGAAAAGTAAAACAGAATTTAAGTGTCATCACAGATGGATGAAAATAAGATGTTGAATATGTATTTTGTGGAGCTAAGACAAAATTGTATGTTTCTCAGAAAAACAAATTCAGATCTAGAGCTAATAAATGTTGAACATCTTCAGCAACAGGCCATGTCTCTGTAAGCCTCAGTAGTCATAAAAGCTGTTTGACATTTCACTTAATAAAGCTGAGATTTGCCCATACTATTCATTATTTAAGGTTTGACTGAGTTTGAAATTCTAGCTCTTTTAATAGCTAATGGAGTTTTTCCATTGTTTTCAAGTAGGCCACAGTTTTGCCCATCTGTGTGTTTGTCTGGGACTGTATTAAGACTGAAGCATAATCATTAGATAGAATCAGATTAATGCTTTGCAGTGTGATTTTTCTTTTTTATGTTTTAGGTTTTCTGGCTAATGAAAATTGATCTTCTAATTAAAACACTCACAACAATTCTGGCATATTTACATAAAATATGATTACATAAATACTTGGCACAATGTATGAAAAATAGATTATCTGTTTAAAGGAGTTTTCCCAAGATCTTTCTATTTTGAAATAATAGTGTGTTATAATGTCTTCACTATGTCGTATCAGTATCATCGACCTTCTTTTCTAAAAAGAAGTTATATTTTTTCTTCTTGTTAAGTAGACTGAAGTGTAATATTGTACATCTCTTTCTGAACAAACTTTGTTTCTGCTATAAATGTATAGCAATTACTATGAGGAACAAGTCGCTAAACATCCTCTCTCGTGCCCCAGTGATTCATGTGTTTACAGCAAAACTTTCAAAGTCAAGAGTAAAGGTCTTTACAAACAAAAAAGGTATGAAAATATAGAATTAAAAATGCAGTCATCAGTTTAAAAAAATAAGTTAAAGGATGAATTTGCTTGCAGTAATTTTATCTGATCCAGATCATTTTGACTATTTTGACACTTAGTCATTTTCAAAGTTATAGCTTTTCTGAAATGGTAAGTAAGCCTTACATAAGCAAACCTGACAATCGACCAAATTTTTGTATACTGGAATGCTTATGAGTTAGGTATATCTCTGCCTGAATACAGTTATAGCCTTCTGAACCCAACTGGATCATGTGCAGAGATGTCTGCATTGCTTTTCCATCTTTCTTTTTGTCTGGATCGAGTTTTTTATTTACTTCCAGTTTTCAAGGCCAGTAATGTCTATGTTTTTGAAATAAAATATCCAAAACTTAGACTTGTGTCATCTTCTTTTTCAGAAGCTTTTTGAATATTCACATTGTGTTGGCTGTTTGTTCATCTTTCATGATTTAGATCTTGAAAATGTCATTAGATGCAGTTTATGAAGACTGTGAAATCAAATAGTTTTAGTTTTATGTATTTCCAGGGGAGGCTGGTGTTTTGAAATTAAGGAAGCCACATGTGTCAGCCCAGTAGTACAATTCTGCTCCAATAAAGATACTTGGGTCCAGTGTTCATGGTCACTCAGTTTGATATACCCATAAAATGCTAAATATTTTTAAAGAAATCTCCGTGAGACTTTTCCATGGAAAGGGCAATCCAGTGTTTCTGAAATCATTAGGAGACTGCAATGACTGTTGGACTCCAGGCTTATGGTAGATGAATAGAAGACAATGGAACAATCCCAAAAGTTAATGGTAGTAGAGGGCTGCTTTCCACAAGGGAAAAGAATTATAGCTTTTCAAATGTCTCCATGTTTAAAAGAACAAGCTGATGGAAACCTCAGTGCAAATGTTATTGTACCCTGAAGCTTGTTTTATTGGTTTGCTCTTTGAGAAACTGCTTTCTGAAATGAACTTTTCATTTTTTTCTATTAATCATTGTTTATGCCTGCTGACTGTTAAGTATAAGCGATAGGCAATAATTTGCAAGGGATATTGCTTTTCCTTCATTTTCATATTCATTTGTACAAAAGATGAAGCAAAAAGAAGTATAAGCATTAAAATTTCAGAGCAAAAAAAAAGTCATCTGGAAACAAAAATATTTCACTTACAATCATTAATTTTTTGGAGTCTGTTACTCTAATGAGTCCTTTAAATACAAGAAGGTAGATGTGGAATGTAGATACAGATGTAGCTGTAGAATCATAGAATCATCTAGGTTGGAAGGGACCTTTAAGATCATTGAGTCCAACCATCAACCTAACACTGCCAAAACCACCACTAAACCATGTCCCTAAGTACCATGTCTACCCGTCTTTTAAATACCTCCAGGGATGGTGATTCCACCACTTCCCTGGGCAGCCTGTTCCAATGTTTGATAACCCTTTTGGTGAAGAAATTTTTCCTAATATCCATCCTAAACCTCCCCTGGCACAACTTGAACCCGTTTCCTCTCATCCTATCGCTTGTTACTTCGGAGAAGAGACCTACCTCCACCTCACTACAACCTCCTTTCAGGTGGTTATAGAGAGTGATAAGGTCTACCCTCAGCCTCCTTTTCTCCAGACTGAACAACCCCAGTTCCCGCAGCCGCTCCTCATACAACTTGTACTCCAGACCCCTCACCAGCTTCGTTGCCCTTCTCTGGACACGTTCCAGAATCTCAATGTCTTTCTTGTAGTGAGGGGCCCAAAACTGAACACAGTATTCAAGGTGGGGCCTTAGCAGTGCCAAGTACAGGGGGACAATCACTTCCCTAGTCCTGCTCACCACACTCTTCCTGATACAGGCCAGGATGCTGTTGGCCTTCTTGGCCACCTGGGCACACTGCTGGCTCATATTCAGCTGGCTGTCAACCAACACCCCCAGGTCCATTTCTGCCAGGCAGCTTTCCAGCCACTCTTCCCCAAGCCTGTAGTGTTGCATTGGGTTGTTGTGACCCAAGGGCAGGACCCAGCACTTGGCCTTGTTGAACCTCATACCATTGGCCTTGGCCCATTGATCCAGCCTGTCCAGATCCTTTTGTAGAGCCATCCTACCCTCCAGCAGGTCAACACTCCCGCTTAACTTGGTGTCATCTGCAAGCTTACTGAGGGTGCACTTGATCCCCTCGTCCAGGTCATTGATAAAGATATTAAACAGAGCTGGCCCCAGTACTGAGCCCTAGGGAACACCACTTGTGACCAGCCACCAACTGGATTTAACTCCATTCACTACCACTCTTTGGGTCTGGCCTTCCAGCCAGTTTTTTACCCAGTGAAGAGTACGCTTGTCCAAGCCATGAGTAGCCAGTTTCTCCAGGAGAATACTGTGGGAAACAATGTCAAAGGCATTACTGAAGTCTAGGTAAACAATATCCACAGCCTTTCTCTCATCCACTAAGTGGGTCACCTTGTCATAGAAGGAGATCAGGTTTGTCGAGCAGGACCTGCCTTTCATGAACCCGTGATGACTGGGCCTGATCACCTGGTTGTCCTGCATTTGCCATGTAATGGCAGTCAAGATGATCTGTTCCATAACCTTCCCCGGCACTGAGGTCAGACTGACAGACCTGTAGTTTCCTGGATCCTCCTTCCGGCCCTTCTTGTGGATGGACATCACATTTGCTAACCTCCAGTCAACTGGCACCTCCCCAATTAGCCAGGACTGCTGATAAATGATGGAAAGTGGCTTGATGAGCACTTCTGCCAGCTCCCTCAGTAGCCTTGGGTGGATCCCATCCGGCCCCGTAGACTCGTGTGTGTCTAAGTGGTGTAGCCAGTCGCTAACCGTTTCTCCTTGGATTAGTGGAGCTTTATTCTGCTCCCTGTCCCTGTCTTCTAGCTCAGGGGGCTGGGTACTCAGGGAACAACTAGTCCTACTACTAAAAACTGAGGCAAAGAAGGCATTAAGTACCTTTGCCTTTTCCTCATCCTTGGTCACTATGTTTCTGCCCCTGTCTAATAAAGGATGGAGCTTCTCCTTAGCCCCTCCTTTTGTTGTTCATGTATTTATAGGAACATTTTTTAATGTCCTTAACAGCATAAGACAGATTAAGCCAGTTGGGCTTTGGCCCTTCTAGTTTTCTCCCTACATAGCCTCACAACATATTTGTAGTCCTCCTGAATGGCCTGCCCTTCCTTCCAAAGGCCATAAACTCTTCTTTTCTCACTGAGTTGCAACCACAGTTCTCTGTTCAGCCAGGCCGGTCTTTTCCTCGATGGCTTGTTTTTTGGTACATGGGGATGGTCTGCTCCTGCACCTTTAAGACTTCCTTCTTGAAGAATGTCCAGCCTTCCTGGACTCCTTTGCCCTTCAGGACTGCCTCCAAGGGACTCTGTCAATCAGGATTCTGAAAAGACCAGTAGATATGGATGTATACACACATACACCCGTGAGAGTGAAAATGCTGTCCTTTAAAAGGGTTTAAACTGGTGCCTATGCATCTTTTAAAATCTGCAACATGGCAATCTGTGTATTTCAACAAGAGCTGTAGTCACTGAAAAGAGAGAATACAGCAAGCACTGAGCTATTTCCGAGTGGGGAGAGGCCTGTTTAAGTCTGGGGTGATATCTGAAGGACGGATTCATAAGCACAAAGGAAGTGTCATGCATAGTTCCAGTATTTGGATCAAAATTGCAGCTCTGGATCTAATCAGTTGAGCACAGGGTCTGAGTTCAATAGATGCATATGTAGGAGTAAGTAACTGGTTGCCATCTTAGCCTGTAACAGCCAGCAGAGCTTATAATGAGCTGTGGCTTGTAGAGAAATACGCCATAGTAAATCATGCAGATCATATATTAAAAACTTTAACATGCAGCAATACAGTTCGTTAGGCAGATTGCAGATTTTTATTCCATGTCTCAAATCTAAATAGTGTATGCCTGAGGGATGGTGAGGGATGAGAGGTCAGTGCAGTTAGACTAATTTACACTAGCTGAGAATTTGGTATGGTGAATTATTTCCAATCACTCCTTGAGCAGTAGCTATATATTTTTATCTTCTGAAAATATTTTCCTCTCCACTTGCAGTGGTTGCTGACATTAAATATTTGAGAGCAATTTGGCACAAGTAGGGCCAGTTTCAGTGACAGCTGAAGTTTTCCCATAAACTTGTGTGGATTATGCAATTTAAATGGACAGAATTCAATCTTAGCTGCCTGTCATGTTGATCATAATCACAGTTACTTTTTAGAGGGTATTTTTGTAGTCTTTGCACATATGATCTCTGCAACTCAGAGTGTTTGCATACCACGCAGCATCTGGCTCAGTTTTTACAGGATCTTAACAGATGCAGTCAGGAACAATGCATAACTCCCTGAAGTCTAAAAATAATTGTATTTCAGTAATCTCTTATGCTATAATCACTATCCCATACAAATATAATAATCATATAGCATTGGAAATTACTCTGAAAAATCAAAGGAAATGCCCACAGCACATAGCCATTGAATCTTTTATTTAACAAAGAAGACATATTAGAGATAGAGAATACTTAAAGAAATATATTGAAATCTTTGTGTCAGAATAGTTTTAACTTAAATCACGTTGGAAAGATTTTGGTTTTGAATATCAAAATCAAGATTTTGAATATCAAATCAACCCTCCATATAAAAGATGTAAATGACATATTCACTTGAACAGTTACTAGGATTTGACCTGCATTATTTTAAGGAACTTACAAAATTGCTTCTCTTCTCTTCATATCAAAAAGAAAGAAAACTGTGTTTCTTTTACGTCTGCAGTATAGATACACCATTGTAACATACTAGAAGGAAGTCTAACTTCATCAGGCCACGTGTTGGGCTCATACTTTTAGTTCTTCCACAAAAGTATCATTGACTGAAGTGAATGTTTTACCTGAATAGATGAGAGTCAGAGAGAGCAGGATGAAATGCCTGATGAAACAGACTGCTTACAGTAGCTTTAAAATAATGTCCCACAACTGTAAGCAACTCCAGTACAAATCATATGTAACCCTTTCAGGTCCATGCAGCAGATCCGAAGTTAAATCCCATCCCCAAGATGATTGCTGAAAAGAATAAATAAATAGGCACTGAAAAGTCTTCAGCTGTTCATCAGTAAAACCATCTTTTGGGATATTATTTTGTTGTAGAGAGAATCTTAAAGCTAACATTTGTCTAGGTTTTCCCTTTCTTCTGTCCTGAAGTTTTGACTGACAGGAAGAGAGGACTGTGGATGGCTGTTGTCTGGGAATTCCCGGGGCTGCAGAAGGACTCCGGACTACAGCCACTGGAACTAGTAACCACTAGTAGAGTAACTACTAGTGGGCAACACCCATTAGACTAGTAATCACTATGTATAGACTTTTTATGCAGGGTGTGTGCAGTGAGATGGAAAACAAGCAAAATTAAGAACAGCATAAGGTATGACTCTTCAAGTTAATACCAAAGCCAGTGACTTCAGGCCAAGCATGAAACAGGTGTCTGTAATAGTATGCTATTGAGGAAGAGTATAGTAATTCCTGCATACGCACATAATCAATCGAAGTGAGACCAGGCTCTGTGGACAGTGTATATGAACAGCATTCAAGCACATTTCCCCTCTTACTTGAGACTTGTATGTCAAGGGAAAAGGAAATGAAAATTTTGTTAGGCAGCTCACTCAAACCAGAACAAGCTTTGAAATCTGAGGTCTCCATATATTACCAGCAAAGATGTCTCTAGTTAGCCAGATTTCCCCTGCAACACATACACACACAAAAAAAAAAACCCAAACAAAAAACCCCAAACCCAAAATATTCCTAGAATTAGATCTCTGTCTAATCACTTAGAGATTCTAAAGGTAAATTATTTTCAGGTATGCTCAATTCTATGAAACAGAGATAATCTAATTAACATCTAAATAACATGTGACTTGAGTGATCTATCACATATAATTATGTGCAAATAATAGCCTTACATTTCAGATAATCCATAGGCAGTAATTTGTTTGGACAAGTGTCAGTGAACAGTGATGAATAACAAGCAAATTCTGCAAGATCATTATTGGTTTGTGGTTCAGTTCTAACAGGGAAAATGACATGTAGTAAACAGAGTGTTAATTTTTAATGGTTCATCCAATTCTACTAAAAGGCTTCTTGGGGAAAAGATGTCAAGGTTTCTATTCTCATTTTCAGCAATTCATTTATGTAATGCAAATAACTCATAGATAACAAGGCAGGAATGTGCTCCCTTACAACACGAGCAACTCTAGCTGTGTGTACAACAAAACATTCTCTGACCACAGCATTAGTCCAAAAAAGCCAGATGAATGATATTTTCATGTTTGCTTTTCTTGTCAGTTTCATGGGGTTCCAGTTTTCATCTCGTAAAGGTTTTTGTTTTCATGAGCAAGGTACACGGGAGAGCACTCCAAATTATCTGACATCCTTTAAGTATTGTCTTTCTGAGATTTCAGAAATTTAAAATGAAAGTTTAGAATATGAGAGGTGTACGGTAGCATAAATTAATTGTTAGCATTGTTTAGTTATTGTGGGTACTGAATACAACATTCAGCCAATAGCTAGTAATGTTGCTTCTCTTTTATTCCTTATTACACAAGTCCGCCCTTTCATCTTTCAAATAGCACACAGCTCTTCTTCAGCCATCCTTGACTTGAAGGTTGGTTGCATGACAAACCTTTGCTTAATCCTTTTTATCATCTTGTGTTAGAGAAATAGCAGACAGTAGGGATATTTATCTGCTCCTTTTGCGGGCCCTGTTCCTGGATGACCTGCCAAGCTGAAGTGTGCTCTGATATCCATGCAGAATCAGATTTTCTTCATACAGGCACAACTTTCAACTCCAGAAGTGTCAACAGCAACCCCCCAGAAATGGGGTTTCTCCCATCCTCCAGTGAAGGAGGGGTGCTATACACCGTTGTATCTCAGATATTGGGATATAATATGGTGGGGTTTTAATGGATTTTTGTACCCTAGTGCAAAATACCCAGATACAAATTAATTTGGGAAAATTCCTCTGAAAGAAAAAGCACCACTTCTGCTTGTAAGAGTTTTTTTTGTCAAGTCATTCATCTGTTACTAAAACAGTCCTCAGTTTTGCGATCTTCTTGCAATGCGGATTAGGCAGTTCTCGATCTGAAAGTACAGCATAAAACAGAAAACAAAGCAGGTTTCCTTTTTATTATATTCTATGATACATATTTTTCACTTCACTGCATATTTATCTTTTTCCCTACTAACTGAAGTATATCCTAATTACAGTCACGCTCAAACTGCGTAGCATAATACACCAACACCAGGAAGTTAAGACATTTTGGATTTTTTTGTCAACTACAACAGTAAATAATTTATGCATATGGGAAATATGAAAGGACTCGGTATCTTAGCACTGTATCTTAGCTCTGTGTCTTAGCTTCTGAGCCATCAAACTACAGCAGCAGTTTGATGGCTCAGAAGAGAAGATGAACATGCATCTTCTGTTTGATGTGTTACAATACTTTTCTTATCTATTATTATGCAGAGTGTTTTTAAAGCAACAGAAGCAAAGCTAGGCACTTACTGAATTAGGTTTGATTTGTTAACTTCAGCAAAACCAGATCCATCTGGAGGATATAATGCCCAAATACTCATGCTTCTTTTGGTCTTCCTGAAAATGTTTAAAGTAAGAGTAATTTTTCTGTGGGGCTTGTGGAAAAAAAAAAGCTTGCTTACTGTTAGGATTTTAGAATCTGGAGCTAATTTCTTCTTAACTAGACTTTTTGTAAAATGAATTTGCTAATGCTTAAACCATCTTAGAGGGGAATGAGTGGACAAATGCATTCTCAGCAGCTGAAATAAACTATTTCTATTTGGATAGATCTTTCTGGCCTCCTCAGAAGGTGTGGTTTGACTTCCTCAAGCTCCTCATGCTCAGATAAGCATAGGTACTAGCTTGCTTATGTTTCCAGTGATGTGCTAGGACAAAGGCTCCTGCCTTGCAAACACCTTCTTTCAAGGTGAAAGGACACTAAATGATATAAAAGGCACCAAGGAAGGTGCAGGCAAATCAGCAGTTCAGCCTGTACGAAGCAGGGGAAATTGTGAAGCACTCAAACTTAAAACTCTGATTTGAGTATAGCAATATTTATGCAACAGGAATTACTGTTTTCAAACAATACAACATAATTGCCCATCTTCTTTAAAAAGTTTTAATTTAAAAAAAAAAGAGAATTCTGTTTCCAGTTTTGGTGACTTTTTCTAGGGGAAAGGAGTAGAAGGGACAGAATGTCCTTTTTCAGATTAGTTTTACCAATGCTTCTCCTCTCTTATTAGCAATTCTTTGTTCCTACTTTCTTCTGACTTACCCTAAACTACGCTCTGAGAAAATCTAAACTGTGCCATCCTATAGTGCATAGCTGAGTACTTGTTGAAAAGATCCAGGGAAAAGGTGTCGTTCCACTTTTTCACAAGGTTTGGGGGATTTGGAGGACTGAGATTGTTAGCATTTTCATTCCTATACACCTTGGGAGTGGGATAAAATTTCCTGAAGGAGCCTGGATCTAACTGAGAGACTTTAGTTATATGAAACAGCAATAAATCTGGATGGTTTGTTAGGGAATAAATAGTTTCACTAGATTTTAGTTTTAGTTTGATACTCTCAGGAACATAAGCTCAAATGAGCCTAGGAGCTGAAAAATGTACAAAATCTAGTTGTATATCTTATTTTAGTTGACTTCTTTTATTGAAATCCCAAGAACATTATCATTATAAAATCTAGTTCATGTAAGTAGATAAATTAAAGGTATACTTCTTTCCTCTTTATTGGTTTCCCCTTATATTGCTTTCAGTATCAGTTTAACACAGTTGCAGAGCTCTCTTTCATAACCCAACAGCCATGCTTTGCACAAGACCTTGCTGCAGAGATTCTGGTAACCAGAAGCTTGATGTAAATAAAACCCAAGCGGGAAAGAGCTTTGCAAGAGACTCCATTTACATGCTTGGTTAGATCCTGACAGACAAAAGAAGGCTTTTGGAAAAGGTTAGGGCATTTCAGAAAAACAGTTATGGTTTATCACTAATATTTATTTTATTTCATATGACAGGAAGAATTCGGCTATGTTATATTCCAGCTCATAAGAACAATTACTTTCTAGTTAAATATTTAAAATTAAATTTTCTAACTTGTTTTTGACCACATCTTTAGCTGCTTTGAGCTTTTTAGAGATACAGCCTAATATCCCTAGAGTGCTTTTGAAAATCTTGTGGTTAATTTAATATACTCTTTTCTATGTCTCCAGTGTAATGTACTTGCTAGCAAAACTTTTTTATAGCATGCAAACATATGATTTTTGTAAGTTTTGCCAAGCATATCTGAAGGATTATTCTTTTATCACAGAGAAAGAAAAGAAAATGTAACCAATACTCCATGTACAGGTCTTGGATAAGAGCATAAAAATACTGAGAATATTTCTTAATCAGTACCAAATTTATTTCCTGCTGACTATGGGGAAAAGAAAGCTTAGATAGTACTGAGCAGAGAAAGTCCTTATAAATGAAAGTTATGTATGAAGTCAGTGAAGAACAAAGAGACTATTGTACGTAAGTGGTAAAGTGGGCTGATTTCTGAAGGACATAATAAAAAATGAGTGGGAGAATGGGGTAGAGGAAGAAGTTCAGGATCTCTGGTATATAATCTTTTTTCTGCTGTGTTCAGGGGTTGTGTCAGAGTTGTTGTTACATACGATTATGGTTGCTATCAACAGAAATTAGGGTGAAGTTACACTGTCTGAAAAAACAGGAACAATTTTGTAACCCGGAGGTCTGGGCATGTCACGTCCCCTTGGGTTAGAAATGGAAGTAGGTGGTAGTAGTCCAAGGTAAAGACTTCAGTACCAGCAGTCCCCCAAAATGTATGGAGACATCAGCTTGCTTCAGTATATGGAAAAAATCTCAAACCGCAAGCTGTTTTGGTTTTGGACTAGAATAAGAGAACACAGCTTATTTATCCAAGAGATGTTCCCAGTTACCTACACTGGTCCATTTCCTCTCTGAAGACAAGACATTATATAAGCAATAATTTGAGGTATGTACATTATTACATCTAGTTGGGGTTATCTACATGATAACCTTCTACCCTACATGAAAAATGTCCAGATGACATCTGCTGTAAATATGATTCTAGTACTGAATAAGAATGAGATAAAGAAAAAAAAAAAGGGGGACAGAAAATGTTGAGGCTGATCCAGTATTTCCTCAGTCATCTGTAGCAAATTTTCTTCCCATAAATACAATACAGTAGCATTAGGTGGAAAAAGGAATGAAGGACACACACGAAGGTATTTCATCTGCAAATAAATTCTTATCTAGAAGGTAATACCTGGCTTACACACAGAAGACACCTCTAATTAAATGTTTAATTTCTTGCTTGCTATAACTATTGTTTTATTACATTAATTAAGTTTTGTAACAATGAAACATTAATGAGAACAAACAGCATGAACATTTTTGTGAAGTTTCTGTTAAATATTTATAAAAATATACAAACTAGATTGCTACTATATTAAATTAAATTACCACCATTTGTGATAAATAGAACATATATTATGTAACAATGTTATTTTAAATTGTTTAAACAATACAGACAAATGGTGGAGGCGAGACCCTGGAGTTTTCCCATTCAATTCCAAAGTGACTAGGCTACTTAATTTAATAAATCGGTATCCATGACATACATGTGGAAAAGAATGTAAAATTAAACTACCACTGTTGTGAGAACAATTTTAATGTGATGTAAAGGAGAACTAAATAAAAAAGGGAATTCAGAAGTCATATGGAAAAGCTAGAAAGAAAAACTGTCTTGGTCACAAGCAGAAGTTACTGAATCTGGCCAGAAATTTTCCATCAGAATCCATTTCTGCTGAGAGGTGCAGTTTTAGTTCAGTCAAACAGAATGAAGTTTTTAGTGTTCATGATTATTTTCACTGGGAAAATAAAAAAGAAAGATGCGATTCCTCGGACTTGTGAATCCTTACCTGGTCTCCCAGCAGAGCCACTGTAGAGCCAGAGCTGCCTCAAAGGCAGGGACCTCGGCCCTGAGGGAGGTTCATCCCTGTGTGTCCTCGGAACTTTGGTCACGGCAGAGCTGCTGCCTTTTGGAGTGGGAAGGCTGGAGGCCTGCAGAGCTGAGTGGCCTGCTGAGACAGTCAATGGCCCACTCAATGGGGCCACTTTGTCCTTAGGCCCTTGCTCCATGGATTCCCACCTGTCGCCTTTAATGACCATGCTAGGGGGTCAAATGGTTTAATAAGGCCATTAATGGCTTTTCCCGACCATGCAACTTAGAAAACAATAAGTCACAGAAAAACAGTTTGCCACGGGCACACCTCCTCAGAGGTCCAACCCCATGCAGAAGGCTGAGCCAGAGGAGGGAGTACTATGCCTGGAAGTCTGAGTGGACATGGATGTGTGTGTGTTGGAGTGAGCATCATGCTCCCTTGAGTTGTGGGGCAAGGCCTTGGCTGTTGTGTGTCTGCACAGACTGTGTGCATATCATGGAACAGAAATCGCCATCTACCTGCTATGCCCATTCTGCTTAGTAGACAAATTGGAGATTTTGTGTCACTGAGTGATGTGGTTCAGTTCCTGCTGCTGCTCTCTTAACGCCCCATAATAGACTGAAATAAGCTGATACTCCTAAATTGGACTGAATGGACCTTCAAATATCTTATTTTCCCATTCAAAGTTTCAAACAATTCAACTACAAAATATATTTATTCAATATTGGCAAGAATATCTCTTGCTGCTTAATTTAAAAAGAGAATTAAACAATAGTTCAGTATTAAAATATTAAAAAAATATAAAGCCCAGGCAACCCAGGAAAGAAGGGACTTCTAACATTATGATTGCTTAAGTTCTGAGCCAGAAATTTGCAGCTCTGCTACCAATTTCTAATATTTGGGTTTTTTTTCCTATAATATATAAGCAGAAACAGATGTTTTCCACTACCAACATCTGATCTGTGTGTGAAGAATTAAGGGCATTATATACTGTCAAAGCAACGAGTGATATTTCACCATGCAGACTCCTGTTAACGCCAGACAGAACTACAGTGGTAAGCATCTGCATATTGTCCTCAAACCTTAGAGTAACCTAATATGACAGTCAAGTCTCTATAAATGATATATATGTATTCATAGAAACAACTTGGTTCATTTAAATAATTCCAAACAAGGGCAAGGTTTAGTTTCCAGCAGTGTTAGAGCCATGGAATAGTTTTGGTTTACGTGATTCAACAACAATTTCAGGTATCAATCATATATTTTAAAGATAAGCTTGAATCCTCCTCTTAAGTATTCCAACACATTCAGCTTCTTTTAGTTCTGCTGGTCAGCCTCAGGCTGGGCTTAAATGGCTGCTTCTGCTTAAGATGGTCACTGTCTGATACACTATTTTTGTGGTTCCTACTCTGTCTCCCTTCTCCACCTGAAGTCAGCATTTCTCTTCAAGTTTCCTCAATGACCCAGGCTGGAATGCCCAAGGAAAAAAGGCATTTAGCAATGATAGCTATGTTATTGCTGTCTCAGTACTCATCTTTTTGGCCATCAAGTCAGAATAAATTGTGGCGTGGACAGAGCCTGTGTAAATCAGCCTCAGGGTCATGACAGAGCAGAGCCATCCTACAGCTCTTATCCCTCCACAAGGAAGTTTTATGTAAAGTTCCCCTGGATCTCGTGTATTTAATAAATATCAGATCTGATGCTGTTACTTACAATCATAAAGTGACAATGGCTTGTTTTATATGGCCTTCGTGAAAGCTCATTTTTGCACATCCAAGTACTTGATTCAATTTCCCTGTAGTTCATATAGTCAAGATTGGTACTAACAAGACGAAATTCCCAAGAGCAGCCAAGTTGCTTGAATTGAAAAGAATGCTGAAAATGACTTTTCTAAACCAGCATTTTCCAAAGTCATCGCCATAAATCTGCCAAATACATTCCAGACTGGTATTTTATGACAGAGTATTCCCCTTGTTATACCCAATGCGAAAGACTATAATCCGTGCCTTCCTTGCATTCACCAAAGAGGCACACTGAAGGATGTTAATTTAGAGAAGATGAACATGATGTAACATTCCGTAGTAATTTGCAGTTTGAATAGTGCTCATATAACAAAACAATAATAAAGGACCAGATGCATCAATGAGGCCACTCTTGTTAGCAGATGCAACACTGTAAATAAGGGATTTGTTATCAAAAGGTGCATGTCATTCAATGGACTATGTTAATTTGCAGTATGCATTAATTAAACCCCAAAAGTTCTACTGCAAATGTATAGCCAGCTGTTTTAGGAGAAGCTTAACTGTTTTATTCGCTGGAAGAATAGAAATCGCAAAACCTGAAACCCCTGTAACTTTCAGGAAAATGTGTGGCCAGGAAAGAAGAAAGATTCTGCGAAAGTCTCTCCAAAGTCACCTGGATTGTGCCCTCAGGGGACCCCCTGAATGGTCACATCAGAGGCCCAAATTGTGCACTCCTAGCTCCAGCCATGTTAATCTGAGGTGCGCCTAAGCTAGAAATGTTGGATCCATGCTTGCAAAGTTGGACAGGTTTTCTTGATGTCTTCAATAGCCTTGCGATCTTCCGAAATTCTTTTAACTTAAAAAAACCCAGGCTGCATTCTGCTATTTGGAGTAATAGGAGAAGAGGAGTGAGAAGAGCAGAACAATTATAAATAAAAATAGACAAGGATTAGGAAATACATTATTGTGCCCCTTGATTTTCCTAGGGTGAAATTAAACAATCCAGACATACTGAAAATTGAAGTAGGACAATGTTGTGTGCCCTATGACAAAGTTCAGAAGCACTGCTCTCTTGAGAATGTGTCTAAGAGTGGATTTCCTACCTAGCCTTGCCACTCACCAGGTGCAAGCTGGGCTAGGTATATCATCTCTGAAGAAGGAGAAGAGAAGCTGTGGACCAGAGAATGTAAATGTATTTGATCCTTTGTTTGCTATGAAGAAAACCTTGCTTCTTGCTTTGTCAGGGCTTGTGGCAAAGCCACCAGCTAGGCACCACTTTGTGAAGAGATTGGGAGAAATTTCTGTCACTGGAGCATATTATTTAAGAAAAGCAATACAGAGTTCTGCAATATGGAGAACAGGGAGTGAGGTGATTTTATTTCATAAAGCTCGTCTATTATCATCTAGATGATGCCACTGATGACAACAGGCAGATTTAACCACTCTTGGCTGATCCGTATGGGCATGCGGCTGCCTCTTCTTCTTCTTGTCTCCCTAGGGCTGGCCCCCCATGCCCTCTGGGGACAGTGCCCTGCTTCTTCAATATGTCACAGAAGGGACATTAGGCTAATGGCTTTCATTGTTTTTCCTGGAAGAGAAGCAAGTTACATGATGAGGGTAAGCTTTCCCTCATCAAGGGAAAATAGTGTGAAATCTCCTTTGGGGTAAAGTGTTGATCATTATTCTTCCTCTTTTGGAGTTTTTTCGATGCTTCTTGTGCATCGGTTATAAATTCCTTTTCATTGAGTAAATGTGTTTTTTCCTATATGCTAAAAAAATTAATGACATCACCTCTTAATCATAGTTAATCGCTCACCCTATTATAGTTCAGCTGTGCTTGGACATTAAAGAAAAATCTGTCAGACATATTTTAACATTTTTTTGGTGCCAAAATTCTTTTCCACAGTTCATTTCCCTATGAAGTTAACTTCAGTCATTTTGAATTAATTTAGAAGGAATGGCTTCTCTCAGTCATCTACCCACCCACAGATGCATGCAAAAAACAGAAAAGCTTAGTATATGATGTACTAGGAGATTGTGAACAGCAGGCTACATTCCTCCTTGTGATGCAAGGGAACAATAGTTGGGGGTCTGTACTAACTGGGTTATTAGTAAATACCTTCCCAAGATTCCAATTTGTGTGTGTAAATATGGTTTACAGACTATCAGCAACTCTTTTTCACTCTTTCCCGACTTAGTTTCAGTGATAACCCCATTTATGATTATTAATTATCTCAATCACAAATCTATATAAGTGAGCTTGTCATGGTCAGCTCAGTTTCCATGAGACACTTTCAAATACAGTCTAATATCATGGCAATGGCCATCACTACACCATCTCTATTTGCAGCTCCACAGTCCTTTAAATGTACTGTTTCAGCCAGCTCTCTGACACTTTGCATGTGCTGTAACCCTGGTATGGGTTCTTAAGATTAACTCTAAAGAGAAACCGAGCCTAAGCCCATGAATTGGCCTGTAGTTAAGCAAAGCCGCACATAAATCCCTAAGCAACACGATGTTAGAGATCTCTCGTTTATCCATTTCATGCTTTCTTTAACATTTAATGCTCCAATTAATTTTTCTCCCTATTAATCCACATGTCCTTTTTGATTCCCTTGCATTATGTTTTCTGGATTTAGCCTTTCTTGAATGTCTTTTTTTTTTAATCCCAGAAGAATAAGATTGTCCTCAGTTCCACAAAATTATAACTCATAGATATTTCATCCCCACAAAGCTATAGGAAAACATAAATTTTTGCCATTAGACACCTGGAATGCTTGGAGCATTATTTTTCTACCATATATTTCTTTATTTGCTATGCAGAGAACTACTGAAACAAATTTCAGATTGTATTAAAATTTGTTGAACACCTTTAGCAGTGCATAGAACATTACGACTAGCATATGCCATCCTGTAATATTTCTTTTTGCCCATGGAAAAAACGACATACTGTAAAGATTCATTTATTAAATATTAGTGAATGTTAGATGTGCAATGACATATTTCTTGCTAGCTCAGGGCTAAGGCTAGTGTCCTATTTGCAAGATGCTATCCAGCTTACCTAGTGAGTTCATAAGCCATGATCCATTTAAGCCAAATTGATATTTTAAAATGTTTTGCCATGTTTCTTAAATTTTTGTTTTAAAATACAGGACACAAAGAAACCTCTCAATTTTTGGAAGCATGCGAGTGTTAATGCAACAGAATTCGTGGTCTTTGAACAATTTTTCAGTAGGTCATACGCGTACATTTCAAGCAATTACAAGAACAATGTTTACCATGCATTCAAAAGTCCTTAATTTTTTCATTCACTGTTAATGATGCAAGGATCTGTCTTGTCATAAGTTTTGCATTGCATATGCAGTGCACAGCAAAGGCTTAAAGACATAAGAACAGTGTGAAAGAGTTTGCTTCTTCAATGTGGTAGTGACTTTCATAGCTTCCTGTCTTTTTTTTTGGTATTTTTGTATTACCAGAAGCAACTTGACCAAATTCTAGAGCAAATTCAATGTCTTGCTTAATTCTACCTCTAACATGTACAAAAATCTAAGTCTAATCAAAAGGTACTAGTATCCCTGATATTTTTCAGCTTTAGCAAAATGATTTTTAAAATACACTTTTTCATTTAAAAATGAGATGACAAATTCATGTCGCAAGTTTCCGGTCATCAATTAGATCTTACCAAGAGCTTCATGATAAAATGAAGGAGGCAAAAATCAAGTGGCATGAACTTGTATAGGCTGCAGTTATTGAGGCAAGGATTTGCGGGAGAATATAAGGTGCTGTGAAGGAAATGCCCTTGCTGATCAGATAGAAAGCCTTTCCATATTACTCTAGTGTGTAATAAATGAAAACCCTACACATGTGACAAAACAAAGGTGAGCAGAAGGAAAATGTGTCCTAGGAGAGTGAGAGCGAGCCCAGACCCAGAGGCTATTCCAGATCTGTTAGCACAACTGCCTTTAGACCTCGCCGTGCAGCCAGATGTTGCTGCTAGAGCCTTCCTGAACTTGGCATCTGGGTCCTGGCATGCCCCGGGAATGGCCTGGGGTGCTACCCCCCTCGTTGGAGTAGGTGCACACACAGAAAGGCTGGGTGAATTGCTTCTTGTCTCAGCTGAAAGATCTAATTTGCTTCAGACTGCACGTTCTGTAGACTGTAAATGTGAAATGTTTGAGTAAAAGCACCACAGACTGAATAGTTCTCACTAAATATAAAATTGTATACATCTATTAAACATTATTTCCTTTTCTTCTGTTGGTGGAAGTTCTTTTTTTCCAGAATTTCAGGCTCTGTGTAGTAGTACTTTTTCTCGATTTCTAGTAATTGGTAGTGGCATTTATGAGGTTTAAAAACTGTGTAAGTTTTCAGACTGAATCTTATGAGGTTCCTGTAGCATTTGCACTTGAGATATCCATCACTGGATGCCGTGTTCTGTCCTAGACAGATAGGATTTCACCCACACAATAGGGATACTGAGCAGTAACAGTAAGCCAGATCTTCAGCTGGCACAAACTGCACTATGCTTAATCAACTTCAGTGTGAAGCTATGCCAGTTTATACCAGCTGGGCATCTAGCCCTTTGTCTGCCCCCACATAAAAACTGTGTTTATCTGCTTTTATTGAAGCTTTACATTTTCCATGTGAGCATAAGTAACATTGTCATTTTAGAGCCAAAACTGACTTTTTATTTCATTTCCCATTTCTGCTCCATCTCCATCCATCTTGAGAATTAAATGCACACAGGGGAGGGTAAGTAAACTGCTTAGAAACATCTGGGATGCATAGAGCTGTTTCAGTCTCCAGAGAGAGCAACCCATTTGCACGGTACCTCTGATGAGCATACAGCTATTACTGGAGGCAGTGGCTACTTCACAGGCTTAATGGGATGCCTGAATCTTGCTGTGCTCCCTCCTCTTTAACTCCGGTCCACCTTCAGTAGCTACTATCTGAGCCCAGATAGGTTCAGTGAAGGACGGGTGCTATAGAAAGGACAATGGGCTTGATCTCTGTGACAAAATCCTGAAATGGCTGTGTGTCTGCAAGTTCCTGCGCCTCCCTACTTCAGTCTAGATGAGGTACATGAGCAATCATGTATCCACCAGCAGTATTGATTTCAACTTCAGTGTCTAAGTGCTCACCACATGAGTAAGGCTTGAACATAATAGCCTTCTGATAGTGTTCCAAGTTTGGGGGGATATATGAAGGTTAATTGAAGCTACAGACTTGGCAACTTGCCTTAAATGGCTGTGTGCCATGGTGTTTGGGGATTTTAGCTGTTATATGTGTAAGTAATTGCTCTTTACCAAATGCTTTAGGGACAAAAAAAAAATCACCAAATCTAACAATTTAACATATAAAATCCTCCGTGCAAAAAGCTAAAGCAAAACCCAAACCTTCAATATATGTAAAGTATGCCTTGGCTCTGGTACTGTTATTTAGCACCAAATATGATGTTCCTGCTTCTGAAAGTATTTATCAGCAGATCATTGACTTAGTAGATTTAGTCTTGCTGTACAACAATGATATTTCCGAGACGAGTCAGGCCCACTTTGCATACCTGGAGAGCTGGCATACAAAAAGGCGGCAGGCAGGCTAAGCCTTCTTAAGACAATACTCTTCCCACCCGCGTGTCCTTCCCTGGCACTGGGGGTGACCAGCCCTACACCCCATCAGAAGAACAAAATGCGTGCTCGTGCACCAACCATTCTAGGAGAGCGTTTGATATCCTAAGATTCAGCAGATCAGATACACTGAGTTAAGCAGCAGCGAGTCAAGCTAATATGGTCAATTGTGAATTGTGAACTGAAGGAGCTGGGAAACGCCTGCTTCTCCCACCCCTGCTATGCAGGCCATAACCTCTAGCAAAGGAGTGAGGTGGACAGCCGGAGCAATAATGTTTAAGTGACTGATACTAAATCCAACAGAGTACATCTGTTAGGACCCTTAATGAATACTGCCAAAGAGGATAAGTTTGTGTTCATATGATAGGCTTTAGACAGAAGTAGCTAAAGCAGTAGGTCTTTTCTGCTGTCTGGTATCAGGCAGTGTCTTGGAGCAGAGGGGCAGAATGGATTTCTTGGCTAGGTTATTGTTGCTCGTATTTTAACAGTTGAAAAACCTTCAGTCAAAATCTGATCATCTGATAACGTATAACAAGAATATATTGAATACAGATATTCATGTTACTGTTGTTGGAGATAAAACAGGGACTGTTGTTGGAGATAAAAAGGGGACTTCTTTGAGTCGACACTTCAGAGTCAATACTAATTCAACATATTCCCAGGATCTAGGAATATCCTTTGGACTCTGGCATCAGGAGAATGCTATAAAATCAACTTCTGTCTCTTTCTGAGGATGGCAGCATTAGCTCAGCTGTGCCAGTCTGACTGCAGCAGTCAGCAGAAGCTGTGTATGCAGCCATATAACTACAACAGAGTCTGATCATCATCCTGATGAAATTACACTGATCTAATTTGCACGCTGTGAAGACATTTGGCACTGGCTGGATCTGAGCCGTGACATCTTCATTGGAACTAAAAGTACACTAAGAAGTGACATTACATTTCATACTCTTTTGTGCCAGACTCTGGCATTTCTTCCTCTTTAAAGGCATTATTTCAAGAACATTTAATTTGGCTTTGATATGTCTGCCATTTTGCTATGCAGGAATGTACTGAGCCAGAAAAGCTCAGCTGTAATAAAGTTTGGCACCATCAGCCCACCATATACCTGCACCATCCTGTGCAATTTAATTGGCATTCAGTGGGTTGATAAATGGATTGGCTTAATGAGACAATATACTTGACATATGCAGGACTCTCCTGAGGAATAAGATTCATTTTTGCACTTCACACATCAACATGCTACAGATACCAACACAGTCACCTCCAGCAGCTGTGCTATAACCAATGACATGCCTTCCACTGTGTTGACCCATAACTCTGCTATCTCTCAAACTAGCTTTACATCATTTTCCATCTGAGCATTTTCCTTTCTTCTTTTTTTCATTATATTTCTGATTGTAAAAATAAAGCAAGATACTGCAACTGCCTTTGAAACTTTCTGTAAAGTATAATATCCATATTTTTTGCTGGTATGAATCAACAGCTTATCTTCATAGTTTCCTGAGGATTTGCATCCATGTTTAGAAAAAAGTTCTAATTATAGTTTGAATACAGCAAAAATAACAACTAAAAATATTCAGTGAAATACACATAAAAGCAAAGATCTATGTTATGTAGTTTTAAGTGACTATAAGTAAGCATGACCTATTCTCCTCAAAGGTTCCTTTGTATGGATGGATTAGGTTTATGTTAGAGCCATCTCTGGATTGAGTGTGAAGATGAGGATCTCTGGGAAGTTGTATAGTAGCTGGCAGAGGGGACTGTTTCAGTGCTATTACAATACAAATGATTACTGATTACAGCAAAAGTTTATTCAGCACTTTTTTAAACAAACCCAATTTTGCCTTAGTCAGGAATGAACAAAGGAGGATCAGCAACATCAAGGATCTGGCCCAATGTTTAAAAAAATGGTAGTTTAATGGTAGATCTTTGAATTCTGCCTCTCAGATGTAGCTGTGAATGTAATCAATGTCCTTTGAAGTTTTTCAGAGGCCTGCTTGTTGGGGTTATAGACCATTTAAGAGTTGGGATTTAACAGCAATCCAGAGAGCTAATCTGTCTTGCATGGACAAGAGAGATATGCGTCCAGCTTTCTGGTATTTTACAAAGGCTTGGAAAACAGTTCAGAGACAGAAAACATCAACCTGCTTACACAACACACACACTGACTTAGTTTCTTAGCTGACATTAAAAGTGTGCATATATATCCCTTACTTTAGAAAAAAAGGGTCAATATGGCCAAGTCCTCAGTCATCATTGCCATCAGGATAATGAAGATAAAAGCCAAATAGTTTTATTGGTCATTCTCCTCTGATGCAATTCTGAAGACCAGATTAGGATGTTTTAAGTGAACCAGCTGTTTATCAGGATATAGAAAGGAATCACTACCAAAGAGCTGGAAAAATTTGTCAAAATCTTGTGGGCAATTTTCTACATCCATGAGGAAAACTGAGAACCAAAGCACTGGTTGCCTGTCTTGTCCCTGAGAAACTGTGCAAGGATTTTCAAAGGAACCTAAGGGAATAAGGAGCCAAACTCCCACTGAACATGCACGTGGGTTGCTGCGTTAAATTCCTTGTATCTTTTGGAAGAAAAAAGCTAGTCTGCATACCCAAGAATGTACAGAGTCACACCATGGGAACAGCCACTGCTTCAACCTGGAAATGAAAATTCGGCAGAGGCAGAGAGGTAAGCGAGGCTGCAGCTGGCTGCTGCTGAGCTGTGCCCTGGGCCGTCACAGTACCTGCCGCTGGCTTCTTGTCCATGAGGTGGAAGAAGCCCACGTGTCACTGCCTTGGATTTCAACTGGGTGCCCGTTTGATGCTTGCAATTCTGCTTTAAGGAAAGCCTCATACATGCAAATAAGCCCAAGGAAACTAAAAAATGAAACGGTGTGTGACAGTTTCTAATTACTGCGTAAAAACAACATATGGAAACTTCATTGTCCATTTCATCCCTCAACATGTACTATCAAGTTAGATTTCTTTTGCTCAATCATTCTCTCCAGAGCATTTGGAGCTGTTTCACTTGTATTATATGAAGAAAAACAGCACTTGATATGAGCAGTGTGATGCTTTTACTTTCTCTGTCCAAGCTCATTAATCTCATGGAGGGTTTAAAAAAAAAATCCCACTGGTTTGGCACAAATTGTAGTTTTCCAAAAAAGGAATCAGTTCAAAGTCCTTTTTCAGAAATATTCCATCGACTGTCACGAATCAGGTTTGAAAGAGTGTAAACACTGAGGAGCAGAAGAATAACTTAATATTTAAATGTAGCCATGGTAAATGCTAACAAGTAGAGAACGTCACTTACTGATGTGTGTTGGTGTGAATTATTGTATAAGATCAATGAAAGAATCTTAAATATGACTTCTTGCTATGTACAATTAAATAGGAGGATGTGTTCTTCTAAGCTTTTAAGTGTTTCCAGCAAGATTTCGAGTTTAAATATTTATAATGGAGGCATAGGAGGAAATTTAAAGGGTACGATTGGGTCAAAGAAATGAAGCATACATCAAAGTCCCATTTTCGGGGAGCAAAAGTCTTGCAGCCTTCCCTATCAAGCCCTGTGGCCACAGAAGCAGAGTTAGTTAATGAATCAGAAAAAAGCTGGTTACCAGATGTCCTTACTTATTAACACACACATCGCATTCTGTAATGGCATTCACTAAACAATCTGTGTGGAGCAGACTCTGCTCTGTTTAAAGTCCCCTTTTCAAAAAAACCCACTTCTAACTTTTCTTCTTCTGTGATTGATTTCAGGATAGCTGTTGTTTAAGATGCTGTCAGGCATTTTGTCTAATTGAAATTTCTCCACCATTCTGAAGGTTCCTAAGGTACCCAGCAAAACAAAACTGGTTTTAACATTTATTCTTTTACCCCTGCTTCTAAAATGATAATGAAATAAGATAAAATAAATAAAAAATATCAACTTAAAAGCAAAGCAGGAGAGAAACTGATTCTCTTTGATTGGTTTCCACTGCTGCTAATTTTAATGCCACCCATTGTTCAGCTCTGCAGTCTAATTTTATGTTAATATCCTGAAAGTTGTCAAATCTTGGCAAAACCTATGCATAAATTACACAGAAAGTAGCTCACAGGAGGGGGAAAGTAATGACTGTCATGGTTAGCCAAACCCATTAATAGTCTGACAAGCAATAACCCAAGAGCTCTGGTCAACTGCTGCAGACATCTGTGAAACTTTTGCAATTAATTTTTTTTTGGAGGAGGTATCAGCTGTGAAATAGCACATAAGTGACTGATTATTATCAGCTCTGCTGGTGAGGGCAGAACTGATCAGCTCCAAGCATTCATCCTTCTACTACAGACTGATCATTTTATGAATATAAAAGTTTTATTTTTCTTTATTTTCTAAGGCCCTCTAATCTCCAGAAAGGGAAAAGGAGAGTCAGTTGTACACAAGTAGTGCTTTACTTACACATACTCTTTCACATCAGCAGTTTTCAAAGAACTTTACAGAGGTCATTAGCATTCCCTCTGTCTATAAAGTGGAGAAACTGAGGCAGAGACTATGTCTGTGTGGTCACGCGCATGACAGAACACGAGCGAGGCTGAGAAATGGCTAGAGGGACTTCCCTGAGGTCAGATATTAAGCCAGGGATATCTCTGCTACGCCAGGCAGTGTTCTATAAGGCTGTACAGTCACCTATTTAAAAGCTGGAAGGATCACACTGTGCTGAGAACAATGTAGCCATTTGATCAATTTTCTCATGTCTCCAAAATCACCCTTCCCCTGAATTCTCTTTTATAGGGTAAGGGGATAGCTGAGATCAGTTCCATGATTCCTCATGAATCCAAAACTCTCAGTGGCACCAAGTCTTTGGGGAAAATGCTTTATAATTGGGTTGACCTGGTAGAGGTCTGCTGCACCAAAGTGCAGGCCTGTTAAAATTGAAAACGCATATATTTTAGTTGCTGAATTAGTACCTAACATGACTGACATACTCACAAGTAGCCCTTGGATCTGTAAAGAAGAGTGAATTTGCCCTGTTGCATTACTGTGCCTGGTTTTTTCCTCCTTTTGTATACAATCTAAAATCCTGATAAGCATTTGTCACTGGTAAACTGTATTTTTATCTTTAGCAGGATACCATTACCAGAAGCTTTGACTGAATTAAATACTATGTTCTTTCTTAAAAGCTTTTTCTTATGCACGCAGATTTTGTTTTCCTATAAGTAAATGGTCTGCAATATTGTCTCTGAATTTCTTATTGTCACTACAGTACGAAATAATCCAGTAGATGCCAAAACCAAAACCAAACCTCTAAAAATCCTCAGTCATCGTGATTTATACAGAATACCGAACCCCTAAAGAAAATAATTGCTCTCACCAGTATTAATGAACAGATAATTAACATGATAAAATACATGGGGCATATTAAAGTGCAGCAATATCTTATTTTTGACTATTATATAGACTGTATGTGCTGCTATAACACAGCACCTTCCAGATCTTTCATTTTCATACTTGGCTTTTTTCATTCTCCGTCTTGAACAGTGCTAATGCCTAGTGGACAACACAGAATAAAGAGGCATTTTAGGATGTATTCTAAAGAAAAGGAATGTTATTCAAAGAATAGGATTTTTAACACCAAACATCTTGGAAAACACAAGAAAAAGGGACATGCTAAATGTAGCACATAAACTGATGCCCACAGTCTGGAAAACAAGTTTGCTACTGCCTTGGGACACATAATTTTTAGAAATAATGGACCATTTGGCAGTTCTGCACATGTCACCAAGCATGCTTGGAAACACCATGGGCTTTGCTTTATTAATATACATGGTTTGAAATAAATTCCCTCTGAAATGCTAGAGGACTCCTCAAATCAACTAATTCATGTGACCTTTCTTTATTTAAGACAGTCTTTGTACTTAGACTGTACTATACTCTCAAAAAAGATAGATATTAACCAGTCTACTGTTTTTAATCTCCAAACTATGGCAGAAATCAGTTCTGTGGGATGGATTGCAGTGCATAGATGGGAAACGCAACCGGTATTTACTTGGGATGCTGCCTCATTCCAATTAGAAGAAAGATAAAAGGAAAACAGATCCTTGATCTGGATTCTGTGAACCACTTCAAACGGCGTTTAGCAGACCTTCCCACCTCAGTGAATCTGTTTGTAACAGGATAGCACGTGCTGCCTTTTCCAGGTGGGTCCGTGAAAAGAACCTGAATCGCAGCAGTGGCAGTGGAGAGTTCAGAGACTTTCCACCGTGCCACAGCCAAGGCAGTCCTAGGAGTCCTAAAGGTGGATGTAGTCAGCACAGGCAAAACAAGTACTAGGGAGCCAGAAAACTCTGCTTCCCAATTCCAGCCATATCCATGGTGCAGCAAAGCGGGTGAGAGGGCATACCCCTTCTCACACATAATTTCTAGGGGCTTTAGCCCTGTCATTCCATGAGTACAATCGCTGCCATTGTGCTGTGCAGAGCCTGCATGCCTGAAGAAGGTACCCTTCTGCCCTGGTGTATCTCTGCAAAAACACAAACACAATTTAGCTTTTAGTTCCCCGGCTGAGCTGGTCCTTGTTATTCAAAAGCATCTTTTCTTTTGGCCATAGCTTATTTGGAGGAGAAGGATTTGAACAGCTCTCTTTTTTGCCCTTTAGCACAGAAACTTCAGTAGAATGTTTGGCTGGGACAAAGGACTGCTCAGAACTAATGTAACTACACTTTTTGTTGTGTTTTAGTAAGTTAAATCCATGCATTTTTTTCTTTGTCAGTTTATTGATAAGTTACTACAGAGTAGGAAAGTGGAGAAGTGAGATAAAAATAAAACAGTATGGACAAGGTCAGAAGGAACATCAGGTTTTCCTAGCATCAAGAAGATGAGAGAGGGTGATATTTATTTAAAAAATACGGTTGTTAAAATTAGATAATCGTTGTTTTCCCCCTTTCCCTTTTCTTCCCAGCTTTCTCCCCTTCCATGAAGAGAAAGGCAAGATTTTGATTTTCTTTTCTGATCCACACTCATAATTTCTATACTGGTAAATTAAACGCACTTGTGACTGTTCTCTGGCATGTGGTGCAGACTGGCCCACATCCATACTATGAAACTGTCTCACTGTCCAAAGGGTGTTTGTGTTCATGCTACCTATAGGGGAAGGTCCTTGTGAATTGTTTGGAACTGCTTTAGCTGGGAAAAGCCAGGAGTGTGCCAGGGACTCTTTTAACAATTTAACAGTGTAGATAATCAAACTCCAGTGCCTGGAAGCGCTTCCCTGGCACTCTTAAATCTACTAGTCTAGACACAGCTACTGTGGTCAAAATCTGCTTCCCTTATTCACGTAAATAGCTCCAGTGAAGTCAGCTGTGAGATTGGCTGTAAAACAAGAATTCTGTTTTGCAAATGATTTCAAGCATTTGGCCTTCATTCTACATCGGGGAAAAAGAAAACAACCCACAAGCTTGAGCTTTCAAATTTTAAAAATTAAACAATGTAAGTGAGAACTATCCAAATAGCCAAGTGGCCAATATGTTCATCTAGAATGTAGGGGCTCATGGTGAAATCTCTATCTTCTGTAAGCGAGAAAGGCCTGTCATATTCCTGATGAGTTTGGGAATCCAATCAGGAATCCTGGCTCTCCAGCTTGTTTTCTTTCTTACAGTAGCAAGAAAGCTTACCTTGAAGCTGAAGAAATTACAATACTGAAAAATTTCTACTATAGAAAAAGTGTTTTGTTGAAGATACCCTGGTAATTTACACGATTTGATTCCAGAAGTTCAAAAAACCCTGCAAAACAACCCCAACCCCCAAGCAACTCAACCTACACTACAGTAGCAGTTAAAACATTTGCCAAAGTAACATCTGATCCCAGGGCTCAGAGGAGTTCAGGTGGGTCAGGAATTTTCTCAGGCAACAGTTTTTTCTTATGTAAGTAAATTAACTTGAACATGAATTTGTCAAAGTCAAAATATGCAAAAACATACCAACTGTGACAGTACTATTTTAGAAAAAATACTGTGAAGCATTTAATGTTCTTTTAGAATATAAAATGTTGAGCCCCTGTTTTAAAACTTTTTTTGTTTGACTTTCACTTTATAGAAGAAAATTAGAAGATAATTATTTGGTTAATTCACATGAAAATATAAATTGAACACAACATTTTGTGTTTTGAGGCATTTCTGAATATTTTATTTTTATTCTTGCTTGAAAAATCAGTATTTTCAGTTTATATCTTTAATCCCCAAACAAAAAATACAATCTTTCCCAGTTTTAATAAAGCCTTTTTTACTGATACAATAGACTTTGGGTATAAATCCAATTCTCTGGAAAAATCATGACTGAAAGAAGGTTTGTAGCAATTCTCAGAAAAATATTTTGAATTTAATTCAACTCTTGCTAGGCATGCATTTTTGTTATGGTTTTCCATGCATAATGACAGAGTAATTTTTATTTACTTCAGTTGTTTGCTATAATGTCTCTCGATAGAAAGAAGAAAGAAATAGGTCATAGCTGTGATATTTTGAAAATATGACATAATATTTAATTGAAGAAATATCTTTAAATAGAATGTTACTTGCTTAAAATTAGTTTAAATGGCACAGTCTGGACACAACTGACCATACATTAATGTTAATCTGAGTCACTCACACAGAGGCGGTTGGGCTGATGCAGACTCATACAAAAGCCTCGTGGATACAAAACCCATACAATTCATCCAGAGTCACATGTTAAACTCATATTTTGTTTGATCAACCACATCAGTCTTATTTTTTTGGACCTTTTTGGATCCTACAGTATTAACTGTAAGCTAATGCATGTCCCCGTGCACCTTGCGTCAAGCTGGTGCTGATAGTACTGCTAAAGCAGCCAGAATATGACCTATGCAATCCTAACGGTATTGAGGTATGTGCCGTGGCTGGATTCAGCAAATACTTGCTGAGAGGCTGCGTGACAGAGCTCAGTGCATGACAGGTCTCTCCCCATAGGGACAGAACCCCCCACCCCCAGATAACTGTAGGCAGTATGTCTACTAAATTCACTAAATAGTCAAAGGACTTACAGCATGTGATGGAGGAAAAATAAGTTGAATACCTTGAGCAGAGAGAACAGAAAAGGGACCGCTGCGTTTCAAGCTATTCTCTTGTCTGATTCAGAGAGGAGAGGGGAAGGGGACCTTGACCGTTAGCAGAGTTGTGTGATATTCATCCCCTAGGCAAAGAGCTGACTGATGGGCACCCATAAATCCCCCATTACTACATAGGTCAGCTGATTCTCTACAGCCTTCCTAGGACTCAGGCATTTTATTGACACCTCCTTCCAAAGTGAGGGGATGATGCTTGGATGTAAAAGACTTTGACAGCAAGAACGGAGCGAGGGCTACCCACAGCAACACCCAGCATTGGAGAGTGGATCATGATGTTGCCATGACCGCACAGAAGGGAGCATCCTCTTTGGAGACGGACAAGGGCAGAGCCAAAAACGAGTGTAAAATGAGAAATATCAGTGACTTTTTCTGCTTTGACTCCTTTTCTTATTTTTTGTGTATGGGATTTTCAACTCATATGCTCGGTCCGTAATGTGATCCTGCTGTATTTCACATCATTCTAGGCAAAAATATGAGCGATTCAGATAAAAATGGCCGCTGAACCCTAGAATGATTGTCACTGGCAATGGTGCAGACTAAGACAGTTCATGAGTTCAGATATTTTTGTAACTAATGATCTCAGTTAACAAAATACATTGAGAAAACTGGTAATCTATTTAAATTCTAGTACAGGACTTTCAGAATAAAAATGCAGGTTGGATTGAAAAAATGTCAATCATATTTGCAGAAGGCTTAAAGGCTTATGTTTTCTTTATTATTTTGTATGAAAATACTTAGAAATCCAAATACTACTGTGAAATGGAAATACTTTGGAAGGCAGTATCCATCATTAAAAACAAAATAGAAAAGCTGAAATACCAACGTTACATTGTATACAGCCCAGTTATAATGCATGCACAGTGTCTAAATACAACAGCATCCTAACCTTTTGATTTTCTTATTTCACAAATGAAGATGTATTATAACATCTGGAACTGGTATATTGATTGATTCATAGTCACCATCTGTAGGAATAATTATATATGACTATAACAAGTATCAGACATCTTTTTACTTTTTCAAAATACAGCTATCTTCATCCTGTTTTCAGGTATATTTTAATATTTAAAATAAATGAGATCAGGTACCCTCAAGTACTCGGCTTCAGCCTACTACAATTCAGTAATGTTAACTGAATTTACACCATTGTAATTGAAAACACAGTTAGATTGTCTTATTACACACTTGTATACTTTCCCACCAAAGTTATGAATGGTAAGCAAATCAAACTAAGGTCTCTTTCAGCTTTATTACTAACCAGGAGCTGTCTTGCTTGCTCTTCACCTCTCATTCTAATTCTCTTTTATTTCTTATATCTCTTTCTTAATTCTTATTTATTTCATTAGATCAGAATGAATAATTTTTATCCTCAAGGTTACTAAAGGCATGTTTAAATTTGGTGTTTGTTTTTGATTCAACAGTAGATTTTGGAATGTCTGAGAAGGTTGGTGTCCTTACAAACTTGTTGATCATTTTCAGACTGATGTATTTTTAATTAGTAAAATTGAAAAGGGCCATTATTTGAGACATATTTTATGATAGATGTGTTTCCAAGTCAAATATTCTAATTTGGGGATGTGGATCTCAAGAACTTCAATCTGAAGTTAATATTTGTAAATCAGGCTAGAGTGGATTAAAATGCAAGAAAGGAAAAACCTTACTACAGGTTAATGAAATGGACTGGATCTAATCCAAAAGAAACTAAGTGATTATAAATTGAAGATTACTACAGAATAAGTCCTCTGTAATCCTTCTATAGTTGACATTGGATGTGTGACTTTCTAAAGGCAGGTCTATTAGAGTTTAATTCATTCAGTGGTTTTTTTTTTATTTTCTAGAGCATCGGACTGTCTTATATAACTAGTTCACTGCAGTTTTTATAGGATTTAAAAAATCCTTTTCCACTTTGTATATAACTCATAGAGAAATCTGTACCTGGATTATTAACAAGAGGCTTGTGTATTTTTTTGTATATTTTTAAAAACAAAGTAATTTCTTTTCCAGCATCTCTCCTGCAATTCTTTTCCTAAGCAAGTTAAAAGAATAAGTTATTAGAATTAAGTCTTTTGCATGTCTAGCTTTGATTTTCAATAAACATTCCAAAAAAACACCCATGAGGTTGGGTGGGTTGGATGGGATGCTGTTGGCCACGTTTGCTGTCAGGACGCACTGCTGACCCGTGCTCAGCTTGCTGCCCCCCAGGCCTCAAGGCCTTTTCCACAGACTTGCTCTCCAGCCTGCTGAATGGCAGTAAATCTGGTCCTTTGCTCATACAGATTTCAGAGAAAATAAATCATCAATTTATTAATGCTATTCTCATTGAATTTTATTGGATGAAGAGAAGCTTTTAATAATGCAAGAAAAACCGGCATTCATTAAAGAAAAGGATAAGAAAGAGTAATAGGAGTGTTTGTAAAACACCAGTACAGCAGGTCCAGATCTCATTCTTAACAGATCAACACAATTCCACTGATTGCATTGAAGCTAACGTCAGAGTGATTAACAGCTGAAACTCTCTTTCAACTATAATTGTGTATTTAAAAGTTCATATGTATTAATGTAAATTGTTGCACTAACAGAAAAGTCAGCAACATAACTATTAGACAAAAATGTCTACTTTGCATAATAATGCACATAGAAACAATGACAAATTTAGAAAATTACAGCAGAGAAGAAACTTTAATGTTAGAATTATTCCCATTGTAGTTAACATGTAGAATCACAAGAAAGCACACTTGAGTCGGGTTGATTCGCCTCTTAGTTTTTTAACCTTCTGTAATATTCCAGGCAAGATCCTTAACTATTTTATTCTCTGGTTTCTCAAACTAATAATTAGGATTACAGTCCTTCATTATTTTTGCAAGCTGTTTTGTGATTGATCAGTATATATGTGTACATATAATGTGTATCATGTTCATCTTTATTACTTTTCATTTCTGTTGCAATATATGGTATTTTTGCCAAAGAGATGGTTTTCGTATGAAACTTAGATTCTAATCCACATAGAGCATTGCCTATGATCTGGACAGTGTATATTTCAACATAGCATTGTTGGCAGTATGCATTAGTAGTAATACAATTTGATCTGCAACAGCATACGTGAGCCTAAATGTTTGTTTTCTCAACCATGCGAAGCATTTGCAGAATATATCCTTCTGGATGTCCAGAAACTTTATGCTCTGTGCTCCAGAAATTCTGTAGCTTTTTCACAGATGCAAGGAGGAAGAAAGAAGACACTGATGTAAAGTTAAGTTAAATCGTTTCTTTCTTTTGTCTAAGCAAATATTTCATAAAGAAAGAGTACAGAATGTAAACTCATCTTCTAATAAAGAGCAATCCTGAGTCCACTAATTTCCATGACACTCTGAAGAGGAAACATTTCCTTGCTTTAAGCCAGTGAAGTTTTGAAAACCCATGGCTCTTTCCAGACTGCTTAATGCAGACCAGTCTTCCACAGTAATCAAACAGGCTTTGTATCATCAGAGGAAATGTTTCTTCCTGGTGTTAAGGTGCTGGGAATGTTTTTTTCAGTGGTGCCCAGTGATAGGACAAGAGGTAATGGGCCCAAACTTGAACATAGGAAGTTCCATCTGAACATGAGGCGGACCTTCTTTCCTTTGAGGGTGGCAGAGCACTGGAACAGGCTGCCCAGAGAGGTGGTGGACTCTCTGACCCTGGAGACATTCAAAACTCGCCTGGACGCCATCATGTGCAACTTGCTCTAGGTGAAACTGCTCTGGCAGGGAGGTTGGACTAGATGATCTCCAGAGGTCCCTTCCAACCCCTGTGATTCTGTGATTCTGTGAATAGTCTGAAGGGCAAGCAGTAGGAATTTAATCTCACCAGTGTTCTCTACATGGACTCTCTGTGCAAAGGCATAACTATATTCTTGTACATCAGTAAGCTCAGTGACACAACACAGCAACAACACAATAAGCATTTTAAGTCTCCAGGGCAACAGTCATGGTGATGGATGACTCATACACAACTAGTTAGCCCCTGAGTAATCAAGTGAAAGAAACTTCAAAATGACAGTGGCTGTAGTCTTCTCCATTAGAAGCTCTCACACCTGCAATTGACTTAATAACACCTAAGCTCAAGGTCTCCATGATTTCCTGAATGTAACCTGTATCACCCCAGAGTTTTGGTGTGTCACCTCTGATCACTATCCCCAGTAAATTCCATTGCTTGGTTATGGCCAGAAGCCACATGCCACCATGCTAAATGTCTGGAGAAGCATGTTCTGCAGCAACACTAGCTTTGTTGTATTTTACAGATTTTTCTCCCCTAGTAGCAGTACTGCTGTGGCATCCAGAGTCATCTGAAGGCACAGAACGACATCTTGTCATCTGCATGACCAAATGTGTATGAGTATTACTGTACCACTTGGTTATCATGTGTTCTCCAGTACATTTACAGCCTTTAAAAAATGTCGCTGACAAGATGCTCTTTCACTGGGTCCAGTCTTGTTCAACATATTCATCAACGACCTGGATGAGGGGACAAAGTGTACCCTCAGCAAGTCTGCTGGTGACACAAAACTAGGAGGACTGGCTGACACACCAGAAGGCTGTGCCACCATACAGCGAGACCTGGACAGGCTAGAGAGTTGGGCGTAGAGGAACATAGTGAAGTTCAACAAAGGCAAGTGTAGGGGATCCTGCACCTAGGGAGGAGTAACCCCATGCAGTGGTACAGGTTAGGGGTTGACCTGCTGGAAAGCAGCTCTGCAGAGAGGGACCTGGGAGTCCTGGTGGACAAGAAGTTGACCATGAGCCAGCAATGTGCCCTTGTGGCCAAGAAGGCCAATGGTATCCTGGGGTGCATTAAAAAGAGCGTGGCCAGCAGGTACAGGGAGGTTATCCTCCCCCTCTACTCTGCCCTGGTGAGGCCACATGTGGAGTACTGTGTCCAGATCTGGGCTCCCCAGTTCAAGAAAGACAAGGAACTACTGGAGAGAGTCCAATGGAGGGCTACAAAGATGATCAAGGGAATGGAGCACCTCTTTTGTGAGGAAAGGCTGAGAGACCTGGGTCTGTTTAGCCTGGAGAAGAGAAGACTGAGACTGGATCTTGTCAATGCTTATAAATATCTAAAGGGCAAGTGTCAAGAGGATGGGGCCAGACTCTCTTCAGTAGTGCCCAGTGACTGGACAAGGGACAACGAACACAAACTGGAATACAGGAAATTCCATCTCAACATGAGAAGGAACTTCCTTACTTTGAGGGTGACAGAGCGCTGGAACAGGCTGCCCAGAGAGGTTGTGGAGTCTCCTTCTCTGGAGATATTCAAAACCCACTTGGATGCATTCCTGTCTAACCTGCTTTAGGTGAACCTGCTTTGGCAGGGGGGTTGGACGAGATGATCTCCAAAGGTCCCTTCCAATCCCTGCCATTCTGTGATTCTGTGATTTGATGTAATTTATTATAATTTCTTATGTACTTTGTGTGCTTTTAGTCTGTTTTACAGGGTATGAAAACAAATCTCACTACCTCAAGTCTATACCAACATAACCCAAGAGAAGGCTTGTCCTGTTTTATTGGTAATCCCTATTGCTTCTTATAAGTGTAAATCCCAAAGCTGCTGCATTGGAAGGGCAGAAAAGATGATTGCCTCTGATCACATTACATACCTGATCTCTATTTAGCCTATTACTATATCCTAAGGACTATGTCAGCTTGAAGAAGTCTTTGAAATGGGTCAATCTGTTTTGCGTGTTTATGTTTTCTCCCATCACTCTACAGTCATCAACAGCCTTAAGTATCCCAGAGTAACTTCCAGGAACTGGATTTTTTTTTTTTATATATATGAAATGTCTCTTAATACTTAACTTCTTTTCTTGAGTTCAAATGATGCTTCTTTACATGAACACAAACACACAGACACATATATAAACATTTATACATATTTAAATATGCATTGCCAAGACATTGCTTGGGACTGAGTAAAATCATAAATAAGACAGTGTCTACAGGGTAGAACCGTTCTTAAGAACTGTGGACAATGTAGAAGTGATCAAAGGAACTTTTCTTCCTCCAGGATGCTTAAAAAAAGGCTATTGACCTTACTGATTGTTTGGGAGGAATCTTAATGTAACACAGAGCGTTGTGAAATGGTGGGAAGCTCTCTCTATCCAGCAAGGCTAATCTTCAAAGAATTGGTAAAGTGCCTCCATAGCCTTTTTTTGCTGCGTCTAACAAGGTATTTGAATCCTCCATCATTTACAGAGATGGTCAAGTACTCAGGACATAAAGTTTTTTCTTCCTGCAGAGCAAGTGAATACTAATTTGCAGGAAGCAGAGAATCTGACTAAGGTTTTGTGCCTCAGAGTGGAAGATCATCCATAACCTGGGTTTTAAAATAGCAGGCAGTTAAGGTACATCAAGCAGTAGTGCTGAATTCCTGAAACTTCTCTGACTTCATTTAGGCTGCATGGTTATGAATGCAGGAAAATTTTGACTTCCCTGAACTTTTAGGATGTTTTTCTTGGTGAAAAATGGAAATATAAGTTATATGACAAGAAAGAAGAGTCCTGGCTCAAGGCACTGTTTAAAAAAACACAAAAACCCAATGCGTTTTAAGGATACATAACCCTTTGTAAAAGCAAGCATGAATCTACAGTCATTGGAAGTCCAGGCTTTCTTGTTACTAACATATCGTGACCTTGCCCACACAACATTTTCACATGCACTATCATTAATCATTAGTGCTATTAGAGATTCAACATAATATAATTAAATTAATCTCAATTTACTAAAACATTAACATACAAACAGCTACCAAGTTTGTTAAACCATAATGCTATGACAAAATGACTAAAACTCAGGATCAATATAACAAACAATGTAACTGAAGTTTAAATGTATTTTTCTATATTTCTTTTCTGAAAAAAAGAACAAGTTATTTACTTTAATATGGTGACATTTTATTTTGTGATTAATTTTAAAATAACATTGTAAAAACTATAAACTCATTTTAATTTGACAAGCGTTTGGTAATTAATTTTCAAACAATGCTATGGGAATCTAAGAAGCACTCTTCATTTGACATGTATTTTATAATTTATTTTAAAACAATGCTGCACAAATCTGCAAAGGCATTATTCATTTGAGAGTTCATTAATTATGCAAATGAGTTGCAATTAACAAATCTGTTCTGAGGATGGCATTTGCATAATAATGAACTTCATGTTTGTGACATTATTTAATAAGATACCTTTGTGCATTTTTAAACAAAACACTCTTGTGAATACTTCGGTTAAAAATGGACAACCAGTCAGTAACATTAAAAAAAAAAAGTACTACCAAGAGCAGTATCACTAAAATAAACCAAATTACCTAAGCTCTAAGTAATAAATAGCGACATAAAAGCTGATTCTTTTATTAACCTCTGCTTTCCAAAATATAGACTTTAATTTTCATTTATGGTGTTTTCAAAATGATGTTTAAGGACTGGCATTGGAAAAGAATTGGTATTTATCAAGACAGATGGAAATAAACAAATGACTGCAAACACCTATTTAGCATTGCTGCTGTGTGGCATAGATTGAGTCCGTGACTCTTAGATGATGGATCTTATTACAATCTTATTAGATGCAGCATGTGAGCCAAAAGTCTAGTGATGATCTTTTGCTGGTCGTATGCTTAGCGAATGGCAGAAGCATCAAAACCATACTCCAGGTTTAACGTTCTTGCTGAAGGGGAATGGCTGGGTAAAGACCTTTTGTTTATAGTACTGCAGCAGTTAGGTGCAGTTAGCTCGCTGCAGCCAGCGATCTGTTCCCACACGTCCCATTCAGACCGCAGCAGCAGCAGCTAAGTTTTGGGGGCAACAGAGACCTGCGTGAACTGAATGGAGAACTGAAGGCAAGATTGCCAGTGAAGAAAAGGGACTTCAGTCAATCCTGAAGCCTTTGTGGCACCTATTTTTGTGTTTAGCCCAAGACAGGGTTGCTTGGCAACGCTCTGGCAGAGTCTTGGTCCTCTGATGGGAGACGTGAGGCAATGAATCAGTGATGCGACTGATAAATTCACAGTGGCACCTTTTCGGTGCATTGTCTGCAAGCTCAGAAAGCTGGAAATCCTTAGACAGAGCTTGGGTCCTTCCCCAGTGCCAGTGACTCTCCTCTGGCATCTCTTACATTTATTATTCTGCCGTCTGTCACTGGTGAGGAAGTATTGTGGATCATAGCTGTGTGTGAATTCTCCAGGACTCAGGCAAGTGCTTGGAAGTGCACGTGACAGCAGCTTCCATCTGAGAAAGTAAGTTATGTATGCATTAAAGGGAGGCAAAAACATAGGATGAAGTTCTATAGAAAAAGATGAAAGAAAGTCCTACAGAAAGTTGTGTCTCCAAACTCTTCAGTATTTGGAGACAAATAACTTAATTGGCTATTTTTGATAGAATATTTTTAAGTAATGAGCAGGAGGAGAAAAAGCAGAGAGTATGAGAAACTTTTTTATTAAGGGAGTTGATGGGTGTTATGTTCTTATTCACATTTACACTCATTGAAGTCCAAGATAATGATTTTATTAACACTAGTATTTACAGTGGTGCCAAGGGATTTCAGCTGAGAATGACACTACTTTGTGACAAACAAGATATAGGGACTTCCCGTCTGGGAGAACTTACAGTTGAACAGGCAAGGCAGAGAGAGGATTTGGGAAGGAGGGGGTAAAACAGACAAAATAGTGACATTTTGAGATGTCACGTTAATACTACAACACTTCTGTTTGTAGTTTTATGAAGTTCAGAGATGGGGTTTTGTTGGAAGACAAAGGGATACAGAGAGGTGAGACAAGAGAAAGGGGACATGAACAGGAAGGTGAGGTAGAATAAAGGGTTGATATTGAAGGGTTTAGGAAAGCATCGAGCACAGCTACTTGATAAGTGTGCAAAAGTCATTCTTGGCAACATCTGGAGAAGGTACCTGCTGCAGCTGTTCATCCTTAGCTCCTGCTGGATGGTTATTAGCTGATAACAACAGCAAATTTTGTGTTTGGTTGGTTTTTTTTCTTTTACTCAAAGGTCCAGTGGCAAAGGAGAAGCAAATTAGGTCTGGCATCTACAAAGAACCTCTGTGTTAACATTTTCATTTCAGAGGGAATGAGAGGAAGGATCTTGCTTCTCAGCCCTTTCCATCAGGCTGTTTATCAGGTTGAGCAGTGGTATCTTCATGGTATCCCCAATTGGTATGGGAAGAGAGATCATGTTGGCTCTTCTTTTGCGTGAGCAAGTGAAGAACTGGAGTTATCCCTTAGTACAAAGTTAGTAGGGGAAGAAATTGTAACAGCCCAAAGGTCTGTTATTTTACATTACGCATGCCTAGGTGACAGGGTGAACAGAAACAACTACAGATACAGTTGTTAGATCATAAAACAATCACTCTTGAGGCCGCCTTGTTGCTTCCTTATCCTCATGTTCTTATAATATTTGTACCTTTAATTGCCAGCTCCACTACTCATATTTCTGCTGAGCTTCCTTCTCAGGGAGCCATGCCATGCAATGATGTCCCAAAAATGTTTGGGATGCTGCTGGCGTTATCTTCCCTCAAAGCACAGAGAGGCATGCTGCCTCCCCCAGGCCTGACCCACTGCTTCAGCTGCAGTCTAGTCACATTCACAGATTGTAAATGGTTTTGATAACTTTCTCCTTTGTGATCCCACCACCAGGAACTAGCAGCAAACTGGAATTAATCCATGCTGCTTTACACGGGCAGTTTACACAGGCTGGCTGATAGCTTCTTGGTCTTTGCGGCTTTCCCAGTTTCTTACTTCCTGACAGCTTTAACACAACTTTTGGACACTATTTTAGTCAGCCGGTCCACAGGCAGGGACTGTCACTCAATCAAGTAATTTGCTTGATCGTCAAATTAGCATTTACTGCAGTTTTCTCTCTGTTTTGAGATAACCCTTCAGGTGGGATTTCCACTCATTATTTGGGCATAAGCAGGGCAAGTATAAGGGTATCGCTCTACTAACAGAGCACGAGTGAACTCTCTTTGGACAGCTTTAACACATTCACAGATGTCTTGGTTCGTAAAACAGCTGGGTAGCCTTTGATGTACTATGCAAGTTTGAGATACTCTTTCTATTATTAAACAATAACCAAGGATCGTCATCCTTCTTCATTTTTTGAAGTGTCATTAACTGTGTAGTGACTGTTGATCATACAATTTTGCCACATGCACTGAGTGAAAACCCAGTCTTACTTTCCTACTTCTATTGATCATCCATAAAATGTTAGCCTCACAAAATACTTATACTTCTTTTTATGTTAGTTGCTTTTATGAAATCAACTTGTGCAGTTAACTCAATCTACATCTATATAACTATCTAGAACTCAGTAGAGGTATTCTTGATATGCGACACTTTAATTTTTGTTTTACTGAAGTAAAATTTGAGTGATTTGAAAAAGAAATAGAATTTATTCCAAGTTCAATTTGAAATGTAGATTTATCATTAAAATACTACTGCAACATTGGATCAAGATGTGACATTTTGATATTTGCTCAAGAACAGAGTAAAAATGAATGAATTTCAGATTTCTGTAACTGTTGATAAATGTGATTCTTCTTCCCACATAAAGAAAATATTTCTTAAAATTAATTTTTAGACAAAAGAAACTAACATGCAATTAGATCATGTAAACATTAATTAATTCATGCAAAATAATTAATAACTCAGCAATTGCCGTAGGAAAACAATGTATTAGCACTTGTTCACCTCTTGTTCAATTTTCCTTTGTATGATTCAAGGACTGGATAAGTCCAGAAGCATTGGGGGCAATTTCTATTTCCTAAAGTCTCTCCAGGTGAAATCATGACAGGAGTAGCCAATTGATACAATACTGAAAATAACTGAGAAATTAAAAGAAACTGCTATATCTCAAAATCCAAGAATAATGATGTTAATCTTTTGCCTTTATTTCATAGCATTTATTATTTCCAGCTTACATGTCACTACTGAAATGTTATTGTCAGTTCTCAATGTCTTGGGAGCTTGATTAATCACAAAGAACAGAGAACGGCTACTTTTGCAGCAGCCACTGACATGAAAATCTGCGGTAAGAGACTGATGTTCTGAGTATGGCCCCTGCTCTGGAGGTGCTTAGTCCTGCGGATTCTTGGTAAGAGTTTACTCGAAAAAAGTTTGCAGTACTGGGCTAATGGATGTTTCCGTTATACATTCTGGCTAGATCTTTAAAATGTATAAATTTATATAGAGCTGCCCAAGGGGAGCAGAGGGATGCAGTGTTAATTAATTTTTCTAGATCTTACAAAAAACCCCCCCCAAAACAGTTTTACGAAGACAGCCTTTATATACTGTGAAAAAAAATAGCTGCATACAGCACCGGTATTCTTAAATAAGTACTCAGCTGCAGATGTGCACAGCATCTATGGTGTTTCCTTACTGCCCGTAGGTGAGACTACCAAGAGCTGTGTTAGCACTGCATATTGAGATAATGAATTAGTACAGATGGGCGCAGTCTACACTACAACAAAAATCGCCCCACTTCTGTAAATCATGTAACATTGTTATTAGTAGCTATATCCTGTCTACAGTAATAACATCATAGCAGGGGAGAGTGGGGACATTGAGGTTTCAAGGAAGCCGTCTGGAAACAAAGGCCATGCTTTCTGTAAGCTGCCGGGGAGAGGAAACCGAAAGGTTACAGCGAGGCTCTATAATGAGTTGACCATTTGGCTGCAGCCTCTGGCATATTTCTACTGTGTATCACTCCCAGCTATTGACCTTTGTGCTGTCAGATCGTGGGATTTCCTAGTCATCCTATCTTTAACAGCGCTGCAAAGACCAGTCAGGAGTTCAGTACCCGAAAGTACTGTGAACTGGTTTTGTAAATAGCTCTTTACTAGCTGGCAGTGCCCTAAATTTGAGGAAGTGATGCTTGTGAAGGATAAGATATAAATAACTAATTATTACCTTCTATAGATAAAGAGACCCTTTTATTGGTTTTTGCTATCCTTTCATTTGTGCTGAGAGCGAAGGACAAATTCCCCTAGAATAATTGAATTCTATTTTGCACTGTCTTCCCCCGATGTATTGGTAATGTAATTGAAAATTTCAAGGGTTTAAAAGCAATAGATTGGCTAAAATAACTGGGAAGGCTTTCTTTTTCTCTTATGTACTCCTGAGCTCCTAGGTATTTCAGATGCTTGTTGCTATAAAGTGAATATATACCAGAAAGCATAATGAATCTTACTGGTGTGTATGTATGTATGTATAAGGCCCTGTTCAACCTCACTGGCTCCGTCAGTGAGATCTAGAAATCTCTTCTGTACAGTCCTTAGTTTCCCATGGTAATCCCTTTGAAAACTAAACACAGGATGAAGCAAGCAATCCTGGCAACATCCCATTTTTGACCTCTTAATCATTCCTACATGCTAACGCTGCAGCACTAGGAGATGCTATTTTTGACCAAGCTGCATATAACCATGAGCTGAATAATTGACAAGAGAAGGAACAATGTGCCATGCTTTTGGGAGAGGACATATAGACGCTGAATCCAGGAGGAGGAGGACTAGCAGTGGCAGTGGCCCTGCTGGGTGGCCACATAATTTTCCTGTGCTATTCTGTAAATTTCTGTAACACCCATTCACAAGCAGCCTCCGAGTCAATGGAAAATTTTTTCAAATATGAAGGTTCAGAGTGAGATATTGCCTAATTTAAAGTACATCCTTACTCCAGTTTAATCTCCAGCTTTAACTTTCTCCAGTATCCCCACAAGTTTCAGCTGAGTTCCAGCTCTCTCATTTATTCTCTACCAGATTTTTTCTGTTTGCTTGACCACCAATACTTCATTTTGTTCAACAGATCACATCATGGGTATAAGAGAAATTCTTCATGTGGGAATTGAGTCTTGACTGTCCAGCATTGCATAAGTGATCTGCTGTGCTGTACATTGGCTCGTTTAACTGGATCCTTCTTTGTGGTGCAGAGGAGGTAGCAGAAAGAAATACCCCTTTCCTTTGTACTCTCACAATCTATTCTTGCCAGCACAGATCTGTAATTACATAGGCTTGGCTGTGGGCAATGGTTACATGGGAAGAATCTACTCTTTGGCCTTCCTAGTACATGCATTCTTTCTGTTGGGTAATTTCAAGTCTAAAAACTTGTCATCAGACTTGCACACTTGCAGAGAGTGTTAGTCCCTTCTGGGACTTCGATCACCATCTTCACATCTCTAGTGGTATCAGTGCTACTGTTATTATCACTCACATAAGACTTATCTTCCTTACATGTACCTTCTTTCCCAACTCTTCTCCATCTGTCATAATTCTTGTCTAATTTGACCATTTCCAGACTCATTCTTCTTTCTGTTTAGGACTATTATGCCTGTGTAACCTTCAAGAGCTTGTTTGAAACCTATCTTACCCAACTGAACAGTGCTCTTAGCGGCTGTACAAATTTGTGTTTTGATTGCAGTGAATCAAGCTGACCTGTAAAATATCTATTGTTGTTCTTTCTCCCACTTACATACTTATTTATCTCTCCATAGTGTGCAGAGCTCTTGAAGACAGAAACATCTTCCGTAGGGCAGGGAATTATCCAGGGCAGAATAGGTGCTCTGAACATATCATATGTGAAGAGCTTGTCTGTTAATTTTTGCAAAACATGAGAAAACATAGTGAGTAAGGCAAACCCTGTGTAATAAGTGCACATAAGGTGACTATATTTTGCCTTCAACTTGAATACTGTTCTATTTGGCTTAGTACTAAAACAGGGGATAAAAGATAATTTAAGAGGCCTAGCTACAACTGAAATTAAAGCACCTTTCTGGATTTTATAAATTCCACACATTGAAACACCAGAAGGAGGAGGGCTTTTAATCTTGTTTCCATTCTTTATTAAGATGCTTTGTGTAATTAGTTGCATTTCTATTGGAATAAATGGTAATTTGGAATTCATCCAAATTGAAAACCTAAATGAAAAAGGAGCATTAGTGGTGGGTTGCATGCTAAAAGAGGCAAACTTCTCTAGGGTAGATCTGTTCATGCAACTTGGCCCTGCTTAAATAAAATCTATAGAATCCATGTGGAATTTAAGAGGGAGTGTAGCACGTAGGAGGGATGGGAATGCAAAAGAAAACAGATTTTCAGCCAGAAGGGCAATTCACTTATAGTTTAATGAAAAACCCCTAAAAGCAGACAGAATTATGTATGCTATGTTGAAATTTTGTTTTGGAATAAAAGAGAAAGCCTATAAATAAATGCAAAAATATGACTGTATATTTTACATTATTGAATTGAGTGTGTTTCAGGAGTGGCTGATAGAAGGACTTTGTTGCCAAATGAGATTATGCTGTATTCAGGTGACAGTATTATAAAAGTATTCTTGATGCTGCTGTAGGGTATAGTGTGTCACTGCTTCCAATTATAAATTCCACTTTGCAGCTGGTTGTTTGGCCTTTTTAAAGTGTTCGAAAGGCATAAAATTTTCACCTAGTTTATTGAGGCAGTTATAAATTATAAATATTTTTTCCTGCTGTCTTTTTTTTTTTAAGCTAAAGATTTGAAAACATTAATCTGTGATGCACACTTAGTGCTTTCGGGGGAAATGGCAAATGACTAACTTATTTTTGTTTGGAGAAGTTGGTACTGATAATGCACATTACCTTTCTGGGGATAAATATTTCATAAGGAGTTTTAGTGCACAGACTTGTGTACACGAACAACAGTCACACAGGACATGATGGACTGGAATGCCTCTGAAAGAGCTGTCACAGTCCATCGTGTCAATCTATGAGCTGGGGTGTGCCTGAATAAACCTAAAAATTCTCTTTGTTGATTCTGGTGACATTTTGATTGTATGCTCTTGATACTTGATCAGAAGTAGCATACTGGTTGGTACTGGTTTTCATAATGTGCCACATAAATCATGAACTGTTTTACTTGACTTTCAATGCCTAATGCTCTCCTTAAAGCTGAAGGTAACTGGGGTTTTAGAACGTGATCCATGATGATTTATATGATAGATCCAAGACGTGTCTAATTATGTATGGATTTAAAAGTTCACATGTTTATATTATAGCTAGATAAACAATAAGATGAAATACTGAAAGTGTCATAAATTCCTCTTTGTAGTGATTGATGGAGGAAACATCTTTCTCTGCCTTTGGAAACCTGAATTACTCCTACAGAAGCCTTATTCTCCTTTGTCTATTAATGTAAGGAAGCACTTTTCCTTTGTTGGATGGTAACAGCAAAGATGAAGATGCTTTGTGTTCCAGCTCCACAGTTTTTTCAAGTTGATTGATCTAATAGGAGTTTTCTGTCATTGAATTCTCTAGGCAGACTACAGATCCCTCTTCTACATCATGCACCATATTTGAAAAGTTTCCTTCCTAATATATACATGAAGGAATCTGCTAAAATTTGCCTAAAAATTGAATCAAATTACAAATTTACAGGGTTTTCTAGAAGATGTATAAATTGGAGGCTCGCCATTCAAGGGCTCCACTTAATTTCGCTTTGTGGAAATAGGACATAAGCTCTACAATGCTTAGTGATCTATGCTAATAAGTTATTTCAAGAAGTAAAATGGATACTAATGCATTTTTCTGAGTAGCTGTAAAGTGTTACTTACAAAAAATAAGCCAGCTAGGCAACTTTATGCTCTGCTTACTGAAATTTTGAGATTAACAGTTAGGTGTATCGCTATGTAGAAGCTCACTGCAAAAATACAATCTAGTTATGACAAAGAAGCACAATTTGGTGGAGAGTCAGATCCGAAAGAAAGGCTGCATTTTCTTATAACAAAATTTCTAGCTATGGACCTACCTCTGAATTCTTTATCTCGTGATGAGCATTTCCTCGCTGGAAACAATAAAAACAGTCAGTCTTGAAGACCCTTTGGCTATGGCTCCTTGTAACAAAAAGATGGCATTCCTACTATCTCCCACTGTGTCATCAATATGTCACTGTCTCAAAACACTTTTCTTAGTATAAAGGCATCACCTTCATTTCAAAGTGAGCTATAGTCAAAGTGTTCTCATACAAGCCTCAATTTGGGCTAAACACAAGGGAAACCTAAGCCTGTGGTATTAACTGTGTCTATGATACATCAGGCTATGTGTGACAGCAAGCTATTAGCAATACAAATTAAAATACCTCCTTTAATGCAAGAAAGGTCAGAAACAAAAGCTGGGAAGTTCACAGGAGAAGGCCCAATGACAGATGAACACTTACCCAACTTTTACTTCTTATAGAAAAGTGCTATTTCTTGCTCTCTCTTCAGAGTCTGTAGCATGACAAAAATACCACAGAATAAGACACAGAAAAAAGAGTCTAAAATATTCTTGAATATCAGTTTGTCCTGGCCAATTACAAAAGAATATGCATAGCTAATTAGATCAGTATTCTCATCACTGAACCCAAATCTCTAATTAGGGGAGCCAGGAGATGCTTCATCAGATCTTTTGTTCCCCCTAAACAAGATGATTAAACAGAAGAGACAATGACAAAATAAGTAATGCATCCTCTGGTTATAAAATATTGTGGTCATTTCAATGTGAAGTATCCTATGGCAAAATGTGTATGACTTGGTCTCTACCAGGGATTGGAGGATACATGAACAGATAGTGTTCAGACCTTTGCATCAAAAATATGAATGCATAAATACACGAGCATAACATTTTTGGTACTTGTGACTGTGTTTGCAGCTGCTGAAATTATTTTACTGAAAGTAAGTTTCTCCTGTTACTTTTCAGGAGTTATCTTTCCAGGACTATCACAAAGTACAGCTGGTTTTGCCTGGTTGCCATTTTACTTTTTCACATTTCACCTCTGTTCTCCTGGGCACGTGGCTAGATTAAGTTGGAGAGCTTTTCCATATACAGAACATCATCACGTTCTGAACATACATAAAAGCTGTGTATTGTTACTGTCTTTTGATCAATCTTTTAAACTTGTGATATGCAGCAATTGGAAAACAAATCCAAGGCAGTTGTCTGCTAGTTTTTGTAGCAGGGCAACTAAAATCTTGCACTATATTTAAAACCTCAACTTTAAATGATCACTGGCACCAGGTGTAACCAATTGGTTTGATCTAGCATTTCTTTATGATCCTTTTTTATCCTAGCATAGCTTCACTTTAAGTAAGATCATTTTCATGTGAATAATCACCTCATACAATAATTTTATCATGGTTATTTCAATAATCAGTTTTTCCTGTTGCTTCTTTTGCCGGTTTCATGCTAATGTGTTCTGTGTGTCTTAGAAACTGAAGGCATTTACCCATGGAATGGTTTTGATCACAAACATTTTCCACAAACATGAACTGAGACAGAACTGCTTTCTATCCTTTTAAAAATGTAGTACTATAATAGCTCTTTCTAGGTCTTACCTTTGGAGTCTGAAAATGCTGAATTTTCATTTTGTCAAAGACATCTGTAAAACGAAATGGGCTATGTTACAGCAGAGTGAAGCCATGAATCACATGGTAACACATTAGAGTGACTAGTATCAAAGGACCCCATGGGGAATTTCGGAAAAGGTAGTTAAGCAATTAATGAAGATATTTAAAATCCTAATATGGCAGAGACAGCTTTGAAGGCAGCAAGGGATTAATATTTATTTAATAGATCGTCAGATTCTGTGCCAAAAAAGAAATATAACAGAAGCCACCCTCCTCTGAATGCAAACATGCACAATTTGAAGAATATTTTGTGGCAGCAGTGACATCAGCCAATCACACTTTGTCATGATAGATGAGAAGAATATCGTGCCTTAAAGAGAAAATTACCTTTGCTGCTTTTGACTGTTTTGGTTGAAAATTACTTCAATGATCCAAGCTCTGTCACAACACATTGAATACAATCTTCAAAAAGAAAGGAACGTATTGCTACTTTACAGAGGTGGCACAGGTTGGTTATATGACTGACAACAGATCACTGTAATGGCTCTGCAATGTTTTATGGGGGTTGATGTGACTATTATCTGCTTTTTTAAAGAAGTTGCATGTAACTGAATAGAACTTTCCAGTTTCCTAAATTGTTGGTCATTTTGGATGGGCAAACTCCATTTAGGCCAAATTTTACTTCTCAGCAAAGGTCAAACTTTTATGTTAATTATAACAGTTTTCAGAAACCATTTATAACTGACCGTGCCTGGCATTATCTCTACGATGCAGCCTGTTAGGAATGTGAAAGATTCCTGTAAAGTTCCATTCTTTCTTTTTGCAGAAAACATGGAATTCATAAAGAGCTCATCTTCCTTAGTGGTATTTCTTTACGTTTCCATAACATTGATATATTGTCCCTCTTTCGAGTTAAAGGATTAATAAGGCTGCTGAGGAGGGTCATGAACATAACTACTTCTAATGTATTTGTTCCTTCAGACACAGGTGGTAGGGTTGCCTTATGTCCCCTGCTCCAGGGAAAACTAAAATTGTGTCTAAAACCTGGCTTGTCTTAAATCAGTTCAAGTAGAAGAGAACTAATAGGTGACAACTGTTCCCTTGGTGAAAGTTCAGGGAGTTTCACATGCAGAGGTACAGAGCTGGAAAAACACAGGCAGTATTTCCACTGTTATCAGATATCCACACGTGGAGAAGATGAGAGGCTTCAGTGAGTGCAGTAGTACACAGAGATTGAAGCTATCATACAGTTGGCATTATTTCTTTATAGCAGTTCAATAAAAATTACAAAATTGTGATACAGAATTAATCTAAAACATTAGGAGAGCTATTCTTTAAGGTTGCTTTTGGTATCACAGAGGACTGAACAAAAAATCAGTAGCAAGGCAGAATGGAAAGCTGAGAGCCAACAATTCTCACTGGACCATCAATCTATGCAATAACAATGAGGCAGATGGGATTTTTTTTTTTAAATTCTGCTTAGTATATAACAGATTTTTTTAGTCTATTCAATTTCTTTTAGACCTTGACACTATTATACCCATTGCTTAAATCCCAAGCAGCTTTTGTTTTCTACATGTTGATTTAAGGAGAATTTCTCAATAAACAGTTAATGATGGCATGTTTTAAAAACAGACCTACTGGAGTGCATTGCTGGGAAAGTACCTTTGCATGTAGCATTCTATTTTAAGTGACTGTCTAAAATTTATTGACAAAGATAATGTGTTTATAACATGGTAAATTTAGTAACTACCACCATGTATCCCTCCTAGAATCACATGCTAATGAAAAAGATGCTCTAATAATTAGGGCCAAAGCCCGCTGAATACAACACCTTCCAATTAGCACTCCCCAGCTTGAATACTACCATTAACATTAAACAACAAAAAGAAAAATGGGTATCAATTCACATAATAGAAAATAATTGATGAAGTTGGAGGGTGTGATTATTTGTGATTACTTTACAGTCATGCACTGAACGTAGGAGAACCCCAGTTAGTAGTTAATCTCTGGCTACCTCTTTGAAGATAATGAAATTGGCTTCCTACTGATGATTATTCATTAACAATTAATTCTTTCTTGGTGATCTACTTCATTTTCAGCTTCTCACCACAAACATGCAATGGAATAATTACAAGTGGAAATGGAAAAGCAATTAGTGGCAGATAATGCCAACATCTGATTAAAAAACAGTAGAACAGATTAGCCATTCGGTAACTGCAACTCTGCTGCCTTCAGCGGGGAGATGTAAGTTACCCAGTAATACTACAGTTCAAGCTGCGTTTCCCTTTTATTGCTTCCCCTCCATCATGGTCTACCACATTAAATGCTTTCTTTTATTCTTGGGGGCATTGACTTGTTGTAAATAATTTCTAAAGATTAAGTGTTATTTGAGATGATTTGTCATCCTTCGTGCTGAGACTCTCTGTCAAGAACGAAGGAAAAAAGTACTTAAGCCAAGTCATTTATTGTAGTTGCAAGCAACTGTAATGGGATTTTTTTCTGAGGGGAGGGTGGTTGGAAATTTGCTTAAGTGAAGTGTCTGGAGACAAAGATCCTGGAAATTAGAGTCCCCTCCTCTTAACGGTATTTTCTCTTAAACTGGAGAACTCAACAACTATCCTCTGTTGTAGCAAATGATAGTTGTCTTTACTGTCAGAAGCTTAGCTTGTTTTTGAAACATGTATTGTGATGCTGCTGGGTCTGCAGATCACCACCACAGAAGTTCATAAATGTACACTATGATCTTTCAAAATTGTGGATGATTTACGTCACGCAGTACCTAGAATCCCATAATTACCGAACACTTGCTTAGCGGGAAATCCTACTAAGCAAATAACTGTTTTGCAGAAAATCTGTGAAGTCTGTGGGGGATCTGAGAGGTGAACCTGGAGCCCCTGTTGCATACACAAACCACAGGAACTGAAAGGCAGAGTCTCAACCCTTTTAGGAATCCCAGGCTGCATTGTCACATAGCAAATCCTTCAGCAGGGCAAGTGTCCATTTCCTGAGCAGAGGTCACGAGGCCACTCTCTGGACTAAGTTTACAAAAAGATTGCTTTTCAAATGCCGATTAAGGAAGTGACTTACTATAACCTGATAATTTTAAAGTTCTGCTTTAGAGAAGCGAGTTCAGAAACAGGTGAATAAGCCCAGCTGGCGCAGTGGGCATACAGATGTGTTAATTGCAGGAACCTCATTAACCACTTGGTCAGAAAATTATCAATAACATGTAGCTACAAGTTATTTTGGTTTTCAGTTTAGAGATAGCACAGTAGTCAGTGTTGTCATGGGCATATGGCCTGTTGGCTATTTTTCAAAACAAAGAATGAACAGGATTTTAGGAGTTAATGTTGCTCGGTTAGTTTGAGAGCCTGAATGTTGTGTTTTCGAAAAGGATGACTATAGACAATCTGTTTACAGATGTCTGTGAGGATGTCGTGGCTTGGGCTGGTGTCCTGGTTTGAGGTAAAACAGGACCAATTTTGTTCAGTAACTTTTCTTTTTAGCTAGGCCTCTTCTAACTGCTGAAATTAACAGCATGTTGTGCAGAAAACTGTTCGCTCTCAGAGTGATAAGACCCATGTTTATAGCTGATGCCAAGGAACGGTATGCAGAGAGGCTCTGGCTTATACTTATTGCTATAACAACCAAGGCCAGCCAAATTTGTTACGTGCCCCGTTGGAGGGTCGGAAGCGGAAAAGCGTAGAGGGGTCACACCTGCGGGGAGGAGTGGACAGGACAGGTGACCCAAAACTGACCAACAAGGGTATTCCATCCCATCTGCCTCATGCTCAGTATAAAAGCTGAGGGATCAAAGGGTCAGCTCTCTTTCTTCAATGGCCGGCGTCCTGGGAGGACTCTGTCTCTGCGTCTGCCTTTGATCCCGATCCTGAATCCAGATCCGGAATCCAGTTCCCGTCCGTCACCGAGTCCAGTCTGGGACTTCCCCAGCACCTGCTGGTGACGTGATTGTCATCCTGGGAGCTTGATACGGTTTTGTATATATTTCATTATTTTTCTTTTTATTATTTTATTATCAATATTTCATTAAAGTAGTTTAGATCCTTCTAAACTCTTAAGTCTCTTTTTTCTCTCTCTTTCTTGCCTCCCAAGCGGAGCAGGAGAGAGAGAGCATCTGTCGTTCCACCGGATTGGGCCAATTTGGCCCAAACCACGACAGCTGGGCTGGCCACTAAAACGAACGACAGATGCTCTCTTTTACTTCTCTCCCCTCAAACCAGGACAGAGGGGAACTAAAAATTACCTCCAAATACCTGGAAAACAGAGTGTTTTTCATGCTGTTTATTTAAAGGTTTCATTGTTTACATTTGCTCCCAAAGATGCATGATGCAGATGTGCTGAAATATTTGTGATAAACTCATGATTTGCAGTCTGAAAGCTCCTTCTCTATCCTAAGGACAGTCAGGATATGGTAAGAGGATAGCCTTTCAGCACTGTTACTTTAGCAAGTACTGTATTCTCTCTCATTTTGTAATCTCCCTACTTTTTTCAGAAGTCCTGGCAAAATCTTTGAAAAGACACGTCTTCTGTCTTGACTTCCCTCTCTCTCCCTTAATCGTTTACTCTGCTTGCTCCCTGTAAAAGCTTTACTTACTTTTACCTTATTATTGGTTTTTGAAACTTTTTCTCTCTGTCTAATTTTTCCAGTTTTCTCCCATGCTTGTCTTATCCCAGCTCTTTCCTTCATTATTTCCTCTAGCAAGTGAAAGAATAATTTTATTTTCCCTGTTCTTGGCAAACTATTTATTTAAAAAATGTTCGTGCTGTTGCTCTTTTCTACACCTCTAAATTATCTGTATGAACTTTTCACATACATTGTCTCATATTCTCCTGGGAGAAATGGTTCTGAGTTATTACAAAATTGCTCAGGTTTAAGGTACCTCTCTCAATCAGAGAGGTTAGGTCTTATCATCCTATTACATCTAATTTCTCATCCTACACCTGTTACTGTGGAAAGTGGGCATCAGTAGGAAAAACTTTCACAGCACTGAGATTTTCTTTTTACCTGTTAGCAGCCACAGTAGCACCATCTTCTCAGTTACATCGACTTTCAGCCGTCTGTATTACCCATATAATTAAAATATTAAATACGTGAGATGCGTTAGAAAGAAGCAGCAACATATTTCCCTGCAAAACAGCAGTAATTTTCAGTCCAGAGAAAGCTTTCATTTTGCCTTCTGTTGATACTAACAGCAAATACTGACCTGCAAAACCCACAGTAAAGGACTCTTAACCATATTCTAAACATGTATTCAGTGGAGTTATGAACCAGTCAGACTAATCAGCCAAGTGTCTCATGAGAATAATTAAAGGTGTTGCATGTGCAAGGATTTGCGTTAGTACAAAGTTTCTCCCACTTGCTAAACTTCTTGTTTTGGAAAGACTTCCTCTGTGCAGCCGAAGCAGATTGCTAAATTCCATATAAAATGTCAGGGGAGTCCTGGTGGCATTGCACTGACGTGTGGAGCTCTTTTTTTAGCACAACCTCCATTCAGGAGTTTCTTGCACTAGGTTTATAAATGTAGGGGTTTTTTTGTAAGAAAAAATAATTTATTTGAATTTTTTTTGCATATCCTTTTTTCGCAGTTGACTCATCTCTTGACACCAGGTTGTCTGGTCAGTGCTTGGAGGTGTATCAGTCACATTCAGATGTGAAAAAGAGAAAGAAATTAATAGAAATTGCAACATTTGTGCCAGCTAGTTTTGACTGGGTGAATCTGTTCCCTGTGTACTATAACTGTGTTACTGACTCTGGAAAAGCATTTTCAGGCCAAAAATTGTCTCCTAAGGGAGCTCTTGAATGTTTACATTTCTATTTAAGATTTCAAATATACCACAAATTTACCACAGAGGTAAAGCATCAAGCTAAAAGTACATAGCAGTAATGAGATGGCCATTTCATTTGCAATTGCCAATAAATAAGAGTCCTCAAATACTAGATTACATTTGTTGATGCGTTATCGTATGTTACATTTGGGTTTTTTTCTCCTTTCATTTTGTAATTAGTAGTTCAAACCTGTATTAATGTAGAACATTTACTTAGCAATCCTATAGTATTCAAGGTATTTGGTGGTTTGAAGAATTAATTAAAAATAATCTTAGTAGTTGTCAAGAACCCATCCGCAGGCCTTTCCAAGCCTCACAAGCTGAGCATGTGATCCTGTGTGGTCCCTCAACAGCAGCAGTACCGGTAACATGGCATTTGCAGTACACGCAGGTGATGCTTCTTACTCGCTGTCCATCGGGTACAGCAAGTCAGTATCACATTCCCCTATGAGAAGGCACATTTCCCCTAATAACCTACCACCATAAATCTACTTTTTCTTTATAATGCAAAACACATGTAGGGATAATCCTACACATGATTCCCCCATACCAGTTTATCTGGACATGTGATTGGCCTGTTTATCGCCATTTCAGTTTCATGGGTTGGGCTTCTGATAACTTGCAAGATTAGTAACCTGTTTTAGACTTGAAAGCCTTAAGTAGGCTTTTATCAGCCACCTTACAGGAAGTATGGTTAGGCAATAGGCAGATGACTGTCTCGTTTCTGAAGCAGCAGAAACACTACCTGACCTTTCTTCTGCCTTAGTCAAATCAAGATCTCCACCTAGCTACTGAAATTCTCTTGTCTTTCCTAAAAGGCTTTAGAAAGGAAGAGTTGTAGTTTGTCTGCAAAATGAAAAAAGCTGCATGGAGCCAGGGGGTAGAAGGTACACGGTGCTGACAAATCTGCGGTTATTGTTGAGTACAGGTTTTAGATCACACAGATGAAAACAGGACTGCTACCTGCCTGTAGCAAGCTGTCAAAAGCAAGAGCACCAGCAATAAACATTGAAATATTCAGGAAAACAAGGGTTTTCATTCCTGTTTCATTGGCAAATGTTTCTCCATCTCATTCCTCAAAACCATTTTCTCATTATCCTTAGCCACTAGAGATTCTGGCACAAGTAATACTGATACTTTCGTTGTGTCCTCTGCTGATCATGATCAGCAGATTTCATCTTCGAAAGTCTTACAGATGACATATTTTGGGTCTAGTTCAAAGCCTATCTACATCTGTAGATTGTGTTATCCTCAGCTTAAGGTCTTCTTACTTCGTGGAACTTGCAGCAGTGCGTTATACACGCATTACTTTTCTCCTACAGAGCGTGGGGGTGATGTTTCAGAAATACAGAGGCAGATTGTTCCAATAAGTGCTTGCTGCTTTCTTCAGACTGCTCAGAGACACTTCTCAGTCCATCGGTGTCGCTAAGAAATGAGAAGGCATCGCATCCCAGACAGCCACTCACTTATTGTCCAAAGACATATTTGAGTCTCACCTCCTACTAATTCTCCCCTTAAATTGTGACTGTGACAGTTTTCCTCTCCCCATGCCTACTCGAACTGTCAGACCACATCAGCCATCCATCTGACTTCTCTGCTGACCTTTCCTTCACCTTCATGTTAGAAACAAGCTTTTCTATTTTGACTTCTAACGCTTACAACTTAAATCACAGCTTAAATCTTCTTCAGCACACATAGGCAGAACAGGGAGAAATTCAGATTTTTTAGAGAGAGAGATTATGTGGTGAAGACTGGAAACAGCAAAAGAACAAAGTTAAGGGTTAGCATGCCAGCTTAAATCCACCATGACAAACTACTGGTCCTAAAACTTAAGTGTCAAAATGTTGTCTATGGAAATCACTACAATGCATACTACTATCGTTTTATTGCTTAAAAGACTGTTACTGGCTTTGTGTGCTAGATATTTTACTTACCTCAAAAGTTCACTCTAGATGTCTTTGGGCTAGAAAAGAAGCCCAGATAGAAAAATGTCTGAAATAATCAATATAAATGCCAGCATACAAAATGCATTAAGATTTATGTTGTATTGGTTGTTTTACTAGCATAGCATTGTGATTTTGAAATAAAGGAATATACCAAACCAGATAACTGTTTCTTTGTGTCTAATGTTAGGGACTTATTAATTTATTGTGCCTGTGGCTTCCTGGTAGTTTCAGATGCATGTAGTGTGGCACAATGCAGTGACAGCTCCAGGACCAAGAAAGTGTTTATATGAAAGAATGTGAAGAAACCACTGTCAGTGAGATGACACTCACTTACAAAGGACTATGAGAACAGATTGTTCTATACCTGTACACAGGCTGTACACAAACTAAGTGACAAGTGTTGGATAACTCAGTCACACATTTATAAAAGAATAGAATTATTCATGACAGAAATAATTTTACCTTGTGCAAAAGTACTACCTAAAACACCATGTATTGGTAGAGAAGTGTAATGGTAACTGCCCCATAAAGAGCATTACTCTAAAATGTAAAATGCCCTTAGACATTCTGGTTAAAGTAATTTGCTGTTACTATCTCACAGCTTGATTAAACTCCATGGATCTTTTTCCTTTTCTCACAAGATCTCTTCTCCACTTAAGTGATGATTACCTTTTCTTCTATTAAAGATTCACCATAGTTTCATGCTTGGAGATCTGTCAATCACCACTTGAGATCCTCAAATACTTAGGTTCGGCTTGGAGTCACATTTATGGTCAGTTAAGCAAGCCAAGATGGAAGAAAGCATGCTCTGCTTTAAGCCTCAACTTTGTTTCTCATCTGTGAAACCTCGCAGTATAATGTAATATTTTTTATGCTTCAAGAATTTGAACGAGTCCTTCACAAAAAAGAACCAGGTTTTTGCACCTATTCAATTTGTTAAAAAAAAACCCCAAACCAGAGCCCACAACCCAGCGACTCTGCAGAAGCGTAGGATGTACATATTTACGTGTGTGTAATACAAAAGGTAATGTACTGCGCATCTCTGTGTGCTGCACAGAGCCTCTCTGCTGTCCTTCTCCTCTTCCATCTCTCCCGGTGTACTTCCTTCCACTGCATAGACACCTGCCTCTGCTTTTTTTCTGTTGAGGTGGGGGTTATGTAGAGCAAAAACTGGCATGTCCTGTTTTCTCATTTCCCTTCTTTACTGACTCCCAATCTGGACTTTTAGATTAAAGTTTTCACAGGTGCCAGGTGGCAATGGCAATCGTGATGTGATGGTGATCTCTAGTCGGCAAGGAAGATTGAGATCAGTGACAGTTCTGTGAGTGGATATTCAGGGCCTCATTATTCTCCTGCAGGAGGGAGAGAGAGGGTGTTTTGTCAGGGATCCTGGAGAAACTGAACATATTTTTGAAAGTAGGAACAAATGTTGGGGAAAAAAAGATGAATTCTTTCAATCTATTTGTCCAGTGTCTCCGGGCTCTGCTGCTTGCATAGACAGATCCACTGTATTTCTGTATTTAGTTCAGCAGCTAGCAGCATTCAGAGCAGCACAGAGCTCAGCAGGGACAAATTTCCTAAGTGCATGCTTAGTATTAGTAACACGAAAATGTTCAAAGTCTTGAACAGACTTTCACAGCCTGTGCTGCTCTCCACACTGCTCTTCAGTCAGTCAGTGATAGAGCAAGCTCATTTAATGATAAGATGACAACGTCTATGTCAGCCACCTGGAGCTCTAGTCTGCGGTGGAGATTAGGTGTCATATACTCTATGCCATACTCATCTATGAGCTATGGGATCCATAGGCAATAACAAACCAAACTGAACTCCACCCAAAACCCCATCTCTTAGTGTAATATGCATGCCTGCGGAAAAGATAACAAAACCAATGTTTTTGGTTTGTAAACTTGTTTTGTTTAGCACGTAGTTACTAAATATTTTTACAAGTAGATATTATATGCAGATAAGATGAAAACAGGTACTGAACTGCCTTGAAGTTAAATTGAAGGGGGAAGGGGTGACGTTCATAGTTCAGCTGTTTTCTAGATTTGCTGGTACAACCAGTGTGAATGGCAAGCCTGTAATATAACACGTTCCTTTCAGAAAGGCTGAGTTCTCCCTGAAAACAGAGTAAAACCCTCAAAGGGAAAATGTAATTCTCCTTTTACTGAAATAGTAGAAGTAGGACCGTATAGCTCTCTCTTATTTATACAGTGTGTGGCGGTGGGTATTAGGTGAAATGATTGCACTATGTTGCTGACCAAACATTTTTCCTAAGGGCTGAATTTTATCCTTCACTACTATAAGCGTATATTACAAATAAAAGTTGCAGTTCAAAGAGCCTTTTCCACAGAGGTCCACCCTAGCCAGGCAGTCCCCGGCCCATATTGTTGCAAGGGGCTCGTCCTTCTCTAGTGCAGGACTTTGCGTTGTCCTTGAACTCCACAAGAATGCTGTTGGCCCTTTAGTCTCTCTGGGTCCCTCTGAATGGCAGCTCTGCCCTCAAGTATATTGACTGGTTCTCTCCAAATCAATGTAAGCTGCAAAGAACTGAAGTATCTTTAATCAAAGATAGAAGTTGGGCTCCTGTCACTCTACCACGCCGGCTGCGACTCAAGTCCACATGACTCAAGTCCACAAGTTCTTATTTTTTTCCCCAATAAGTTCTCAGTAGGGACTTGTGCCTCTGAAGATGCCCATCTTCTCTGGGAGTCTCTCCTGCACCTACATCTGGCCAGAGTACGGGAGCAGCTGTCCCTCTGCCCACCACCGTGGAGTGGTGCCTGCCCCACAGGAGATATTATCGGGCACAAGGCATGCACAGGACACTGCAGCTGAAGTGAACTGCCACAGTCACTTGGAAACAGCAGCGGCATCTGAGAAACAGCAGTTTCCATTTATGTAGTAGCTCAGCCCTCAGTCTAAATGTGTTAAAAAGATTTTATTTGGGATTTAGTGGATTTGTTCTCGTACCATTTCTGTCTGAGCACAAACAGTCTTCCAGTGCAGCTCTGTAACTACTGAAGCCAGCGAGTATTTTATCACTAGTCAGACTCTGGTGCCATTGAAATCAGTGAGGAACTTTTGCCCTTGAAAGGGTTACCATTCACACCTAACAGTGACTCCATATATCATCTAGTTTAACATTTGGAAGGAAGCCAGTGGAAAAGTAGAGTTCCCACTGTTACGGTCTACTCAATTTATACTCTGCAGACTCTAATTTAAAAAAGTAAACACAAAATTCCCTTTGTTAAAAAAGTGCTGCCTAGAGTTTTCTAATAAATGAAGCAGAATAATTCATATGCTAGAATGTGAGGTTTTTCCCCTTGCTTCTGTACAGTCTCTGTAAGTCAGGATACAGTAAGATGTTATGTTTTTAATTTATTTATTGACTGAGATGATTCAGGTGAGGAGTGAAGCAAACACTGCTTACTATAAAGAAAGTGAGATCCAGATCCTCGTTAGAGTATATATAATAGATTTGTTCATACATTTGCTGTTTACCCTCAGAAGAAAGGGTTTAGCTCTTCCTGAGCTTACAGAACGGTCTCAGCCTCTTGCCTTCCAGCCTATCTGTTTCTCTGGCATTCAGCTCCCAGACTTGTTTCCAGCTGCTGGACTGTGAGAAGCCCTTCATGAAAACCTAAAGTCTCACAGAAAGGAAACATCTCAGCAGCTGACTGAGTCTAAAAATGGTTGAAAATAAGCCAGGAGAATAACAGGAAGCAGTTTTAAAGTTCTAAATATTGATCTACTCAAAGCTTACATTAATTCTCCTTACACTCACAGTAGACTGTGGTCCCATTCCCCACTTAGTGTTTATTTGAAAGACTTTTTGTAGCCTGCAAAAAACTCTTTGCTGGTGTCGAGACAGATTTTTTTCTTTCTATTTCTACAAGTAAATGCGAGATTTCACAGCTCTTTTATCACATTACAAAAGTCCCCCCATGCTGTGCATCATGATCATACAGACACAAGGAAATGAAGCTTACCAGGTTACCCAAGCACAGCTGAAGGAACAGAGTGTACTAAAAATACATGTATACACTCTACAGTTACATATGTGCACACAGATATTATGCTGTTTTGCAAGATGGAAAAGAAAAATCTTTTCACCAAATGAAAACACTGAAAATGAAATGACAACAGCAGCAGATGCTAAAGCAAATCATCTAATTAAGATGATTTCATCAACCATTTTAAAAGACATTTAAAAAAGCAATAGAATACTAAGGCACCAGAAGAAACGTTGGTTATGCTTGCATATACAGGCACAATAATACTCTAGCTGAAGCTGCCCTTTCAAGCGTGAAAACAAATGATACTTTCAAAACTGTTTATTTTTTTTATCCAGCTGTGCTTCACATCCTGCTAAGGAAAAGTATACACATTAAAAAATTCTTAAGAACTATAACCCACAGCCAGGGAGATACAATTGAAATCAACAGAAGTTTTGCCTGGGTCAGGACTGCAGAATGACTTCCGTGCAGCATGGAGAATAGCTTCATTCTGGCAGCGGGAAGAATTTTCAAAACCGTTTGCAAACACGGGGAACCTTATTTTCACCTTGTGTTCTTTGCATGGGTGGGCCAAATTCTGTTTCAGCAAAATCTGAATCAAAAAGTCAGGGTGAAGACTGAACAATACGAGTCTTCATTTTAAGTCTAATGTTGACTGAAAATCAAAATCAAAAGGCAGAATTTTGTCCTGGTCCCTTAGAATAATGTTTTTCTAAACTACCTTCCCCTCCTCTGATGTTTGCTCTTCCTTTCAGATATACTGTAGAGTGCAGTATTGAGTTTTTACTGTTCAGTGTCATTCTTACTGTAAAACATTTAGTGCGGGAGAGGTGCACGGGCTGCCTCCTTACCACAGCACCACACGTACTCAGCTTCCCCTTTCACTGAGATTTATACCAAGGAATACTCATGTCTTCATGTCACTTGTTGAATTTTTGTTCCCTGCCGTTGCCGCCTTTATTTTGAAATGGCTTCTGGATAAAATAGTAGGCATTCAGTAAAAAAGTCAAATGTATGCCTCCACTCTCTCCTTTCTGTCCTCCATGAGATCCAGTTCCTTCTGGACTTCATACTGGGCAGTTTCATTTCTCAAGGGCCTCTGGTTCCTCTTGTTTTCTTTGCTTATTGTAGTTGCTTCTGTAAGACTGTCTCTTTACTGCTTCTAAAGCAGTCTGCAAAAGCACGCTATGCTTTGGAAGAAAAGGAAGAAAATTTTTAATGTGAATGTCACACTAAAGGGAGAAGTCTGAGTGTTCTCTGTTTTGTTTTAACCCATCTTCATGCCCTGTTTATCTTTGTCAGTTTTCCTTTTATTTAAATCCTCCTTCCTCAAAGCAGGGCATTACAACTTCATCCCTTTAGAGGAAGATGACTAGACTCTTTCTAGCACTGGCGTCATCGCTAAAGATTTCAGAAGGAGGTTTTTCCCTCTCGTCTTGGCCCCAGTGATTGACTACCAGTACAAAAGACTTTGGTTGGTTTTTTTTTTTGGTATCTGTGCAGAGTAGTTAGTCACAGCATGAGCGAGTAAGCAGGCTCTTCCTAACACCCTGCACAGCTGGTAGCTTGCAGGCAGTGCTGTGGAAGAAGAGCAGGGACAGAATTAACCCAACGAGCTGGGGCAATGAAAGAAATGCAATACTTCGTGTAAGAAAGTGAAGCAGGGCTTCAGGAACAGAATTTGGGTTTCACAGATGGCATTCTCTGACCGTAAAATTCCTCTGTAAGAAGCTCAAGTGAGCTTCTCAACAGATTTACCACATGGTCAGGGCTCACTTGCATGTTTTTGTATGGATGTTTTTCAGATGGAAATAAAACCATCTTGAGAAAGTTTCTATTTAGCCCTTTTCCTTCCTGAATCAGTTTGGCAGCAGATGCATTAAGCAATAATAAAACTTGAATAGAAAGACATTAAAATGATGTTGCAACAGTGGACGCTACTTAAAAGTATTACTGATATAAATTATTTTCGAGGTTACCTCAGCAACCATGTGGAACAAACAAGCAGATGCTGACAACATTAGAGCTCAAGCAAAATGTTTCCTCTTTCTAGAGAGGAATAGTTCCTTTGACATGCTCATGTCCACTGACACTACAGTAGCTTTTTCTCAAGAGCCTGAAGGTAATCACTGGACTCACAAGGACTGGCAAACCTGAAGAACTACTGTAAATCAGAAAACCTTAAAGAAATGAGTTCTCAGAGCAATGCCACCATTCTTTTGGGGAAGGCAATTAGATTTTGTCAGAGAAAGTGAACTCCAAAGCTATTCTTGTTTTCATCAACAGCGAAGTGGAGCATCCAGTAAACCCTCTTGGTGCTGACAATGACAAGGATATTATAACTGTTATGAAATACTTAAATTGGTGTTCAAGGCTGCCATTGTTCCAGCCACCATAAACCCCAACACTAAATAGTTGTTTTGTCATTAAGAAACCACAGGTAGATGAAGGGTCGAGATATGCCGTTTCCTTCGAAATACATCAGAGGCAGCGAACACCTGAATGTTTAAATAGCCTAAGTCAATTCATTTGAAACCTCAAAAATACTAAATATTTATACCAGATGGAGGGAAAGAAATTGTGACTGGGGGCTTGGACACGATAGATGCATCGTGGCAGACTGTCAGAGCCGTGAGGCAGGGCTTCTTTCCTGACTAACTGCTCCCTCACACTTTTCAGCTGATTAATGAAAGCCAGTCTACAGTAGAAAAATGTAAGAGTCAGCCACTGTGCCTTCCGTCTATTGTGAGTGGGTATTTTGGTATGTTGGTACAAAGCAGTGGTGGATGGCTTCTCACAAAGAGGAAGAACCCTTGTCTAAAAGCAATTCTTGGTGGATGTTGAGATGGGAGTTCCCTAGCTCAGGAGGAAAATTAATCCTTTTCTCTACTACCGTAAGAAAGTATGTTAGCAACCTCCCTAGCAGCAGTTCATTTGTTTCAGTAAAGAAAAATTCATCTGCAATTACTGGAATTGAAATTTTAACAAAATGTTGTTTTTCAGATAAGCAGTGTTTTTTATTGTTTCTTCTTCACACGGACTCTTCAACCAAGCCCTGCCATTTATATTAAAACTCAAAATTTGCGTTTGAAAATCCAATATTTTAATCCAAAAATTATGTATGTATTTCTTACACAAAATCCCACACCTTTTACAGAAAAAAAAATAATTCAGTCCTATATCTTCATGGTAAAGAAATGCTGTTCTGTTAATTTTGAGCTAGTGTCATTAAGCTGGAGTTTCTGGATGACTGTGCTAATCCTCATTGAAATGGATTATGAGGTCACATTACAAAAATGAAACTGGTTAAAATGACTAAAATCTCTGAATTATTAGCATATTTCTCACACAAATGGCCTATAAAACCTCCAGATTGTCTCAGTGCCAGTTGGTACAAGCTACCTTTGTACAGACTTGAATAGCCCAGCAAAGCAGAACTGCTGCAGTGTAAGCTTCAGTGCTGGTCTGAAAGCTGAGAGGGTGAAACTTGTCCCCTACGCTTGGTTCTTCACAAGCGTCTTCAAAGAGAGTGACATTTCATAGACCTTTGATTGTACGTCAGCTGGATCACATACCAGGCCTGCTCATGCATTTACAGCCAGAAATAGGAATTTCCTCATTAATTACGATGACTCCATGACTGGGTTGGACAGTAGATGGACCGTGTCTATGGTGGGTCCTACAGCACTAGGAGTTTATGCTGAACTCTTCATTGAAAACCTAAAGCACAAAATAAGGGCAAGACATTAGAGGAGGAAAAGCTAGCCTGGAAAGTGAGGAGGTAATGTGTTAAAACTCCTTTTTCACCTAGTGGTGAAGGAGGTGTTTGTGGTCTGTGGTGAGAAGTGTTTTGGGGTTGTGTGCGCATTTAGCAATGTTTTTTTATCTGTATGAACACATGTGACAGTCAAAGCCCTGTATATTTGTTGCAGCAGAGGTAGAAAGGCACAAGCCCTACCATTTCCTCTCCTATAGAGCTGGCATTTATGTGGTTTTGTCTGATGGAGGCACTTGAGTGGGGATAGTCTGCTGTAAAGATGCTCGAGGCGTTACTGGAAAGGTCAAAAGAAAGAAGTCTGTTCTCCTTTTTGCTCACGTATGTGTGAAGCTTGTTCCCATAAACTGTGCTATAAAAATTTTCTTTAACATCTTTCACCTAGAAATACAAAGCCCTGTTGCCTGTTTGCCATCCTTCTATAAGATTACGTGAAGGTAAGCTTTGCTTTCTCTGTTAGCCAACCGTAGATCTGCTGTGGTTAACATCACACCACACCTCAACCGAAAGGTTTTGTTGAGAGGCAGACTGTTTTGGCACGGGCTCATGATTTGCTTCCAGTTGCCTGGAGCTCTGGGAGAGTACACATACTCTGAGAAAAACATCTACAACAAACAGGTGAAGAAGAAAATGTTGCAGGGGTCATCTACAACTACAGAGTAAAATGAGCTGGAGGTCATTTTTGCCATGCCGCAAGCTGTTGGTAGACTGGGGCCTTCTCACAGCCCTCAGGATCTTCTGCATCTCTTGTCTGACTCGCGGGCAGAATGACTCCACTGAAACTGCATAGACTGGTTCCTGTAAAGCTTTTCTTAAAAAGGGACAGTTTTGGGGCTGGAGTTTCAGGATTAGAAAACCAAGCCAATCTGCATTATATATTTCAGACAATGTAACCGAACCTGATTTGTGTATTTTACATTTTCTCACTCATTCCTCTCCTACCTATCCCTTTTGGCTCAAACAACTCTGTAAGCCATGGAGCAAAAACTGCATGTTGATGGCCAGCTGGACATCCTGAGCACTGTAGGACCTGATGAGGGGTGACTAACGTATGAGATGCAGGGAAGAGATGCTGACCGTTTTTGCAGACTCTGGCTTTCATGGAGGTGGTGGGTACCTAGCAATGCAGCCTTAGCAGGCTCAGGATTACAAATGGGAGTATAAAAAGTAAAGATTCAAAAGTCTGCCCAAACATCACATGAATTAGCCATGTTCCTCTCCATGACGTTATAAGACTTTCCGTAAGACTTGCACAAATGTCAGCAGAAAGTCTACTTAAGGTTGAATTTCACAGCATATGCTTGAGTACTCATCTACTGAGATCAAAAGAATTACTGTTTCTCAGACTGAATTCAGTACCTTCATTCATTACTTTTGTGGACCACAGCAACTGGACAGTAGTCTTTAAGCCTTAAACATCTCAGAAATTTCCCATAAACTTTCCATCTGATTTAGATACAGTCTCTGTCTTTGCAGATTGATATATTAAAACTCAGATAATTCCTACCAAGATTCTGAGATGAAAGGCATGTGTGGCAAATTTGCTTATTGTGAAAGAAGTAAAGTTTGAAATAAAAACTGCTATGGAATTCACCTGGAAATGAAACGATCTTCCCCAGATATAAACCTTTTATTTACTGCTTCAAGTACACACCGATTTTTTTAGTGTTGCTATCAGAAGAAATACATAGTAACAAAACAAACCAACCTGTGCTTCTGTGATGCTCAAGCAAAAACAAATTCATCAAACATAACCCTTTTCAAAACAAGTAGCTCTACCAAATATACACCTCCCTCTCGTAAGAAGGAAAGCAAACTGAGAGATGTTATTCACGTCATTTAATGTTTTCCTACAAGTGGCTGCTAAGGTGGTCACTGAAAAATCTATACAGAATAGGTTTTCATATCCACAACGTATTGTTTGAAAACATCTGTCTGATGTGTTTAAGTAATGAATAAGTTTGAGGAAACACTATGACAAAAAGAGGCTAAAAATATCTAATAAATTAAGTGAAAAATGATTCATTTAGCAACTTGTAAAAGCTGGTTACAGTTAAGATTTTTGTTAAATCCTCCTAGCCTATATGGCTACATGGCAGTCTAACACAAAGGATACACCTACTTTAAGTTAAGATAATTTTTATAGTGTTAAGCACAACTTAGGATGCGTTCAGGAAACTCAAGCACATAAGAAAAATATTAATCAAAACCAGTTTTAGTCGTGCTCAGGCTCAAAAGCCAAAGCTGCTGTATTAACATTAAGAAACTTCTTCAAATGCACACTGAACCTGTGTGTCTTCCCTGAGTTTCAGTGGGTAAGTAACTTCACGTTACCACAACTGCACTGAAGAGGGGGCAATAAAGATTTCAGTCTTGCTCTTTATAAAACAATGGTAATGTAAACTAATCCTGCCACAACAAATTAGCACCGCTGAGAAGAGCTGTTTGGCAGCTGCAGGCCAGTAAATCCATTGATTCATTTTTAAGAGAGTATGTGACCTCTCAGAGTGCCAGACTCCAGATGTAGCACAGTGCTTCCTCACGGAAGTGTGTTGGTAGATCAGCTACAACCTCAGCAAGGATTCAGCTCACATAATTTCTTCAAAACTTTCCAAAACCAAAGAAAAAAAGTCAATCAGTTATGGCTAGCACTGAAATAATAGGCGCAGTCTTCACCTCAGAAGCCATTTCTTGATGTTACTGTTCCAAGATCCTATTTCTTCCAAGGTATTCCCACTTTCCTTTCTCAGTGACATCCACGTGCCCCTTGTTTCCCTCAGCACAGAGTTACCCAATTTGTTTTTGCAATGCCAACGTCAATTATCTCCACTCGAGACACTTGAAACACACTGTACCTATTCAGAAATGCAATTAAAAGCAATCAGACAAATAAAAAGCCTCAACTTGAGGCTGGAGATAAACTCTGCTATCATAGGACACAAGTCAACTTTACTGATAATACTAAATGAAAAGCAGAGGGTAATTTACCATAATACTTGACGTGAGTCAGTGGTAAGGAAAGAAATATTACTGCACTTGGCATTTGATTTAGATTCCTATAAATAATAGCTAGAATGGTGACAGCTTATTCTCAGAGGACAGAAAGGAGGAAAGAAAACAAATCTTGCTGTTTCCTCATGAATATCCATTCTTAATAGACTAACTATACTATCTGCAATGCTGGCAAAAAAAGTTTCAGTCTTACCAAGATCCTGGGAACTGTTGGGATTCTTTCTCAGCTCTCTGTACTGACCAAGTAACTGATCCCTTAGGTACCTCTTCAGGCTCTGGTTTTTCATTTGATGAAGCATGCTTGGCTTATATGAAATTATTTTCTACTCAGGTTGTAAGCCACATTAGAGACATGGCTAAACCTATACTATCCTGTTAGGTCAGGTTCAAATTTTTGTTTCACTTCAGTTTACGTCTGCTGTAGCTCAGCACGCAGAAGCTGTGTGCTAGTAGTGAAACTTGGGCTTGGGAGTGTAAAATCTCTTAACAAAGGGTAAAACTGACCAGCAGCCACCTACCTGGCTCAGGCCAGATCATCCAGAGTCCTCCATAAGTATCCCTGAGACCTCTTACCACCCCCCTATGTCTTTCCACATCACCAGAACACATGAAACTTGGCAAAAGCGACATGGTGAGCTGCAAAGCTGTCCTCTCCTTTTCGGAGGACTTCTGTATGCATTGTATCGGGTTTCCCCCTTCACGTGGGTGAGCAGCACGGGTATGCCTGCCCCTTCAAAGCTGGCACTGCACTCTCTAGTGTGCAGTCGCGGAGTGGGAGATGGTCACTGGCACGCCTGCTCTGCAGTGCAGGGCAGGGAAGCTGGGAGGGCTTGCTTTGCTCAGCCTTTGGGTGACTGCCACAAGGTAGAATCAGATAGGTTTGTGGCACAAGGCAGGCACCAAATACGGTGACCATGACAGCACAGCGTTAGGGACAAGAATAAAACTGTGGGTGGTCCTAAGCCACCGTGGGCATATCATACTGGTTGTTTCTTTCCCAGGAAGACATCACACCTTTGTGTGGCTGGGAAAAAGCATTGTGTGAAACCGCTGTCTATGCACATGCACCGAACAGCCAGCCAGCTTGGCTTCACACAGCTACTTCCATCAAGTCTTTTGCATTAACATGAAATTTGGGCCTCATTTTACATTTGTGTTTTACATGTGCCTCAAGGCACAAACATAGAAGATGTCTGCAATCTCTTTACTCCCTAAACCCTTTTTCTGCCATATAGTCTGCCTCTGGAGTGATCCTCCTCACCAGGATTTCAGGGAAGGAACAGGCAACCCCTAACCATGATGGCCAGGGAATTCATCCCACCCCACCAGCCCAGCCTAGCAGCTGCGGCAGAACATGAGCTAAGGAACTGCTCCTCACACTTCTCGCAACATGCCGTGTTTGGGTGGGTATCACACTCCATCTCATTGTGATCCTTGCTGCAGCCAGCAGCATGACTGCTTAGCATGTTTGATGTAGTTGCTGGGGAACTTACACGTGATTTCCTTTACTGGTATTTAAGGATGTTTGTCAGTCTGAAGTTACTCTCTGCTGAATAGGGTGTGCACAAAGCTGGCATAAGCCAGAAGAGCACTCATCTACACTGTAGATGCAACTGTTTTAGACCACCCAGATCAGCAAATTCCCACCTGGACTGGGTCACTGCTTCCACAAGAAGTGTATGCAACCGCTTCAGGACCTCACACCCTGCACATTTAAGGACGTCCAGTCCTTGTTAGCATGACCCTGCACTCTCAGAAACATCTTAATTTCTTTGTGGGGGGCTCCAAAACCTCTTACTTTCCCATCCAAACCAACAACAGTTTAACAAATTGACAGTGTGAAAGAGTAGATTTAAGTCTTTGTGTTAGTCCTAACAATACTGTGAAAACTAATTAATCTCCTAATATCTGTATTAAGAAGCCCAAGAGGAGAATTTCTGTCTCCTCCATTTTGACACAGCACTGGTGTGAGCTTTGCATGGTATGAACAAAACCAATTACTGACAAGGTGGTGATGAGACAACAATTTTTTGCCATACACTTTGAATGGCAAAAAGTGAAAACCATTGGTCTTAACCGCTCAACAGGTGTACAATAATTCACATACCACCAGCACACAGAAAAAGGGCTTTAAGATTCGTGTGTGTACAAGAAGCATTGGTTTTCATTGCATGTTACATTTTGAAACAGGCTTTCCTTGATATGTGCTCGTAGTACATTTTTTTTTCAGCCAAGTACTAAGAGAAAACAAAACAACTCTTGTAACAGGACTTTTATAAAAGGTTGCTTTGGCTTTCATGTTCTATACTATTTTATAACTGTATCTCGTTATTGCTTTCTTAAAGCAACTTCTTAGGAGTATTTAGACTTTTCATAATTAAATATAAATTACAAACTAAATTGAAGTGGAGCAGTGTTTTCTAGAAGCAAGTTGCACAGAAATCAGTGCAATAGGATTGCTGTCTTATGCAGTTGAAACTTGACAACTTTTTTTTTCTTCCCCTCCACCGCACCACCAAGAGTGTCTTGTGTTATATCTTCATTACCAGGTACATAAACTGTCACAAAATGTCAACGTCTATACTCCTTTAAGGCTGCAATTTTTTTGCTCACCTTGATGAAAATTTATTCTCATAGGAATTTAATTCACTATGGAAGGGAACGCGTTACCTTATTTTCCAAAGAAATACATTACAGACACCAACCGGCTGCCTAGACATATTAAAATGTCCTTTTCACTAATTTTTTCTGAGACAAAACTTGCTTTATTCTCCAGGCCATAGCAGTTCCTTCATAATTTATTTTTGTAGGAGAGAAGGTGTTTGAGACCTTCTTCCTTGGATGGTTGTGGTATAATGTTTAAGTTGTGTGACTTGGTGACTTTTTGGCCCACTTAAACTCAGTTACAGTCACAAGGGGTTCAAAGTGATGCAGTGCCCTAGGACAGAAGAGGCAGATTCCAACTAGAGACCTCTTGGGTTTACATGGCAGCTGTGGCAGACATATGGAAAATCTGCTGATGTGCTGCAAAGTGACCGGTATTTGTAAACTCTTTGCTGGGTCACCTGTCTGCTTTAATGTGCAAACACAGGAGTTAAGCAGGGAAAATAAACCCAGCAACATCTCAGTGAAATACTGCTCACTGCAACGTAGGGGGGGTTTCATCTTCCTGTGACTCAACTTTCACAGACATTGATGATTGACTGTTAGCGACTGATGGTGATATCACTCCTAATTTGGGAAAACGGAGAGCTGTCTCATCTGAGTGCCAAACCATATGTGTCTTAGAGAGAACTAATGAAGGATTTAACTGTACTTCATCCAAGAAGGGCCATGCGTAGGTGCTGGGTTCTCCCCATCCCGCTGTCTTTGTCTGCCGGGCTCCCACAGGCAGAGTTCACACCTACAGCCTATGTGTGTGTTTTCCAGTCTTCTAACAAATGAACAGGAAGGAAGAAGACCTTGGTCTGCTTTTTCTCCACTGTGTCTCCCTTGTAAACAGAAGACGGTCCTGACTCAAAGATACTGACATCGCTGGATGTGAAGCAAGGGCAGGCAGCCTGCGTGGTTGGTGTTGTTTGCAGCTTACCAGTAAGCCTCCTGCTGGGGAGGAGATCCCAAGCCAGAGAGGAGTTGTCCCCACCTTGCTGCGCACTCTCCAGCCCTGTCTCAGGGCATGTGATCTCCTGCCCAAACTGGAGGTGTTCCCTGATGTGAAACTGGGATAGAAACAGACTTGCACCGGTATAAAAGGTAGCTGTCCTCGGTGAGGTGGGCAAGCCAGTCGCCTTTCCTCCTGCCCCTTGGTGCTCTGCTGGCAAAGGACAGCAGCGCCCACTAGGAGGGACTCAATCCTTTGAGGGTCCCGAGGAGTCCCCCATGGCTGGGACTCAAGCTCAGCACTGGTAAGCCTGCGTGCGTGCTGCTTCCAGCTGCAAGTGTTGCCGATGGCACTGGGAGCACCTGTCTGCACGGCCACTGCGAGCCCTCGCACGCTGTGGGTAGCTCACTGGGTACCCTGGGAGCGGGCAGTGGGAGATGGGCAGCATGCCGGCAGCAGCAGAAGAACCCTCAAAGGTGCCTCTGTGGATTTAGTCCTTGAGGATTTGGTCCTCCACACAATGGGAGTGATCATAGGTCCTAATACGAAACAATCCCTCATGACCACTGTGCTGGGCTCGGCAGGGAAGCTCTCCGATACAGCACAAGCCAGTGACTGATTCCACTTGAAATCATACATTACATGTAATATATATATATATAAAAAAAAAACCAAAACGAAATAAGATAGATGTATAGAAGTATAAATAGGATCTGTGTGTACATATATGTAGAGACATACATATAATATATATACATGTATTTCTATACATATAATGTACATACTCTTAATTATACATAATCTGTCTGCTTACTTTTAATTATACATAATGTATCTACTTAGAGAAGTTACTGTAGAAAGCCATCCTATGGGAATCAGCCTGGCATTTTTCACCTTATTCTTCAGAGGTAAATGCATATGAGCTCTCTCTACACAGATTTGCAGTTAAAATAGTTTCAAGAAAAAAACTCCTGAAGAAAAAGGACTTCAACATCCCTTATCAGGCACAAAACCCTTTTAGCAGCTTGCTAACAGCTTTGGATATTGACAGAAGAGTTTGATACTGCACAAGAGGTCACACGAGATTTCTGATAATGACATTATACTGGTGAAAAGGAGGCTTAAGATGCTCTTTGTGGTACTGTTGTTCAGGGGACTAGAAATGCACATCCTGGGCCACACAAACATGTGTATTAGGATGAAAGGGTGAAGCATCCAGAGGAAAGAACAAAGAGCTGTTGTCATTTAACCTGATTATAGACCAGGGGCATAGCAATTCTTTAGCCTGTTTCTCTTAAAGTGTCTAAAAATACTGGAGGCTGGATTATGCTCCCCACTCTCTACTCGCCTCACCATGCGGGAGGGGGGGGTCTGGGGACTCGCTCTTTGCACAGCCCACATGAGGGCTGTCCCCAGCGTCTCCCCCGGCTTGCGGGTGAGTTGTCCATTTGCACCAGTGGTGTGAAAAACAGGGGCAGACTGAAAGGGATGATAAGGTAGTTCACAAGAAGGACGTAACACCCCATCAGGCTTTCCAACAGTTGACTCTACCCAGCCCAACTAGATGAATCAGGTAACCTCTGGAGTTAAAAACACTGAGTTATCCCATGCGCTGTCAGCCTCGTTTGAATGCACTATGCTATTTAAGTGTGCACTATAGCATGTCTCATTAGGTTAAAAGTGCTGCTTTAATATTAGCAAATGGGTTGGAGGGGAATTTTTAGGATTTATGGCAGGGGGGATTGTTCAGAGGTTTTTACTTCTAGAACTTGTTTGGGGGGAAAATTGGCCCTGAAACCAAAGTTTTTGATTTTGGAAATATTCAAGTAAACCATATAAATGTCATCACAGAAGAAGCCTGGTGGACTTAAAGCTAATTGTGTGCAAAAGTGTGTCCGGCTACTACAGTAAATCTTTCTCTTAAAGATATCCAAGTAGCAAGACTTCATAGTGAAAATCTTCTGTGACAATAAACTCCAAGATTTCCCCCTTCCCATTCCCCCCACCTCCCCCTGCTGCAAGCTGTAGCAAATGCTCTGTGCTATTTATTCTAGGGAGGCTCCTTCTTCCATCCTCTCCACAGCAGGAACTGTACGCAACACTTTTCTAGGTGGAATTCTTGGAATCGCCTGTCTGATGATTCAGGAATAGATCTCAGCACAAGTCTTTGTAGGACTTTTTTTTCCTATTGTGATTGCTGTAAACAATTTTTTCCTGGTAAAGAGTTGGTGTGAATACATATCCCATTTAAGAACTTTTGAAAAGACCTTCATAGTGCTCAAGTGCGATTTCACCATTTTCAAAACACCTGTAGCTTTCATTTTAAAATTAATTTTTTAAGGTAATTTAATCCAGCCTTCCCCCCATTCCCAATCCAGTTGTTCAGATTTGACTATTGATTCAAATGCTGAAAAACTTTGCCAGGTAAAATGCCATCTAAACTGGCCAATGCTACTTACAAACTAAAATTCAGGCACGGAAACTTACCTGGCTTCCAAAAAGATCAGCTTTTCAGAACACAGTAATGGTTTGCACAGATAATATCCATACTACTATATATAATAAAATAAAAATTGTACACTATAAGGGTAATGCTTGTTCTTACATGGTAAAGGTCTTAGATTTATCTTTTTTGACTGTGATGAGCATCCTCAGGCTGAAGTTCCTGTGGTAAAAGATGCACACAAAAATCTCTGTGTAAAAGTTGAAATCCTAAAACAGGCAGAAAGTTGAAAACAAACAATACATATATGACTTGGTCTCAGATTCATAAAGATTTGAAGAGCTGTAAAGGTCAGATACAAAACCCCATGTTCCGTGATGTATCACAGGTTCAGAATTTACAGCCGTGGCCCCAGCAGCACTTTTTGTTAATACCACTCCATCTTTATCAATTATTCTGTCTGAACTACATGTACAAGCACAACATTCTTTGAAGTCTGAAAACAAAATTCAGCCAAATTGTCTCTGGGCAAATTTCTGTCATCACAAAGGCCCGTGGAACTGATTTCAAGTCAATAGGAGCTTTTAATGAACAAAAGAAGCAGAGTGGCAGGGGGCACGCAGGAGCAGCCTGTGCTACCCTTGTTCCTCATTGCATGTTACACAATAGTGGGTTTGTGCAGTGGGCAGGAAGGAAAAAAAACGGTTGAGCAAGAACATCCACCAAAATGAGGGCTGGCAAGAAAGGGAGAAGTGAGAAAACTACTTGTCCAACTCTTGTTGTGGATAGGACTGTACCACGAGAGCAGACATGCTGGGTTAGACCAACATCCATTTTGCCTCTTACACTCTTTAATATCAGCCATTAGTGGATGTTAATGTAAATATATGAAAGAGGCATGGACTGAAGGCAGCTTCACAGAGGTGAAGTGAGAATGAGCAAAACAGTCCACCAACTTCACTGCAAAATATATTGAGCAGAATATTGCAAATGCTGCTGGTGTATTCAGGCAGGCTGAATACTAATTACGCCTTTGCTTTCTCCGAGCTTCCCTTTGTGTTCCTTTTCCACCACGACTGAAACTGAGATAAGAGGACTACTGCAGACTGGGAGGATATCGTGTCCACAATAGGAGTAGTGATGGTGGTATAGTAGCCTAGAACTTTTCATGCAGTGACGTAAGCACATCATATGCTGTGTGTGGCCAAGAGACGACAACATCTCTCACACAATTGCGATTACCTCTAGGGTAGAAGAGGGGAGCCATTTAAAGGGACATAACACTACCCAATGACTGAGGACAAAAAGCAAAGTTTATCTATCAAAATGAAATTATGCAGGAACTGTTAGTTTCATAATTTCATTCTGTTTCCACTAAAGTCAGTTTGACTATTTCAACACAGGCAGGATTAGGCCTGCTGCAATTTCTTAGTGGAAGTTTGATTAAGGTATGATAGCTAATATCCTAACGATAACAAAGAGCACTGCAGGAGCAGTGGAGACTACAAGCCGTCAAGATCTTGGAATGGAAAGCGCTACTTACCAGCCCTTGCTGGGAGACAGCCATGGAGTGTGAGTCCCGTATGCCAGATCACCACAACCTGCTCTGTGTCAGGTTTCTTGGGAGTTTGCCCATCCAAGTACTGATTAGGCCTGACCTTTCCTAGCATCTGAAATCAATCAAGGACACAATTAAATGGTACTAGAGTATCTATAAGGCAACTGTTTGAGCATGTAAATTTGTAGAGATCTGATGTCTCTCAGGAAAAAGAAGAGTTAGTCCTTGACAGCTGGTCTCTGAAAATTGTAAGTTTTAAAGCTATTATTTGTTGAATGTACTTACAGAATGACCAATAAGCTCAGACTTACAGCTGAAAATTCTGTGATGAAACGTTGATGAAAAAGATACTTTTTCTTCCAAAGCTGTTGAGTCATTGAAACTAAAACTTCTGCTAGACAGGGTCATTTTCCATGGATTAGACAGAGCATGCATTTGTTCAGAACAATCCAAAGTCAAGTCTCGAACTGAATCAGAAAAGGATTTCAACTTGGCATTTTCCCACAGATATGTATGTAATCACCAGTTGCTTGCTTATTATATCTTACTGAGCAAGTAAATCTTAAGCTGTTGCATTCAAATAATTATTCACTGCTTTGAGGTGAAAATTTTTGGAGATATCTGTCAACCAATACCACTTTTGAATTTTTTCCTTAAAATCTTCCTTTCTTGCAAAGACTACAAAAAATTTGAGAGCAGGCAGTCAGCTGGTTTCCTGTGCCCCTGGACTGGTACACTGGCCAACGCTGTTTTGCTGGTTTCCTATAAGTCTGTTAGTTTGAATTGTCCTGTATATCAATGGAGATATGTAGCTCCTTAGGGACAGACAGATTTTTTGTTAGATATTTGCATATAGAGAGGTTCCTGGACCATACTGCTATGCAAACAACCTAGCAGGAAAAACACGTTAGAGTAGGTAGAACTTGCTCCCATTTTAATCAGCTGCACCTCCTCAAAGCAAACCTGTGTTTTCTCCGTCCATGTTACTGGTCTTCAGTGTTCATTTAAGCCACAACACAGCGGACACACATCAACAGAACAGACCACGATTTCTTATCATTGCAATGGTTGTCTTTTTTGCTATTCTTTAAGGTAACCAAGGCCCGCTGGAGAGGTCTCAAAAGAGATCCTACTGAGGGAAGGGTGGCAAATTAAATAGCCATTTCCACAGTTTTAATGAGAAATCCCTGACTCTATTTCCTTCTCTTCATTGAAGCACGAAGTTGCAAAGATTCAGGTTTGCTATATGTTTCTGGTAGGGGAAAAGAGGAATACTCTTAATACAGTTGTCCTATGTCCAGGTTGTCAGTTGGATGAAAAGAGCACTTTCCTAAAACTGTTGGTTAAATATCAGAGTGCCACCTGAAAAATCAATAGCTAAGAAAACAGCTCTGAGATATTGCCAAGCTTGCAAACAAACAAACAAAAAAAACCGACCAGAAGCCTGCTTTCCTAACACTTCCAGCTCACTTCTGAGGCCAAAAACTGCAGAATATATGTTGGCTTTTGGCTGCCTTTCAGGAACCCAATTATAACTATTTATAGCTTGGGAAGTTTGGTTCAGAGTTCCAGTAGTGTGCCTGCAAGTTAATACTAGGTGTGTAGCCAATTATATAAATTCTTCAGCTCCTTGCTTTGTGTATATGCTGCAAGAGTCTTTTTTTCTTATATTCTCTTCTAAAACTTCAAGCCATCAAGTTTCAGACCTGGCTGAAACCAGGCCATAGTAGTACAGCTATAACAGGTTATACTACTTACAGGACTATTTCATCTGATGCAGCCCTTTTCCCATTTTTCCAACAGCCTAATTTTTTTAAGTCGCTTTGAGTGCCAAACACCCAGCCAGAGCACATTTCTACTCATGTGGTATTCCTCAACTGTTAATTCCACTATATCTTTGCCTATTCACAACTCATTATATAAGATTAGTCACCTAAATCGCGTGGCACTGTTCCTACTCTTTGACTGGATGATGGTGAGTGCCCTACTGGGGCACCAATACCTTATTTGCAAATAAAATAAGTTGTCACTTAGTGAAGAGCCAAACATTTGTGTGGGCAGATGTCCATTAGCACAAATGTTCATGGATTAATCACCAAAAGGGGTGTGAACACTTTTGAATAGAAAAGCAATTTAGAATTCATGCAAACATTTGTGAATAATTTCCCTAGCTTTTCTTTAGCTTGGAGAAGGCGGACTGTTTTGCTGTGGGACTTGCTGATTATTTCAGTGCAAAATGGAGTATTGGAGCTGAAATGTGAATTCAAGTTTCACTGAGACATTTATGAGTAAATTTGCTTTGCTGTACTTGCAGGTTGTACTTTTGTATTGTATTGATTGTAAGAAGAAAGTATTTTACAAAGCATGGCCATGCATGGTTGCAGCTCAGTGCAGAAATCAAGGACTGTTCTGGGACTCCCTAAACAACTTGTGTTTTCAAGTTGGCACGTTCTTTTAAATGCTGTATGTTTTAGTGATATATTCATAGAATCGTTTAGGTTGGAAAAGACCTTTAAGATCATCTAGTCCAACCATTGACCCTACTCTACCAGGTCTGCCACTAAACCATGTCTCTCAGCACCACATCTACACGACTTTTAAACACATCTAGGGATGGTGACTCAACCACCTCCCTGGGGTTGCTTATTATCTGTTATTAGTCCCGTTGCTTATTATCTGCAGACGAGTGTACTCTCCACAGTGCTTTGTAAGGTGATCTCCACTGTTTTCAGCTCCTCTTAGCATGCTTATCAAGCATGCATTACCTCAAAGATATCGTCTGTCTATCACTAAACGCAGCTTTGTAACAGAAGCTGAGACCTCTACCTGTGACTTACAGACTAAAGAAAATGTTTCTGAAGCATGCAGCCTTGCGGGAACAGGGCCCCGACACTTTCAAGACATAAAACATTACAAGGACCCTGCAAGCTCAAACTGTTGTATTAGCTGTTCCTTGCTGCTTAGGTAGCTTGTTACCGGTGGTTCTCTCCCTACTGCAGCCAGAGCGAGTCAGAAAGGTAAAACTTGCTGCATGTAATTTTAACAAAAGCACATAGGCAAAGAAGCTGCTGGATTGATTGTGGACATCAGAAAAGGAGCTTTGGAAAAACTTAGATTTGTATGAGAGGCTGTGAATTACAGAAAACCATTTACTTGGCTCCTGACACTAATATTTTGAAAAGCAGTTTGTGAGCATTAAGTGCTTGATCTTTGGAATAGCAAAGATTTACTTAGAACTAAAGGTACGGAATGAGATCCCTAGCACTAGAGATGTGCTTTTAAAGAAAAAGTACTGCAGTTACATTTTAAGCACGTATCTTACTATAATAACATATCCATTAATTTTAAACACCAACTGCTGTTCAAGCACAGCTGTTTACAATGGTAACATATGACCTGACCTTCGTAACAAATCCATGTAACTAAATGAAGACCTAATGCTATGAACACAATATATAAATGAGAAAAGGAAGCATGAGGTCTGACATATCCTAGGAACATCCCCTTTTAGCACATTACTCTCTCTTTCTCTCTCCCCCTCTCCTTTTTTTTCCTTGCATGATCTTAATAATTTAAAAAAGAGCAGAAGAATTTTTATAAAATCTCTGAAGTCTTGTGTTATGCGCATGTCTTTCCCTTGCCCATGGGTACCCTCAGCATGAACTTACTTAAATTGTCTCAGCAATAAAGCACCGTTATAACCTGGCAGTAACATTTCCTACAATGATAATTTCTATTGCAGTGGATGAATTCTGGTCCTTTCTTAGGAAAAAAATGACACCTGCTAAATCATAGGCAGGAACCACCAGTGAGAAAAACGCACAGCCTAATGCGCACTTCTTGGATCACGTAGCTGAGGTGAGCGTCCTGGACCATGATCAGAATCTAGGGACAACTGCCCTGTGGAGAAAACAGGGAACAGTTATGTGACCAAAAACCCTTGTCACTGTTTAAAAACAAAGAAACAACCAACCTCTCTGCCCCCTGAGGTGCGGTTCGTGGGTAGGAATGAATGAGAGAGATAAGACGCACCAGAGTTACCTTGTGAGATCCAACCCTGACCGCTGGCCAAAAACACATTAAAAAAGAAATCAGGTTGCGGGTTGTGACAGATAACCCCATCTTCCACCCTCATGTTACTTTTGGCATAATGGTTTTGCTTCTTAGTAGTGAAGCCCCGCTGTGATAAGATATCCCTAGCAGCTATCATTCTCCCCGTGTCCACCCCTCCTTCCCCTCACCAAATCCCACTGTCAGCAAAGAAATAACCATGAGCTGCTTCACATCTGACCTCTTGTGAGATCCTTATATCTGGTAGGAAAAGTGCTGAAGGAGGAAAAATAATGCACTCTCAGGAAATAAAAAAATACAAAGTCATCTCGGGCTGGATGAAACAACTTTCTATTGCTACACAGAGCAATGAGAACAGAAAAAAAGTTAGATTATCACATACGGTTGTAAGATACTTAAACACTGACCTGTACAGGAATGAGGGATGGGAGAGAACAAAAGGTAAAATAGGTTAAGTATACATAGCCTTTAACAGCCTTACTGAATTGAATTATCATGCCCTAGTTTATCTAATTAGCTGGTCGAACTCATTTTAGTAACCTAACAGAAAGAGATGCAGCTTTCTCTTTCTTTCCCTGCAGTAGCAGCTGGCTTATCTGACGCTGGTAAGAGCTGTGAGTTTCTGGGTTATCGATTGCCAGGTAAGAGCAGCGCGGCAGCACTCTGATGCCTACAGGACGTACTGGGGATATTTTTCCCTCTGGAGGATGAGGACCAGCCTGCCTCCCTGAGCCACGCTCTGCTGCGAACCAACAGCTGCAGCAGATCGTGAAGGGCTGCGGCGCGCCTGCAGCCAGCTCCCGTCGGCAGAGCCTCTACCTCCAAGGGTCCCCAGCGTGAGCCAGCTGGAACCAGTTGCTATGTTAAGATGGGAGCTTGTGCTTCGCACTGCTGTCGGGTTAGGGCGCAGGCGCTGCACGAAACGCAATCTGACTCCCCAGGATGACTGAAAACACATGGTACCGGGAGTAAAACGAGCTAAGGAAATATTCTGAGTGGAAAATCAGAGGAGATAAAAGCAGATAAAATGCCATAGTTGAAACTGTTGAGAAATGTTGAGGACAACTGGGGGTGGTTTAAACCATCCTGCGAGCTGAATCTGCTTGCAATGAATAGTGTCTGTGTACCTTTGTATCTGATAAAAACTGCTTCTGAAGAACTTTATTTTTTGCAATACTTTTCAGGCCACAAATGAGAAGGGGTACAAGGACTTGCCAAGTGAGAAATTGCCCTCATCTAGTTGCATGAATGAGGAGTAGGAGAATGTAATTCTGCAAAATTTTCTGGTGGATAGTGGAAGCAATTTTTAACACATTTCCAGCATGTTAAAAAGTGGCTTCTTTTACTAAAGACGATCAAAGGGCAGAATGATATTGTTCACAGGCGGTTCCTTCACTCTTCTTTATTTTTAAGACAACTATTTGTATTTACTAAGTCTTCTTCTAACCACGGAAGAGCAGAAGGAGAAATTAAGGGTTGCAGATGACTGGGAAGAAGGCTTTGCCATGCTCCTGTGATAGATACACTTCATTCTACCCAGCTTGTGCATCTCTTTGATAGAGTGAACTGCATGGAGAAGTAGTATGCAAAAGAATTGGTTGTAGAGAGGGAGCTTCAGAGAGCTACACAGACCACCACATAAACAGGTTAATCTGCCAGCTGGAGTCTGTTGAGAGGAAATTATTTTAGAGACTCATGAGTGAGCTTTCATCTTGTGAATCAGGAGACAAAATATTGATCCCTTCTGTATCCATGGGAGAAGATTTCCCCCTAGAAGCTGTGCAGGGAATAACGGGAGGACTCTTTGGCATTAGCTGTGAGGGATAACGTGTCCATACCCAGCAGCAGCCCAAAGTTTGAAAGGAAACTCTATCCCTAACAACCAAGCTGACCTGCCATTTTATGAAGGTTTGGGATTTTCAGAAGCGTCTATTAAGTATTTGTCTTGAGTGATGTTCCAGTAGTGAAAATGGTTTACTGTATGATTTCTCTTTTTTGATATTTTAGTGTTGCTGTATTTTTTCTCCTAAAGAAACTGTTTACAGGATTTTTTAACTTACTGAAGACTATATCGCTTTATAAATTCTTCCATTCAGGTCTATAACTGTGTATAAAATGAATTACTGCCTAAAGCAAGTAACATGTCACAAACAAATCCTTTGGTAGAGATGGATGCTTAAAAAGCCTAGGGTAGCAGTTCACTATTTCAGCTCTGGAACTAGGTTCTGCAGTAAGACTGACTGAAGCATAACAGCCAAATTTTGAAAACTCTTCAGATGCCTAATTGCTCTAATACTACTGAGATTTAGGTGTCTAACTACCTTTATAGAGTTGACTCTACACAGTTAGGCTCTTACCCTAGCACAGAAATTCTTGACTCAGTTAGCATTTCTCAAGTTGCATTGAAAATAATAGTTGCTTTCCTAAAGAGATACTATCCCTGTCAGGCTCTGAGAACGTGGAGGCAGGAAGTATATGAAATATTTCATTCAATGTGCTCTTCTGGGGGAAAAAAAAAAAATGTGGTTCTCAGTATCTTTTGTGCAAGAAGACGGTGGTTAAGGTTACACTCCCACAGCTTATAGGAAACTAGTGGGCGTAAATCATACAGTTGTTTTCTGGCTTACTGCCACAGTCAGACAGGTGGTTCTTTGCAGCCCTAAAAGACATGAGGAAATTGGCTTACCATGCTAAGTATAGCTCATAGTTTCATTAACATTCCTTTACAGAAACTTCTAGGTAAGGACTTGCACAAAAGTTTAAGATTTTTTTGTATTTTTATATATATATATATTAGTGTTGGACTTTCTCATGAGGCAGCTGTGAAAGTAGTGTTGAAGATTTTAACGCTTTCAAATAACACAGAAGATGAGACAATTTAACCTATTTAGATCTTGCAAGGAAAGAGGAGTTTAATTTGGGAGATAGAGTTCAGAACCCTGGTGCATCACGATCCGAAATCGCAGTCTCAGATGATGGATTATTAAAGGGTTAAATGAGTGCTAGCTGAATTTTGTCTCTCCAACATTTCTGGGATTATATTCTGCTCTGTTCATTCTTGCTTTCCCCAGGGGAATTATCTGTCCTTCTGCTGCTTCAGCCAAAGATTTTCCCCAAGCTGTTTTCTCACTATGGTAATGGTAGAAGACACAATTGTGACTTGGTCCAAAATACAGCCCTTGGCTGTATATTCCCCTCTGTACTGCCCCCTCAAATGGTGTAACAGAGCTTCACTTCCTGGGGTTTTACACTCACAGGAAAGTATGTGCTGGCAGCTTCTCTAGCAGCCAGCTGAAAATACTAACCACGGTTTGAAGCTTCTCAATTGTTTCTGCCTTTCACTTGTTCCTGTAGATTATGTATCTGTGCTATGTATTTACAATGACGAATATACAAGAGTAAAAATTACAATATGTGTAATTAGCCGAACATGAGTGAAAACCATTATAGTACTGAAAGGTAAACATTGCGCTGAGATAAATAAACATGATCCGTTTTTCACAAGTTCCAGTTCTGATGACTACAAATTTATTATTTACTGGTTAATTTTTGAGACAGGTGATACCATGATTTGCTACCAATTACACCACCTGAGAAAACCCAGACCTTTGGAAGCAACAAGTCTCTCACACGATTTATTCTTTTAAGTACAAATGTTAGATCTCAGTCAATAACAGGGAATACAAAACTTAAATAATGGATTATTATTTGCCTTGTTGGGGAATCAAGGCGGGGGCGGGGGGAGAAGTTGTTTAATAAATAACATGGTTTGCCACTAATAGCAACAATTCTAGGTGGAAGCAAGCTAGCTGCTAATTGTGTTCCTTTCTCAAAATGTAACACCTTCTGTTGACATTTCAGTGTTCAAGATCTTTAGGTTCTGTTACCCATGTACATGTACATTCACTCAATATGTCTTCACTTTAGAATATGGTCTTTGCCCGATCAACTGAATCAAGCCCTATAGCTTGATCTAGATATTGTACACCTGGATACTTCCTCGACGTCAGAAGCGGTGACTAATACTTTTTCTGAGTGTTTGCTGGAAAGGAGTTACTTTTCTGTTCTTAACCTGAAGGATAGAAACGGGAAAAATGCCAAGCTAATCAGTTGTAAAGTAAGTCTTGATACTTACTATGTGAAAGGATCCAATAATCCTTTATGTGAAGGAAAATGTACTTGTCTAAGAGAGAAAGAGAAACAGATTTTACAGACAATTAAATCTATACACTTCAGACCTGGCTTGCCATTGAGACCTCTTCAAATAGTCATTAATTACACTGGAATCAGAAGTTTAATATTAATCCATTAAACATCAAACATTAGCACTGGCTGACTGTTGCCTTGCCAGAATACCTGAACTCCTGACATGTGGAAACTACTTCCCACATTTAGAGGGCAGGACATACTCCTTGTCTATGCTGCTCTTAACCACTCTTCAGAGACATTGCCAGGATAATTACAATGTAAGGAAAAATATTGCTTCTGATTAAGCTTATGATGCTTACACCTAAAACTTCGAGCAGTGAACAATACCTAATAAGAAGTACAGCAGTAAAATATAGCAGTAATATTAATAATGAACCAGACCAGGGCTGTTTCAGACCTATCTTTATAATCTTATTTTTCCTGAGGATGTAACTATTTTTTCCATTTATATTTAGTATTTTGTAATGTCTCAAGAAACAACTCTTAATTTGCTAACAATCATCTCAGCATCACATGGAAACGCTGAGACACGTAGAAAGCAGGATCCTGCTCTCATTAAACACAAGCAGAAATTTCAAGGTGCTATCCATTGACAGTGGATAGTCCCGTTGATGCCAACACAGGTGTGGCAGTATGAGCATCGCACGCCAAAAAGGGACTCCTTTGGCTGTTACAAATGTGCAAAGCAAGGCTTGCCTTTCTTTGCTTCACATATACTTGAAGGAAAAATAACTGATTAACAGAAGATGAAACATAAGCAGTGATATTGCTTTGGTGCAAGCTATTAAATGTCAGGTGAGAGGATCAGGTGGCCTTAGGAGAATGTTTTCTGCTTTTTTTTAAATTTTATTTTCCTTATTTGCTCATTACCTCACAGACAATGCTTGGGAAAGGCTTTATTACAGAAGCTTCAGTATCTTCTGTCATTGCTCTTTTGAGCTGAGTCTCCACTGAGCTCTTCTACACATGTAGCAGGTCAGCAGAAGCAATTGTCCGTCAGTCCTGAAGACAAGAGAAGAAATGCTTGTGGTGGGGGATTTATGGTCTACCAGGAAATGGCACAATGGACCATAGAATTCCACTGTTGTAGAGTTAAATAATGGTTAAAATAACGGGAAAATATTAAAAGTGTGTTTGTTAATAGAAACTGTGAAGAAAAACAATTAGTGAATCAGTCTTTTTACATGTGAGGTTCCATAACAATATATGTAGAAAAACGTATTCAGCGGTATTGAGAAATTCTCAGATTTATTAATACTCTGAGAACTTTCAGCATTTTTATTCTTGCCAGCATTGTGTGAGTCAATGTTGCTTCTTACTCGCAATATTCTTAGCAAGCTAAAATCTGGCAGGATTTCATGATATTTCTGCAATGGTAAAGAATCTATGACTTGATGCAGAATCTTTCTGTGATGTTTCTCACAGTCAAAAGGGGACACAGAGAAAATCCCTTCCAGCAAGAAGTCTTTGCCCAGAAATACAGGACCAATTACATATTTTATTTTATTGCCCAGAAGACAGGCAAGAACGAATGTCTTTCTATGAATACTAAACAAAGAGCATGACAACACTGTCATTTTTAAAGAGCTCACAGCCTAAGTAAAAGACCAGTCAGAGGGCTGGATCCAGAGCGGTGGGAAGTCCAAGGGAACTACAGAACCAGTATTGAACCATGCGAGGAGCAGAGGTCTCAGGATCAGCTGCCTCTAATCATTCCAAGACCTTCATCTTAAATTAGGAACTCCCCACTGTTAATGAAATCCATTACTCTAATTTTGAGCCATCAGTTGGGCCTCAGATATATTTTTCAACTTCAGTACTGTTACTGAACTCAATCTGCATGATTGTATATTATTTGAAATAGAAAGAGGTAAATATTAAACAAAAAGAGGAGAAAGAATTGGCTAGTTTAAACATTCTTAAATAGTAACTATTTTTGCAGCAAAGAGGGCATTAAGAATGTGTTGCATAATAAATGAAATAATTTAATTTGTTAAATATTAAGTTCATTGTGTTCGCAAGTACAAAACTTTGTATGCCAGTCAAAGATCATTTAGGGATATTTACTCTTCTGTTTGACAGTGGAGGTACCCAAAAGATGCAAAACACTGCATTGAATTTTGTCAACGACTTACATAGGGGCCAGGATTTTTCCATCTTCCACTATGCTCAGTGAACACTCCTAGTTATAAATTACACCTTTGTTAATATTTTATCAAAATCTAACAGTCTTAAAAAAAAATTATGTGGAGGAAACTAACTTAAGCAGCATAAACCACTTTTTTCTCCTATTCTTTAAGAAGTTCTCTGAACGCAAAATGTGATTTGATTGATTTGTTACCTAAATAATTTCTAGAGTAATTTTTGCAGTTATTTTTTCTTCTTGAGTAGGTCACTGCAAATGGTGCAAACAGATATTTCAAAATATGTTTTTTTGTTTTGGTTTTGGGGGTTTTTTTTGGTGGGTTTTTTTTGTGGGGTTTGTTTTTACTGGAATACGATTCTTTTATAGCATGAAAAGCTATTAATAAAGTTTCAAGATTACATTTAATGAGTATATCCAGCAATATACTGGATTACGAAGTTCTCTAGTCATTGCCTCTGTTTCAGTGCAGAAATAAAGGACACTGTCAGTAAACTAGTATGCTGAAATAATTGCAGGTTACAGATACCCTGTATCAAAAAACTGTATAAAAAAAATAAAAGAAAGTGGTTTTTCTCTATTTATTGTGCTGTATTCAAAAATCATGTTGGACAATCTGAAATTATTGCTTGCATTGTACTTCAGAAGAAAGGCTGACAAGCTCCTGTTGAATAGCCTAAGAACCCGTATTCTCAGAGGGGTTTATTAAGACTTCTATTCATCGTTTTAGATTGAACCTCTTTAACGTAAAATGAACAATCCTCAGAGGGCCTCCATTGTATTTGGGATTTATAAACTATACCCTCAACAATGTGAATGTTGCTATTTAAGCAACTGAGACTGCATAACGTTTGGACAATAGTTTCCCAGAGTCCACAAAATGCGGACTTACAATAGAGAATATATTTTTCTCATTTATAAACATCTGGACAAACCAGTACGCTGTCTAGATCCCACAGCAAATTAGGGTCTGATTTTTAATTAAGTTTGGCATGCATCAGAGGGATACATATGTTCAGCACATGTTTTTACCTTATACATCTTTTGCTCCATTACCTACGTATTGTTCAAAATGAGTTCTACTGCTGAATACAAACCATCCAAATTGCTTTACTGAAAAAAATCACAAAATGAAAAATAATTCACAGCTTTGACAAAATGGAGCCATGATTTTTCCTGAATGAAAATCCATGGGTTGAGGAAAAATGACTGAACTTGTAAGATGATTATAATTAATCGCGAAACCACATACGCTTTCCAGATTTTGAAACCTCCTACTCAAGCTAAGTTCACCAAAAAGGTGTTAATTTCTCCCAGTGTTTGAGGATCCATGGAACTCCTCTCCAGTGAAACTGGAATAATTTTATTGTTGTGAATTAATAGTTCTTATAGTTCTGATGTGGGAAGGACTCAGAATTTAAACCCTGGAGCTCATCAGCTTTGAGCATTATGATTGTAGGTACAATTAGTGATATGCTCTCTGGGAGAACTTTTGGAAATGAGCTTTATGACTTTGAGTTGCAAAAGGATGGGGATAAATCACAAACCTTAAAACTAAGTCTAAAATTACTGCTGCACACATCCTGGCCTGGCTCTGCTCCCTGAGCACACCTGGAGCTGCAGGATGGTACGTCTCAGACGACTCTGCTCAGACCCTTGCACCAAGGAAAATGGGACAACATTTCTAGGACTGCGAAATCTTACATCCTTACAAGAGTAAATACAGATTTGTCTGTGACCATGAGAGTCCAAAAAGGCAGGACTGTACTTGTTAGCGGGTATGTGAGCTGTCCCTACCACTAATAGTAAGGGAAGGAAACCAAGACATTGAAGATAAGTACCTGCTGGCACCTTTCACTCCAAAAATATAGTCTTGTTAGCAAAAAGATTTAAATGCCTTGGGAAAGAAAACACAAGGTAATTTATCTACTTAATCAGTCAGGCCTCTCAGAATAATACTTCGTGAGTGAGGGAGAAGCCAGTTTGGCAGAGTTGCCATGGAGACTGGAGGTAGCCCCAAAAGTAGATCTTCTATTTTTGCCTTCCTCAGCTCTACTGCCAGATGCTCTGCAACCCCAAGGACAGGAATGTTGCCCAGCATATGATGTCCTAAGCAAGAAGAGAAAAAGACTGGGGATTTACTGTTTGGTGAGCCCCATCAGCTACGCAGAAGACTGAAAGAGGGTTCTGCTTATGGAGAAAGAAAAAAGAGAAGAGATTTGGTGCAAAAGAGTATTCAGCAGATATGGGAAAGTACTGACTTACCAAAGGACACCACTGAACACAGAAGTGAGATACATGGGCAGGTCTTTGTGCTCATGCAGCGTGCACACCTAGGAACACACACACAAAATGGGAGCTTTGCAGAAAACTTATCTTTGTAGGGTCTACACTCACAACACAGCTATGTTTGGCAGCTGGAGGCTCCTTGTTTTACAGAGAGCAGCCTCTTTTACCCAGGTACAGCTCTTGACCATCCTTCTTGCCCACTCAAGCCCCAAGGAAAGTGAAAACAGTGGATTCAGTGGATTCTCACCCCCAGTCACATCCCATAACCTGAAGTGATAGTTCCTTGCTTCTATGGAAAACAGCCAAGGAGACATCTCTAACTACATGTTTTTGATTGGCACAGCACAAACATAAAACTGATCAGCACTTAAAGGCATACATCCCACTTGCTTACACCATTCCCAAGTTTGCATCTTTCAAAAGTATACCGAGCTTACTGCTTGGTTTTCCCTAGGGGTAAAATAGTTTTGCGTTGTTGCTGTATTTTTCATATATGATAGTAAAAGTTGTTTGAGATGAAGGCTTGAAAAATCTATGCATTCTGTTAATTTATAATTGTCCTAACAGTTAGCATCTGTGGCCAGGGTGATTTTCTAGAGTTTCCTGTGAAATTCACTTAAGTTTTTCAAACTGCTTTGGACAACTCCATCTCTGGCCTCTTTCCACCAGTGAAGTATTCCCCTTGGTTTCGCATAGATGCAGTATACAGTAGGAGACACCAGGACAGATGTTCCAGAAAGTCCAGTGAAATTACTTTCCTAACACTTTCCTCCTATGTGAGTTATCAATTTTCTGCTGTTCAGTTACCCCCTTAAAAAGTCTTCGTAATTCAGAATAGTGGAGTGTGTAAGCCTCTTTGTGTGGCATTGAAAAATTACAACACTACATATGCACGTATTGCATGTACTACGATACATACTAGATGTACATATTGTACATATGTGGATGTACTGCAATCTGTACTAAACATACGTGTTGTCGAGTGGTCAAATGTTATATTTTACCACAGACTGAGTGTGGTGATGTCGAAAAGAAGCTGAGCTGCTAAGAAAGCTCTGTTTTAGGGGAGCTATGTCCCTTATGTTCTCTATTTCTCATCCTGATCATATTGGCATGGGATACAGGGGTTTAATTGGCCATTCAGATTGCTCTCCAGCAATTTCTAATCAGCTTCTGGCAATGTGCAAGACAATATAATCCAGAATGTCTCCTGAGCAAAACAAAGCACCCTGTGAAATTGTATCATGGTGAACTCTTATTTGTGACACCTGGCCCTCATTGTGCCCCACCCCCAACCACCCCAGACAAACCAGAAAAGGGGCAAACTTGTTGAATTGGAAGGAAGTGGGTAAGAATTGGCAGCAGGCATATAGTGATCTGAATGAAATTGAATCCAATAAAAAATCCATATAAAAATATGGCTTCCAAAAACTTCTTTTGTAAATCATGGCCTAAGTTTAAGAAGGAAGAGTACAGGAGGTGGACAACAGGTAAGGAAGAGCCAAGGATGAGGCCAGAGGGTAGGGAAGCAGAGATTTGGAGGTTAGGACCTAAGCAGGGAGAAGGGATCACTTGCAGAACTCAGCAGATTTATGAAGATTTATGATTTCTGGGAAAGGAAAGATGACAGAAGTGATTAGATATTTCTGGAGATAGTTAACTTTCAATTCAGAAGCTAGCTCTTCTGCTAACACTGCCCCAGACAATCGTTTCTCCAACACAACCTGAACTGATGCAGCTATTCAGTGAATAACTGTTCATTTTTGTAGCCTTACTTTATAGTAATTTGTAATATGAAAATATTAGCTTGAATACTGTATGAACAGCCTCTGTAGAAACAGAATACCAATTAAATGCGCTATTTCACTGTGTTTCCCAAGAATGGGATTATTTTTTTAGCATTCAGTGCAAGAAGCTTTTTGACCTGTTAAATGAAACTATTTTCACCTCAGGGTAACAGTAATTTGCTTTGTGTGAATCCTCAAGTAGTACAAGAAAATCCTCTCTCTTCTGAAACTAAGAAGCTACTTGTTTAACTTTCCTCTTCTGCCCGTGCGTAAAGTGAAGATCTGAGGAACAACCACAGAGCAAAACTGGATCTCCATTGAATAGTTTCTCAGCCTGTTCTTTTTCATTTGGAAAAGTGCAGAACTGCCCATTGGGGAGTCTCTGTGAGATGAAGAGGGTCTATAAACCACAAAGGCACGCTGCGTTTTTGCCTGGCATGAATCAGCTGAGACCAATCTCCTTCAGTGGATCTATCCTGATTTACGCACACCACAGGGAGCAGGGAGTTCATGAGCAGTTGTAGTTCTCTGCAATTCTTTATCCCTTACTGTAACTCCTTCTCCATGTTGCATGCTAACTAGAAAGACTCGAAGATACCATGTGTTTCTAAGTAACCTGCATTACTTAGGATAGGGATAGAATTCATTAACATTTCCTCCTTTTCCCATTAGCAGCTTCTTTTTGCACGGAATGAATGTAAAACTGGATATAAAAGACATTACAAGCAATATTTCATGTGTCCTTTTAGCTGCTTTGAGAAACACAGCTGCCTTAGAGTCTCTTAGGACCAGCACATTTATGCTCCCAGCACTCGTCTGACAAATAGGTAGTTAATAGATACTTTCAAAGATTCTCTTGATCTTTCAGGAATCTATAATATGAAAATATAATTGATGCTCACAGTAACTGGTAAAACATTAAATTATTCTGTAATTGTTTCAAAATTCATGTATTTAATATTTTTACAGTGACGAAGACTTAAAATAATAGGGTTACTTTACCTTATGTTTCATTCATGAAGTTATGATACATACATATTTACTTTTTAGAGAATGCAAGAATTACTGGGACAGAAGTGTTCCCAAGACACACCATATTTTCTCATCTACTGGTCTACAGTAAACACTCATATAGTCAGGGAGGGGGGAGTTTGCTGCTTTTTTTTTTTTTTACTTTGTAGATTTTTTGAGTCCTTAATGAATGCTGTAAAACTGGTATGAAAATCCCTAACTCACAAGACTGTTGTGAGGATTAATTAGTGAATGTTTGTAAGATGCTTTGAAGATGAAAGGTGTGATGTAAATGCTCATTATTTATTATTACTGTCTTCCTAATCTTGGACAAATTTGGTTGATGTGGAAGTGAGTGATTGATCTTGCTAAACAGAGGTATGCACAGTGGGAGAAGGGCCTCTGCAAGCTTCACATTAATAATTCTCCCTGTGAACCTCAGTTCTGTTCCGAATCTCTCCACCTACCCTAAGCCTCTGCCTCTGCGTGGTTTGACAGTGCCCTTCAGACTAGATTGCTACACTACTGCAATCTCTGCGCCTGCTCCAACAACCCATGAAGTAAAAGAAGATTTTTCCATCACTTTCAGTAAACTGGGCAAAAGGTCAAAATAATAGGCTTTTATGCAGTATTTTGGAAAATAACTAAACAACAAAACCCTGTTTTCTGAAAACTGCCCGTATTTGCTCTCTTCGTGATTAGCTTGATACATGCTGTCAGGTTTTGTCAGTTGTGTCAGATCATATTCATATCACACAGTTTCCTCTGTGCACAATAATATGATTCTTTGCAGGGCTGTTCAGCTGTGAATCTGTAGCTGTCTGCTATATTAAATTATGTGCAACTTTAGCATCAGTATACTGTATTACATAGGGCAAGCCATTTTGGTGCTCAGGGCATGAGAGCAGTTTGGTTCCCACTCCTACAACACACGAAAAAGTAATCTTTCCTCTGCAAGGCGAAGGCGTTCAGCTCCCACCGCCTTCACAACCCCGCAGAAGCTGCAAGCCAGGGCCAGCTGCTTTTTATGTGCTTATCTCTGTCTGCTGTACCTCAGAAGTGTCCCTATACTGGAAGCTGCTCCTCTCAACTTTCTGATTGTGAGGACGCAGCATGGGTACTCGCCACCGTAATGATTGTGAAATTGGAGGTTTGCTTAGAATCGGGCTCCCTTTGACTTTACAGACCATTCCAGCATGGAAAGAGGTGTTCGTGCCTTAAACCGATTGAGGATACGATTGCTTAAATAAAAGGGAATGGGTATATGACAACATTTGTCAGACACAGCAGAGTAGGAAAGTAATAAGCAAGAGGAAACGTATAGGAATTTCTTACTTGCACTTACCAGTTCACATCTGGGCATGCTGTCAGTGTGCTATAGGCAAGTATCAAGTAGGAGGTAACGGATTCGGATAGCTGACATCAAAGCTAGAGCAGCTTGGACTAAAATAAAACCCGTGTTGTTATCGGCAATGGCAGTTATCCAAGGACTGTGATATATTCTCTGTCACTCGCCATTTTAAAAGGCAGTTTAGATAGTCTGTGTGTTCATCCAAATGAAAGAGTGAATCCCAGCATTCCTCTAGCTGCTGTGAAATGAGGAGTCAGGCACCCTTCACCATCGAAGCATCCAGGAGTGCACACAGTGAAGTGTAATGCGTTGGGTACATTAATTACTCATGATGCCTATCAAGCAGAGGTGGTATTTGTCAGGACACAGCTCAATAAATACCAGTCCTCATGGACTATCACAGCATGTTATGCTACTAAAAACTGAGGTAGAAACAAAGTCCTTTCTGTGGCAGCTGGTGAATTGGCTCCACTGTGGACCCAAGTTGTCTTCCTCGCGCTTTGGCATGGGCAAAGGGAACGGCGTGTAAGGGAATAGCACATGTGTGAGGGAATAGTGCTTGAGCCACAAAAGACAAGATAAACCAATGGAGAGACTGTTCCGCACCTGCAGGTATGACAGATTGCATCCATACAGAGCTGTACTGGTGCTCTGGGAGGCAGAGAACATGTAGACTCACATCTAGAAAAGGTTTCTGTGTCCCCAGGGCAAGCGTAGTTTTTTTGTTTGTGACTCGCACATGTCATGGTAAATCTTTTGGGATGTTCTAGAGCTCTGGTTCTCAGACTGTGGAATATCAACAATTACAAATCAAGCAGCAGGGTGTGGGGCCACTGTGCGCACTTACCCTGGGAGGTCTTATGAGAGCAAAATTTGCATTTACAGGTCTTGTTGGCCCCTTTGTAAATCTGTTGTGAGCTGTGGGGGTTTTACATCACCAGACCAGGAAGTAATGTAATTACTTTCAGTTCGTTTTGTGTTGGTTATCTGGTTTTGATGCTTCTGTCATTAAAGATACATAGCTAGATCACAACAATCATCGAGCCGTTTTAAAATCCTGTGTAATGAACACATTGGTAATGTTAGACTTGATGCTGTGCTTAGGGAAGTTATTAAACAGCCACGAAGTTACTTGAAAACTCCCTTCTATCCCAGTGAAGGTCTAAGATGCTGAAATGGAGGTAGAAGGCACTTAAAGCACCTCTGTACTTCCACAGATCTGGGCCTTAATTTATAACTACATCATACAATAAAATAGGATTAGCCTCCTTATGAGCTTCTTTTAGTCTGTTATTGCCCTCTGAGAACAGATACTCATGGGGGCTCCAAATTCTCGGTGGCTGTGGTCACTGCCAGGTTGCCCTGGCTACGTATTGTTAGGTTTTAAATGTAGTCTTTCTTCATTTGCTCAGACAGATTGCTGTCTGCCATTAGTAGAAATGCCACTGGCATTGTGAGGCAAGTTTGTCATCAAGTTAATAAGCATTATCTGTCACCATTATATTTTTAGTTTAAAGACATGACAACTGAGGGAAATGGCACTGCAAGGACTGAAATATTTGTCTTCAGTGCTCCTTAACCTAGTAACATATTATCCCCAAGTGCTGAAGAGCCACATGAATATCAAAGCTTGAGCTTCTATGGACTCAATATTGAATTACTGCCAATCTGAAAAAGATTAATTATTTGAGTTTAGAGAGGGACAGCTTTGCTGAACCTATCTGAGTACGTTATATATAACCTTTTTCAGCTGTCATAGGAGAGCCCAGACGGACCTTTCTCAGTCTGTTTGGATTCTAAATGAGATTTCTGAGATTAAAAACCAGTGCCAAGGAAAAGAATTCTGTAGTAAACACCCATAAGATTGACAAGGCTATGTGGCATCATCTCTAAAATAGCTACCATTCGCAAAAATCGTATTAACAGAGGTCCTTGTTAAGCAAAGGAGTTAAGCATTGGGAGTTAAGTATGATAAGAGACTGGTGACCCTTACCTGTGCCCAAAATCCTAGTTATAATAGGATAAGTATAGCCCAATAGACCAAACCAGCCATTCAGACGACAAAAATTACGCCTCTTTAATCTGGTAAGAGTTCTTAGAAAAATTAGTAAGTACTTTCTGATGATATAGTGCGTACAATTACTGAAATTATTAGAAGTCCCAGTAAAGATACAAGATGCTTTAAATGAAAATAGTCATGCATCAGAAGCTGCATTGTGCTGCAGATTAAAAACTACTTTCAATCTACGCGCATGGACATGCTGTGCATGGGAGAGGCTCTGTGTGGGAGGAGTGCGGGGGAAGGAAAAAGCAAAAAAACCAAGGGACCACATGCAAAAAAGGACTGTTTCCATTTTCCCATGTAAACATGCAACTAATTCACCTCAGAGGCTGAGTGCCTGCAAAACAGTCTCTAAATCTTTTGCAGAACATCTGTGCTAGAGACAGGCGGACACAGCCTTTCTGAATCGGTTCTGCATTTACTAATTTATTACCACCTGCAACAAGTTTATCACATATTACCTTCCCCAGAAGGTAAATTATAAGGGCAAAACACATAGGACATGGTAACTGTATGTGAAGAAGTGTCATTATATTTTATTGTATTGCTGGCAAAGCTTCTGGTGAATTCAACTCGTGTTTATTCAGGTTATGTGTTGTACGTGGGTTTGGATGATGGATAGATTCTCCCACAGGGTCCTACAGAAAACACAAACAAAATACTCCACTGAGTACGGAACTGAATTTTACAGGCATTAAATGAATAAAAGGACACAAGATGCAATTTCCCATCTTCTGATTGAACACTACACAATGAACTCATCAAATCTCTTTTTTCCCCAGTGCCTGACTGGCTTTATCCCACGTGCTGTAGATAAGTACTGCAAAACAGGACAAATGAAGGTACAAAGAGTTGTAGGCCATGAGTTTACATCTTTAATATGCATAAATATGATATATGTCATAATTATAGTCATACATAGTTTATCACATAAATATGTGATAAGTGATAATATATATTATATATTAAATAATATATAATATTATATATTATAACATATTATATGTGATAATAATTGGAAAAAACACAGACGTGTCTGTAGCCCTTCAAATTGGACTATTAATTACAGTTATAATTTTAATGCATTTATTCCAGCAGTTATGTTAAAAGGTGCCTGGTACCCAAAGTAAAAGCATTTCCTGAAGAAGCAGACAGATTTCATGAAATAATATTTATCTCTGTGTTTTCTTCTCACTGCCTTCTCTTTGACATGTGTTTTTACCTTTCATATTTGCTTCCATTCTATATCCATGTGACTGATCAATGACTGTTATGTTCTGTATTTTAAGACTAGAGTTAGCTATATGCCACAGAGAAGTTTTCTCATACAGACAGAAGATTAAAATATGAAATAAAGAAAAGAGAAAATAGTAGTTTGATCAAAGAACATTCCTCTATTCAGCTCTCTCACTCTGAGCTATATTCAGATAGGAGCTCGCAGCATTCAGCTGATAACAAACAAAAGTTCATAAAATAATAATTTTATTATTGACTTGAAGTAGGATGTTTTCAGAAAGATTCACAATTTTTTTTATAGTCATCACAGAAATAATTAGTATCTCCTGGGCAAGTTCCCATATAGTAAGTTATGTCCAACAAGGATATTGACAGAAGTCCCACTGGGGGTCAATGGGAAAAAAGGATGTTTAGTTGACATTTTTTTTTTCCCAGGGTTCTATTTTTAGCAGGGGCTTAATTAAAAATTTTATTGATTACATTTTTTTTTTTACCAGATTCACCTCCTATAATAATGTTAACATTTCTTGTTTATGCATTTTGATTTAAAGTATCTGGTCTGTTTCTGCTTCTGCTGATGGAAACAAGGAAACTCTCATTCATATTTATGCAAACATGGTTATGTATTGATGTTAAACATATTCTCTTATTCTTGTCAAGGGTACATTATGAATTTCTGTTATGGATAAATTTAAACTGTTCATACAGCTACCAACTGACTTCAGTGATTGCTTACAGACTTGTTTAACAGAAACAGTCACACTGTGACTTTTGCCGAGGCCAAAATGTGCTTCTCTTCTCTGTGCTTTGGCAGTACTTACAGTTGAAATGATGTATTGTATATTTTTATATAAAAAACATTTTTTTCACCAAAAGCCTACTGTAAAGACAGCTTTACTGAAACTTCATGTAAAGCAAGGACATTTTAGGAACAGTAGCCAAAATATGTATCTGCCATTAACATTACAACATTTTTCAAGAAGTGTGAACCTAAAACTTATGACAAAACAGAGATTAAATCTGATTTTGGTGCCATGATGCCATTAAATGTAAATGAGGCATCTTTTATTCAGGAAAATTTCCAGTGATCAGAACAGTCTCTTCACAGGCCAAAGAAGAGAACACAAAATGCAGCCGATGTGCACAGAGTGCCTTGTAGTGAAGTATCCGGAAACTGCATCTGCAGGTGCTCTGGGAGAAGTAAATATTCTGACTAGTAAATATGTTGCATCCTTCTCTCTGTTCATAAAATGATGCAAATTACATTACATGATTTTGTAATTCACATGTGAAGTTTGACATTTTGAAATCCTCAGTCAGACATGAGGTTTTTAGCAGCATATTTCTTGAAGTATTTTTCTCTGTATCTTAATGGAATTTATTTCTTTATTTTCACCCTGGAAAACCCCTTTTAAACATGTCTGCCTATCCCTTTACCAATGAGGTAAACTTTACAGCAGTCAGTATGCTTGATAAACTTCCACCAAAGTCAACACTATTTGCACTTATAAGAAGCAAGACTCAGGGCTTCAGAAGGGGATTTTTTAAGGTGTTTGGAATACTGTTAACAATTTATAAACCTTCTGGGGTTTTGTGGCAATCAGATCATGCTCGGTTCTTAAATATCTTTGCCGCTTTTGTTGCTGTGGAAAAAACAGTTAAAAAACCCAGAGGAAACATTTGACTATAAAGAAGGGAAACAGCTGAAACAAAGTAAAGACCAAGTACAAGTGGGCAATGCAGGGAAAATGCTTCTCTCTAATTTCCACGATACAGCCTTTTACTTGGGAAAGTGAAAGACAAAACAAACAGAAAAAAGATGTTTTAGTTGGTATCCCTTGAAGCTACTCTATTACAAATAAATCTTAACCATCTGAACCCTGGGAAGGACCTTAGAATTTGCAGTTTGAACTCTTGAGCATTCATAAACTGCACAGATCCACTGAAAAACAGTGCACATCCAAGCTCGCTTCATATAAACCATTTCTTCTTTTGAAAAGGCAGGTGGTGACTATTATCATAATGTTCTGATCCAAGGATCTGATTAAAAGCTTACTAAACCTGAGGGAAACTATTTAAAAGAGCTCAGCTCAGGCCCTTTAGTTCTTGGCTTGGGTGAGAACAACAAGCCTGCTCTTGGAGCTTAGGGCACGCTGAGTAACATGTTACAGATGACAATCTTTTGGTCCACTTAAAAAAAAAGAAGCAGCCAATTTTTATGGATTATTCTTTAATAATAATAAGGATATTATTTTTATGGGTTGTATGCATACAATGGCCCTTCAAATTTGAACGATAAACTAACAAAGAACTGGAACATTTAATATCTGATTCAAATACCTTTACAGATATTTCTTCTTATCTTCTAAAATGTGTCCCTGCTCGTAGGAATGTATACTTACTTTAAAATCCTTTCTTTTTTCGAATGTGATTTTACTAATGACTCTTGCCATTTAATCTCAATATCCTACAAAAATGATGAGAGTAAACACTAGTTGTTACACAAGGTGTACCTTTTCCTCTTTTGTTAGTATAAGGCAGAGATGCTGAGGACATCAACAGGAAAATTTCTCAACATCAACAGCGAGATCACATCTTTTTCTTGTACAAATATTTCACACTTGATTTAATGATTTACCAGATGGACAAAACCAAACTGATGTTTGAAATAATTCTATAATTTCACTATTGTTTTAATGATACCACAAAGCTCCTTCAGAAATATTGCCTACGATACAGTTCTACTAAGGAGAAGTGTAATTCTGTATGCCACCAAACACTGCAGACTGATCTTTTTGCCATGCAGGACTGAAATTTTTCCCTGTGTGACTATGTAGGAGTCTTCTAAAAGAGGAACTTCACAGTGTGTTAGGGCATATTAAAATTATGAATTATGTGAAGAAGGATTCTTAAAATCAGTTTCCTGGTTTCTTAAGGCACAAGGTACTTGAATATACTTCAACGTTTCTCAAAATGTCGCAGATACTGAATCTGAACCCAATGTGGCTACTTCTAACAAAATGTGCAAACTACAAGTAAAGCAATGCAAAATCTATTCAGCCAGTTCGTTTGTTTTTTAAACTGACTGCTTTATTATTATTCTTTTTCATTAAAATGTACATCCTTACCATACAAAGCATTAATTAAATTATAATGTATTTGAAAAGGTTCCCAGACTTCATGAACTGTTAATTAAATACAGCTCAAGCTTTCGTTACGTATCCTTTTAACAGTTCCCATTCTCCTGAGTTTAGAGATCACAGCAGGTCACCCTGTTCAACCACGGTCTCCCATGCAACACTGAATGGTGTTGCGACATTCAGTGAATTCTCCCATTTCTCTGTAAGCTTATTGGACATGAAGTTGGCTTGTAAAATGATCATGTGTTAGAGATAGAAAAGAATAATTAAATAGCAGTGCATGCTTTCTGGAAATATTCTCTTCTGATATTAAAGTGCATTACTTCTAGACAGCCAAAATAATTTTTAAGAAAGCAAATTCTGTCTAAAAAATAATAAATGACACAGAGCATCAGAGCATCCGTGCAGTGGTGGTAAACTTGTACCTGTAATACCACATAGAGTAAATCCTACCTATTTCTAATAATAGGCAGTTATTATTTTTAACTCATTTATTTTATCATGTTTTCAACTGCCCCCAGGCTTTCAGAAAAACAGCCAAGTGAGTCAAAGGCCAGCCTTGCATTTATTAGTTATAATTCAGGGCTTGTTTTCACACAACAAGATTCATCTGAAGCTGCTAAAAGTGGAATTTGAAGTCAGTTATGTGTTGTTCTTTAACCCCAGCCAGCAGCGAGGACCATGCAGCTGCTCACTCACTCCCCCTTCTTCCTCCAGAATGGTAAAGAGAAGATGGAGAAAAGGCAGGAAAAGAGAAAAAAAACCCACAGAAACTCATGGGTTTGAGATAAAGGCAGTTTAATAGAACAACAATGGAAAAGGAAAATAAAAACAATAATGCTAAAAGAATATACGAGACACAAGTCACTCTCACCACCTGGTGAATTGGTTACCCAGCTTGACCTGAGCAGTGATCACAGGTTCCCGCCCCCTGGCCAACTCCCAATTGTATACTGTGTGACATCTATGGTATGGAATATTCCATTGGCTGTTCCATTGTTCTGCCTATGCTCCTTGTCAGCTTCTATGGGAAGCTGAAAACAGTCCTTGAATGGTATAAACATTGCCTAGCAACAACTAAAACTGTATGCATTATTGACATTCCTTTCATACCAAATCTGAAACACAGCAATCACTAGAAATAAAATTAACTCTATCCCATCTGAAAACAGGACATTATGTTACCTTAAATCCCCATGTGTCAATACTTTCATTCAGAATAAGTGATTTTAAACTGAGTAGAAAGGGATTGATGTGGTTTACTTACTCATGTTTAAAAGACTACTTGGATTTTACCTTTCCAAATGTTCCTGTGTAACCATTTTTAAATGTTAGAAAGGGAGCTCAGGATTTGGTCTTGGACTGTGTAGGGGCTGTACTAGCATCGGCACCGGCACAGGAGTCAAAATCCCCATGTTTGGGGCGGTGGGAATGGTTTTAAATTGTGCATGCATCTGGAATAGCCTTGCAGGATCTATGTGATTTCCACTCCTTTTTATAACAGTTTGCACACCCAAATTTTATTTCATCCTATTTATTGTACACTGCCATCAGCTCCCACTGAAGTTAACCTAGCCTCCAAGTCAACAAAGGCATTCGTACTTGTCTAAAAGTATGTTTATTTACAACATTTCTGAGATGCATCTCAAGGGAGTCTTCCAGGAGTTACAGATCTGAGTCATATGATCCCATAGATATGAAAAGCACAAACAAACAAACAAAAAACCCCAAACCAGAACTGTCAGTCTCATGGTTCCTGCTTCTACATGATGATTCGTGATCTTTTGTTTGTGAAGGAGATGCTCAGATTTTTCATGGACAATGTATGGAACCACACTGTTCCTCTGGGACATAACTGTTTTATATAATCTTTAGCTATGCTGAACAAGATTACATCTGTGATCATGAGAAGTCCCTTATGCCAAGGACAATGGGGGAAATGCTGTGAAGGTCACCGCACACATGCTATTTCTGACACAAATCAAAGACTAGCCAGGAAAACTTAAGTTGATGCAACTTTCACCTTCCCACTGATACAACTTGTCATTACCACACTATCTTCACCACAACATACCACAATTTGCTTCCTTTTTACTTCTCTGCATGCAGTCCTTTGTTAAAAATACTTGCACTGTTACACTCATTATTTTTCTTAATCTTTTGCATTTGTCTGCCTCATAGCAGGGATTAAGTTTCTAGGTTTATTTAAACTATTAATTGGCAAGGTGGAAAGGAGCATAGTCAAAGCAAAATATACTAGCTGTTTGTGATAGCACGGGAGTCCTTCTGTGTCAGTAGTCTACCTCTATATTTCCTATATGGGAAAAAGTTATTTTTTAGCAGGAAAGATATTATATTCCTGCTGTCTGTCAGCCAGGTACAGTAGACAAAAACTATGCTCCTGAGAGGCAGCAAAAACTCCCCTCTATTTTGAAATCTCAGAACCATCTTCATTCTTCTCCAGTCAGAGTAGACTACGTTCAGCGTACCTGGTCTACTTCAGGACTGTTAATCCCAGACTCTCTGTTAGAATACAAAGGAGAATAGAGGATGATTTCCTGCCAGCAAATTTATGAGTGCCCATTGCTAACCACTATATCAATTATATACCTGAGAAATGATGATTAATGTTACTGTTTCTCACCCTATCTAAATATTATATAGCCTGAATAGTCCATACCATTCTCCTAGAAGTTAGGAAAGAAAAGAAGTGCTATGTTTTTCTGCAGTTTCCCACAAGCAGCAATAGTTGCTCTTCAAACAATATTTCATAATTCTTTTTTTGGACAGAAGCTAAAAATGGCTTTCTTTTTAGAACAAGATTGATTTCGTATAAAGGGGCCTAGATGCTAATCCAAAGGAGACCAAACAAGGTCTAATGCAAAGGACCAAATTAGGAAAGGGCAGGGACACTTACAGGAGCAAAACGTCATCCTAGGCCTTCCTTTAATTTGGTGGCAGATTTTTAATATATTTTTCTCAGAAGTTCCACAAGGGCTTCTAGCACTTAATTTCTTCACTGTACAACACAGAAACTGTCAATAAATGCAAAATTAGCTCAGTGTGTAACTGGTATTTAGGTGAATACTGTCAATGAAAGAATGCATGGCTGTGAAGTCCCTTGTGCGTTTCTGTTAAAACCAGGAGTGGTGTTATCAATGTTCCTTGGAAAGAACACTTTTTTTTTTTTTTTTTTTTTTTTTCTGGGAGTTTCACATTTACTGGTCTACGTCATGTTCCTGTCTCCTCTTCCTGTTCTGTTAAACCACACCCAGCCATTCAGCTTCTGTAACATTCTTGGACTTCTGAATATTAAGGGAAAGGCAGCTTTTTACTCTCACCATAGTAGCCAAGCTGACTGTGCTGAAACACTCCTCTCCTTTTCTCCCTGTAAAGAACGCGTGACAGGGACCATGGTTACTCTGCTTTGACGTGACAGGCAAGGAATGGTGCGTTTCATGATGCTAAAATACACTTTTCCCCCCCTTTTCAGTTTTTAATAGGAATGGGATCACCACAGGAGTTTAGTGATGAAATAAGAGGCAGCTACAAACCTCCTATCACTGCCTTTATATAAATCAGCCTAAGCAAACCAGAGGGTAAATCAGATTATTTCTTATGTGGAGATGTCAGCTATCTATTTCTAACAGATATGGTGTATACGTTCCCCCCGTGTGCTTCAGAGCTGACCTAGGGAGGCTGCCTCCAAGGAGAGGGCAGCCACGGTCAGTTAGCCGGGTGCCAACTGGTAAAATTGTCTTTTAAAAGGTAATTGACTATGACGTTAGACAGCAGCCAACCTCTTCAAGTTTCTGGATGTCAAATAGGCAAGCGGGGGGGTTATTTTGCAAGAAGGAGCTTACTGTAGCATTCAGCTAAGCCAAAATAACTCCAGTAAGACAATAAAATCACAGTGAAGGTGCATTTTCTGTATTAAGTTGTAAGATAATCAAGAGTTTAGCTGTGGAAGTTGCTCCCACATAATTCTTCCACAGCACCCACTTTTGCATGATGACTGTGTGATACAAGTTGAATACGAGGGAAAAAGCAGCTTTTATGTTAAAATGAGAGAAACTCAGCCCCTGCACTTTAACCATTACATAGCTCTGACATTCCCCTGCTGCACTGTGGAGATTAGAAAGCAGATCCCCAAGACTCACATTTAAAGAGCCCCGTAGTGGGTTTTGTTTATTTTTGTGGAAGTTGCAAGGCAAATAAGCATGGTGCTATGGGAAGGGGCCTCATCGGTGGAAAAATTTTATCCAGTGATAGCTTGGTTACCATGAATGTAGAGGGAAAAATTCACTTTGCCTCAGTAACAAGAATTAGCCGCTAGAGAAAACCATTCCTTTAAGCAATCTGAATGGACTTTTTCTTTTCTCCGTTTCAGAGTCTTCAAATCTTACATGAGTACCCAGAGAGGCATGTATGCTTCTGATTAACATGTGAGCTTGAGCTGTCCTGGTTTGCTGGGCTGAAATATCATCAAGCCAAGCATTGTGCTTTAATCCTCCAGCCTGAACAGCCTTGAAACCAATTTGAAATGCACTGAAATGACTTTGTAATCTCTGGGAGCATAACTTTAAAAGCATGCTAAGAGCTGGCAAAGATGCAAACATGCTGACTCTGTAGAGAACATTAATAGTACATCTCAAGCACAATTGCTCCTAAGTCTGCTTTTCACAGTTAAAGGTCATTAACTGAAATTAGGCCAAAAGAAGAGCGCTTGCAAGCAGCAAAACATAGGAGTTATCATATAAACTCTTCTTAAAATCAGGTGTTTCAAATACTTTGAAGTCCTAATTAATGCCTGGTGTAAATGCACCATATTTCCTCTTCTACACCGAAACATGGCTTCATTGCTGTAACTGAAGAAAATTAATGGCATATCATCAGGAACATGATTTTACATCAAAATGAATGTCCTCTTGGGTTTATTTCGCTTGGTGCTGTTTTTAAGCAGCACACTGCCTTTCCTCAAGAAGTTCTGGGCAGGAAAAAATACGCATTCTGGGTGCTGACTGTTTATTTTCCCGAGAAGTGTTTTAGCTGCAGTTTGGCAGCTGCATACCATCCAGCACCATTGCATTAGCAGGTGTAGTTGCACGTTCCACAGGTGAAGCAGTCTGCCTTCGCTCCAAAGGGGTGCTTCCATGGACTTCGTAAGCCTGAGGACCTGATTGCTGGGAACTCCAAAGCCAAAGAAAGAATAAGGAATCTGACACTGATCCCACACTGCTATTCAACATACCGTATTCTGGCAACATCAGAAGGAGGCACAGTACTATCTGAAGTGGAGTGCAAAGTCAACGTCCAAAAGTGCAAATGACATATAGTATTTTCATTCTAAATGATCTAGTGATGAGCTGGTTTTTTTAAATTTCCATTCAAATGAAATTTTCAGGGACACTGCATTTTAAATATTATTACAAGTAACTAACCTCACAACCTCTGCAGATTCCCAAAATTCTTCCTTGCTTTCATAATTAAGCTAAACTAACATCACAAGGATTGATCACCTTACCACAGGTGTGGTTGAAAGTATCCTTAAAAGACTGTATCAGTAATTGCATGTCTCAATATAATCTCTTTCAAAAAAACCCCCACTTAGCACAAGAGTATCTTACATACATTGTCCCATGTATTGTGGCATGTTCCTTCTCATATAAAGTCGTTCATCTGTTTAAGTGCTTCAGGAGTAGGATTTGAATGCCCATGACAACGCTGCAATGAATTTTACCTGTTACAATAATTGAATTATTTGCATCTAATCAAGGTATTAATTGATTTTTTTCATTTTATAAGTATTAATTAAAAGAACATTGGCGTTGTGTTAACATATGTTATTGACTGCTGGTAGTTGACACGACAGGTGGGTATGCCATTTTATGTCGCTCTTCTATATTAATAGCTTAGAAAGTCATCCTTCATGTTGGAAAATGCACAGACTTAAAAAACAATTGCTATTTCAACCCCAGAGGAGATTCCATGAATACCCTACATTTAGGAGTCGGCTAGTAAAATCAGTCTATCAGTTAATGGATATAAATAACTAAGAATGGAAGGTCATGAATTAGTGTTGATCTGGATTCACTCTGTCAAATACAATGATGTTATGACAATGTGAAACCGCTGACAGTGCATAATCAAGCTCTAAGCTTGCAAATCAAACTATTGATCCTGTGAATGTGATTAAGAGTGTCTGTGAAATAAAGAAATAAAAATAAACATAAAAAAATGTTATGAAGCATCCAAATTGCTGCCTTTTATACAGTTCAGCAGAGATTTTTAGCTTTCTTTTTCTTCCCTTTTTCATGTGTTTACCAAACTGTTACAAAACATATGCACTATTTTTGAGGAAAAATAACACAAGCCAAGCAGAAGGATCTATTCATGATCAGAATGCAATGGCCTTCATTATATTCCAGTTTGCTTATAAGTGACTGATCGAGAGTTAGCAGATGGTGTTTTCTTTCACCCTTCGCCTTCCTCTTATTTAATTACTCCAACTTAGTTTATGTGCTGGCTCTATAATGCCTAATAAGCATGTATATTTGCAAGATCGTCACTTCTATGATCTCCAAATTCAGCAGTGCTTAATCTACCCTCACTCAAGTACCTTAGACCAGGTATTTAAGCTATACGCCTATGACCAGCCCGACCTCTTACACTTTATGTTGCTCGTGGATGTGTTTCCATCAAATAAACAACCTAGCAGCCACCTAGGAAGCTGCAGCACCTGTGGAAAATCTGTCTGGTAAGTAATGTATTATGTTTGTGTCCTTCCTAGCAGCAACAGCTGCCATTAGTAGTGGCACAGACGGATTCTGCAGGCTGCCTCGCTAGGCTATGAGGGGTCTCCTTGGTCTGGGAGGGCAGTTTTCTAAGAGCTGATATATGGCCAGGCAGGAAGAAAGCTTGCAGATACGATGCTCTGGAGCTGTACAGAGATAACAGTGCCTCTGTTTGACATGGTAGTTAAAACACACTTTTAATCATAAATCGCAACAATCCCATTGCTATTTGCATAACAGTCTTCTCTTCTTCCTCAGTCTCTAATTTTATCCCAACTTCAAACATTCAAAACATACCTGGACAAGGTTTATGGTGGGCCCTGACTCTTGTCTGATGATGCTTCTTTCCCTCCAAAGTCAGTTCTGTTTCAAAACCAAATATTTCTCACAGCTAGTTCCTCACCAGCAACCCTTTTGACCAGGAATTCAAGGTCCAGTCTTGGTGGATTTACATCCAGTCATGACTCCTGAAAGCCCTCCATGGTCCAGAGCCTGATGGAGCACAGCTCAAGGGGCATCCCAGAGTGGAGGGTCCCCTTTAACAGAGAACCACAACACAAGAATTCACTCGTGGTTGAGAAGACTGAGATCGGAAGACATGAAGGATGTGGGACAAATACAGTCCCCTTCCATCTGCCATTTCCTTGGTAAAAACTCAGGAAGGGAAGACTCCTCAGGCAGGAGCATATACAGCTCCTAGGGTCTGTGCGGGCTAGAGACAGTCACACCTCCCTTCTTCCCAGACTGCTGCCTCCAGTGCAATCTGGCAGATTTGGGTGTGCAGCAGTTAGATTAAGAGGTTTTGTCTCCCCAGATTGCTTTAACTTTACCATTCTGTTCTTTTAACAGAAGTTCTGCAGGATCAGAAATTCAAATACAAGGTAATTTTAAAGCAATCAGCAAACATGATACTGACATAACAGTTTTTTTCACCATTACTAGGGAGAATTCAGAACTAACACACACAGAGCATCTAAATTCTGAAGAAATGACATTATTTGCTGTGATCTACTAAAGGACATCAAAGACACAACTAAACTGTGAGCCTTTGTATTGAATCAAAATCAAGAGATCATTTTATTTTCTTCTAACATCTATTTTAGCACTGATCTAAGTAGCCCAAGTGAATTTAGTGATACAGAAATTGTGGAAAGATTTAATTGGCTGAAACTAATACAAATATTTGTTTCTAAATGGCATGCATCATTTATGTCCACTACAAATGTCCAGCAGATAAATTCTGTTTGTTTCCATTTAAGGTGCAGATTCCTGGAATTAGCCAAGTTCCTTCAGCAGCAATGTTTTAATCTGTTCCAGGACATCTGGAATTCTGGAATATCTGGAAATTTATTCTTCTGACTTGCAACTTACAAGGCTGAGCATGACATTAGTTTATTTTACTCTTAAGGGAGTTTTAGGCATCTGATGATTACTAGACAGAAAGACCAGCCTTTTTTTTTTTCTTTTTCCTGACTTCACACTACTTCTGAGATAAAGAAAAGAACAATAAAGACGGTGCTTTAGAAATGGCTAATACAAGACCTAACTCCCATCCCTGTGAAATCCCCAGATGCTCCGTTAAGCTGGATTTCTGGGTTGTTTCCACCTCAACAGGAGTATCATGGCCCCAGATAGGATCCATGATCTGGGTCGTGGTCATTAAAGATGGAGTTTTAGGTTTCTTGCCTGGTTTATTCATGACACAGTCACTACAAGCCCTTTGGATAAGCACTTCACAGAGTAGGTGTGAGGTTAGCTCCGGGGACAGCATTACACTGCATTAATCGAATGACTTTAATACCTTTACTCCTACTATCTTACAGCAATGTAGCTGAGAGTGAACCAGGCTGAAGATTTTGCGTATAGGTGATTCCATTATTTTTATGAGGCCCTGCAGGCTCTAATTCTTTGCACCATGTGGGAGCCTTCCATGAATACAGAGTGCCATCTGTGCTTGGGTCTCATTCCTTAAAGAAACATTTAGCTTTCTATTCATCCTTTCTGCATTCCTGGGGCTGAGCAGTGTGTGAGCGCGTTACCCCTTCCTCCCTTGTGTCACCAGAGTTTATTGATCAGCCTCAGGACTGAAAACACAGCAGAGAGCCCTGCTGTTTCCAGTAGCTGTTGCCTATCTTTTGAAGCAGAGATGAATGTTTGAGCCATAATGTATTCTTTCAACACGAGAGCATTAACCTATTGTGAAAAATAAATGCAAGAGATTCTCAAACTGGGAGGAGAAAAGGCGATGGAGCATCAGAAAGCTTGCGCACGGAGCCTTTTGCTTCAGCTCTTGCAGCCTGAGCCTCTTGTATCTCTGACTAATTCTCTCCCTGTTCACCACAGGAATACTAATTGCCAGATGAAGCTCTTTGTTCAGCTAATGCTCTAATTGTTGCTTAGAAGAAGAATTGTCTCTTGCAATCATTTACTCCTAAGGAAACTTGAAACCTTATTTCTATGGTTGAGACCAGAGAGCGCACAGTTATAAAGCTACTGAAATTACCAGATCAGAATCACTGGGTCAAAAAAAAAAAAAGCCCCGATTCATTCTGAAATGGGTTGTTCAAATCCAGATGTATAACATTTTGCCTTACATCACAGGTGAGCTGCGACAACATTAAGTGCCCTGCATCATTCTACTGTGACACAAAAGCCACAAGACATCTGGAGTTTCAGTATGAATGAGAATCCAGAAGTTCAGACATGCATCACAGTCACATTTGACTTACCAGCGCTAAACCACAGGAGCCTGTAAAAGCTACCTGAAAACAAGAAACATTACAACAGGAAAGCACAGTCTTAATGTAGGTAAGCTTTTGAACAGAATTGGTCTTTGTGTTGCCTGCGTTTTGATTTATATCCATCTAGCCCATACTTGAATCTAAAAATTCAAAAGAGCTCTTTGAGGTGCGTGGACGCATACCTATTCTGCTGCACGCTAAGGACAAGAGCACCCTATTTGGGCATAAGTTCAGCTTCTTCAGCTTTTTCAGTAATTAGGATTTGTGACACTCTACTTGAGCCCAAGAACACACATTAGCACAAGCACATGCACAAATGTTTGCATGCAGTAAAAAAAAAATTAAAAAAAATATCTAAAAAAGATGCCCTAGTTTCGCATGAGAAAAAACACGCACGTAAGTATGTACGAGAGAACAGAATAGAAGCAGAAGAGATATGTACCACTACAAACAGGTCAATAAACTGCTGCCAGATTACAGATTATATATAAGGATAAAACCAGTACAGGAGAAAGTCACACGAGTAATTAAGAATTCAGAGACTTCTTTTTGCCTGAAGGCACTTCCTGGGCACCTTGCATACCTTACAGAGGTAAGTGCATGCTCCTCAGTGCGTGCTCTGCTGACTGCGATCCTTGGCATGGTAGCTACCAGGTGTCATCCATTCATTAAGACTGAAACGGTCTAATGAAAAGCAAAATTTCTTAAGATCGTTAGTCTTATAAAACAAAACAAGACAAAAATATGTATAAATATCCTGTTAATGCATTGGGTAGTGTGTTTTAGAGCTAATTACAGTATATACTAAAAATCCTATGTATTTCTTTCTAGAAATGTTTCTTCCTCTCTGACCTACCAAACCTTCAAGCATTAGACTGATCTGATTTCCTTTTTCTTGACTTTTCAAAGCTTGGTAATACCTTTAAGTTTCTTTTATGTGGTCAGGTTTCTTATGATATTGTGTAACTCCTGTGGTCTCATCCCAGATTTGCTCAGTGTGTGACTAACTATTCTCAGCTTGTGGCTGTATCACCTTTGCCTCTTAATAAACCAGCGTGAATGTTGACTCTTGCAGCCCCTCATTTCCAAGCATAAACCTGCATACTCTCACTGTACTGTGGGAACGAAGGAGGCGGCTGTGGAAGAAGCCCTCTAAGGACAGCAATCATTGTGCTTGTAAGTGCTTGCTGTCCCTGACCAAGAATGTTAGAGAATTCATTACTTTTAACACTAATTCTGCTCTGTATGAAGTATGAATTACTGATTAATGAATACCAATCTGTTCCAACTACATCCTACACCCCATATGGTGTATAAAAAACCCTCTTAAAAATAAAGTTATAAAAAGAGATCTACTAAATCATAGCCCAACCCATGACTAAAGTAGGGTTTTTATCTATAATCTCATGATTTATTACATTATTCAAAATAGTTGTAAAAGTGACTAACAAGGATTCAGATGCTTCTTTGGGAGACTGCCTCATTCCCCCAAAATGGCGTTATCAAATTTTCCCAGATATTCAGGGCAATTATTTCTTCCATTATAGTAGACTTTGGTATTGAGTCTAGCAAGAAGAATGATAGATAAGATACACAAAAGATGCTCTACATAAGCTAAAAATTCCCTGTGCTGAAAATATATTTTAACTAATAAGGAGAAAGGTGTTCTCTTCTTATCGATGATGATGGGACCACATTAGATGTACTTCCTTTCAATAATGCAGCTATGTCTCTGATAGCTTACAGAACAATTTTTTTCCATTTAATGTCATCTTTGTCAGCAATGCCTAGAGCAATGTTATTGGCCGTCTATGGCATATGACAAAATAACAGCTGTCAGCAAGAGCATCTCTACCTCAGCTATGCAAAAAGGAGGCAGGGAAACAAAGCAGCTGGGAGCTGTTTGAAGACCTAGAGCAGGCTACTAGGCACATCTGGAATGAGATATAGTTGTCCTGAGCCATGTCTTGATGGCACACACCCCAAGGACACCAGCTGCCCTAGGGTCCTGATTGTCCAGACTGGGAACCCGATGGCTGTGTGCTGCCGCTCCCCTCTCTTCTGCTTTCCAGGTTCCAGCCAAAGAAGCCAGGGCACAGTGAGAGGTGGGTTGGCTGTTACAAACTTCTCCTAACCTCACGATGGAGTCCAAATGAAGCATGAACCTGAGGTGTAGGAACTCAAGGTGCTCCTAGCTTTGTCAGTTGAGACATAGCCTTGATGTCTTGCCTACATCATTATGCTTGTGTCCTTAAGTTTATGGGGGGTGGGGTTTTAAAACACTTTTAGACATAAAATTTTGGCATCAAATATAACAAAAAGCATGGGGTTCATGTAATAAGTCAAGCCCTACACAACGGTTACACTTGTTTTCAGTGAATAGGAGCAAATATGACTATTAGCAGAGACTGTCAGTTTTGCATAAGATATATCTAAAGCAGATTAAATCAGCATGTAAGCACGTACAGAGTATAAACCTTGTATACATTCAATCTTGTTCATGCCCAACTCCAGTTCCAAAAAAATGGAAAGTTAGTGGAAATTCATATCTAAAGACTATTGGATGTTATCACCTGAATAAAAGGTAGAATTCTATTGGGTAGTATTCACTTACTTATATACTAGGACTGACGCTGTGGTTCATGGGCTGGTTGGGTTTTTTTTGCTTCTGACCTTTTCAAAGAATATAGGGTCACTAAGCTTAAGTGTTTCCCTGTCATCCACAAATAGCCCTTAAAATCATAGATTGTTTTCTCTCTTTTCAGGATTTATTTGATGTTAAAAAATATATATTTGGTTATATAGATGATCTTTAAGGTCCCTTCCAACTCTAAGCATTCTATGAGTCTATGATATGATTCTATATATACATATTCCATAAATGTTATTTTTTCTATAATATCTGAAAGACCTTCAGGTGATATATAGATCATGTATGACTTATCCTGGACAGGGGACATAAGGTACTTATCAAAATTCAGCCCTGTTATTGCCTCTCCTTTTATTTCTGTCCACTATAGCGAAAAGCTTTGTATGCCCTTCCAGCAAAGGAGGCAAGGCTGGCTAGCAGTCAGTGTGACAGAAGGAAAGCAGTGCAGCAGAAAATTGGATAACAGGATAAAAAACACAAGGACCACGGGAAGCCCATCAAAACTGCCTCCTCTTGTCAAAAACCAGACAAGTGACAAGTACAAATATAAAGTATTATCCACAATTCAGTATTTCTAATGATATCACAATCACAGTCCTGCTTCCTATAGGCAAGCACTTAACTTTTTAGGCTTGACCTTACAATAGCGAACCAAATGTGGTGTGACAAAACAAATCTGTGGAAGAATTGTTTGCAGTCAGACATCTGACTATACAGTCCCAAACTAACTTTTATTTTACATTATTTTCCCTTAAAAAAAAAAGTGTTTCAAGAGTATTGCTCAGTCACTGATCTAAAAAACATGTTAACTTAAGACCGTGTACATATTTAGTGATTCCAGATCGTGCATCAGAAAGAGGCAGGCAATTTAAATTGTCTGCCAACAGTTCAAGACTGTGGCTAATTCATTACTCACACATCTCTAGTTGGAGTACTAATTTAAACTCATGTGTGTCATATTAATTGTAATCTTGTTTCAAAGTGACAAGATAAATATCTCAAGGTACATAATATATTATGGACATAGGTCAAAACAAATGAGTGTCTAAAACAGATTAACACTAAATACATGCAATATGTCATGTTTGTAAATTAAGAAAGGATAAATTACATTAACATTTAACAGATTGTTCATTATACTTCATCTATGCTTAGGCTTAAATACACTAACAGATATTTTTCCTGTATATAAGGTCTCCTTAAACAACTCATACAGAATATTTAGAATTGCATACTTGGGATACAGAAGCAGCAGTTCCCAGATGCTATAAAGAACAGTACACAGTGCTACAGGATAAACAAACCTGGCACCCTGTTGTAGTTTCCTTGATTTATTCTTACTAGTAGTAGGTGTGTAAAAGAAAAATTCAAATGTATTCCCTGCTTTTCTCCTTCCTTCCTGCTACAAGACTAGTTGGAGACCAGTGGTTCAATTTAAAAGCAGTCTTGGAGCTTTTCCTAACATGGAAAGCTTTGAGCCGCTTCATCAGTTCAATCATCACCTGAGCAATACACTGTCCTCACTGCCCTTACAGAGCTCCACGTCCTGCTTCAGCAGCAGCCGGTGTCAGAGGGGGACAACCAGCCCCCGGGGACACGCGCTGCTACAAGTCCCCTCTCAATGCAACCCCTTTGCCGGGTTCAGCAGCTCACAGGAATGGCTTTGAGAGTGCTCCTAGGTAAAAACTAACAAACAAAAGCACGTAGGAAATAAATATAACTGCTCCTGTGACTGACTGCGGAATTTGACCCGTCAAAAAGAGTTTATTCATATTTCTATTGTCACAAACGTGTGTTAAAAAGAAAGGAAGTATCTCTATATTCACTAATATTCAGAAATCGGGCCTTTTTAAAAAATCTGTATGCATGATATATGTATATCTGATAAATGGATTCATCCTTTTTGCCACCTGCTTAAGAAACGTATTTTACAGTCACAACTTCAGCTGTTATCCAGTTTCCTCGTTTGATATTATCACTTAAATACTCTTTAAAATACATTTCATTTTTCTAGGGACTATTCTCCCAAATGCATTATTCAGCTACAAAGTTAATTCCAAAGCAACCTGGATTAGGAGCCCAGCTTCCATAGAATTTATCAGAGAAAAAGAGAGAAAAGAATACTTATTATATCACAGTAAATAAGTATTTCACACCATTGTAACCAAATCTGCACTAAAATTTCTAGCTGTTATTTGTATTTCTCACCAAAATCTATGTATAGACCAGCTCTTGTACACTTTCAAAAGCAAGTATAATCCCATTGTTTCAATGAATCTGTCCATATAGCTAAAAATAAATAAGTAGAAAGCCTTAACACAACTCATGTTTTAACATACTTACTGAAAACAATAATAATTTCCAGTTGAAATCACGGATCTTGTTGATTTGATCAGATAAACTGGGTTTTTTTTCCCCTTGTCATGTAAGGATTCCATTGATAGAATGAATAATAATAAAAGGATTGACATAATTCCAAATGACATTTTAATTCATTCAACTTTAGTCACTCTGATGATAAAGCTATAACACTGCTTTCAGATAAAGAAAATCTGATGAGAATTATGTACAGAATGGAGTCTTTTCCATCACTAACTCATGCTATCATACATCCATCTATTTCTACAGAAGACTGCTGTAGCCTCATACTCTTTAATTACTGCCATTTAAAGATAATAATTTAAATTCCATTGCTTTTGACATGTAAATGTCATTCCTGATATAAATAAGGTCAGCCATTTAGATGTATTTGTTTTGATATGTATGTCATCTGTATTTCATTTCACTGTATTTCATCTCCCTCCTAAGGCATCACGATGCTTCTCACCCTGCTTTGCTATCCACCCTGACGTTTGTCAGTAGGACAGCAACATTGTTAATGTATCAGTCACCGGTTGTTGTCATCTCTTGCTATTTCCAAACCCCTTTTTTAAAAAAAATCTACCAATTTTCATGGAAATGTACAAATGCTAATCAGCAACAACTTTAACTGTGGGACAAAGGAAGGAAGGAACAGAAATAGGTGGGCTAAATCAGACTTCATTTCTTACTAATGCAGATGCCAGTACACGTGCGTGAGCAAGTTTTACCTTAGTTGCAGACCTCGCATTCTGCTCAGTGGTAAAAACAGAAGCAAAATTGAAGCCTTTGCTGCTCCTATATGCTAAACATGGGCCACTGGTATTCAATAAAATGGGCAGTTACCTCCGTGTTAACAAGGCCAATGGAGTAGTGTCTCATTCCCTATGCCTGAAACCCCCGGGTAACACAGCTGTGGGGGTTATTCCGAGTAGAAATACATTTGTTACATGTTTTGAGTGCAAGTAGTTTTTTTGTAAACATATCATTGTCTGGTTCATGTGGAATCTCATCTGGCTCCCACAGGGAAAAGATCCTCCAGTTCTTTTGATAGTTTACGGTTAGATTACCCCATGCTAGTAATATTTGTCAGACACTGGCTGATGCTTTCAGGAAAGCAGTGCCTCGACCACTCTTCCTCATTCAAGCAGGTAATATCAGACTGACAACACAGAACAAAAGAAACACAAGCTGGAAAATCACATTTGGAATCAATAATGTGCAAGGCAGAGGGAGGGTCAGCACCCATAGGAAGGAGACTATGGAATATAAGATGTGATAATTCTAAAACTTTCTAAAACTCAGTACAGAGTTAAGCAATCAGCAAACCCGTGAAAAAAAGACATCCCAAACTAGAGGAATTTTGTTTCTGAGTGTATTCCTTTCCACTTCTTTTGACTGAACTGACATATTGTGGCATTATTTTTTGTCATATCAAGAGATAATGTTTATTCAATGAACCAAAACTTACAGATAAATTCAATCTAACAAAGTAGTCTAAAATGTGCATGAAAAAACAAGCAAACTTATAAATGCAGCACTCAGCAGAAGTGTCCACATGCCACGTAGACATATATCCAATATGCCGTCAGGTTATGATCACTGAGATAAAATCCTTTTATGAACATAGTATGTGAGTTGATTAATGAGGTGGAGCTGTTGAATGACCTCCAAAGATCCCTTCCAACTTGAATTATTCTATGAATATTGATATCAAATTGCTTTTGTGAAGTGTCCTAGATCATTGGAACTGCAGAAGGAGCAAACCTGAGGGCAAAAATGTGATCCAAAGAGTACCCTCCAGGGAGTCTTAGTAGAAATGACAGGAAAATCTAATGTTTTCAGGTTTTTAGGCAGGAGCAAAAGCATCCGCTTTGCATGTCTGGGGAAGCTAAAACACAATAGAATGGGGTATTGCCAGTGAGCTCTCAGAGAAAGGGAAAGATGGCCAGCAGAAGTCTTTCACAAACAACTCCTTCCCATGCTGTCCTGTAGGATAGTGAGAAATGTGGAAACAAAACCTATACAGATTGATTTATTACTTCAAAACTATGCTTTCCATCAAATGTTTCATGTTCTAAGTGATACTTCATTTCAAGGACATAGTCTACTCCTTCATTATCACTGTAAGGGCTCTAAAGAAAGTGCAACAAAAGGTCAGTGCCTTTAGTCTAGAGCAGGGCAAATTTTTCACCTTTTAAGAATCATTTGTGCTTGGAAACATCAAAATTTTGAGTCCAGTGCATTTCTCAAACCTGCTGAAAGAAATGGCAATTGCATACTGTATTTAAACAGGCAGAGACATCAGGGGTCAGAGATTCTTTTTGCAGCAATAATGACAACACGTGCAACTTTTTTTCCCCCAAGGAAATTCTTAGATCTTGACATTTTGAAGGCAGTGAAGCCATTTCACTTATTTGTTGTTTTTAGGAGGATTTTGAACTACATTGAGCAGATGCTAAAACAGATGGACACTGTCTTTTGGAAAAGTGGGAAAAATGTCTGATTGGAAAATCTCTTGCTATTGTTTCTTCTTTTTTCCAGCTGAATAAGCTATGAAAGGACTTTTCCTTATGTCATAATTTAAGGAAAATATAAATGGTGACACTACCTTAGTCAATAGTTCATAAGCAGCTAGGTCCTGGCCCTGCTCTTCTCCACCCCAGTCTCTGTTTTCCCCTGGGGAAGACTATTTCAGGGTGTCAAGAATCACAGCAGACTGTAGCTGGAGTCAGAGCAATCTCCAAAGGGCAGGAAGCCCTATAGAGATGATGAAGCTTTCTCTGACTGGGGATAATGGCAACAGCTTGGCAGGCTGAGTTGTTTGCTATATTTTGTTCTTTCACCACCTGGGCTAAATGTCTTTGTGGAAACCCAGAAGAACCGGGAGAAGGTAAAAAGAAGAAATGCTACTCCTTTTGATGGTACCGTTCCTGACTACTGCTTGCCCAGGGACTGGAGATGCTGTTGCTCTTCATAAAAACCTCCCTAGAGATCCCACATGTCCTTCCTCCTGGCCCTGCACCAGCCAAACTCTCTGCCATTCAAAATAGGTGCAACGGGACGTCTTTGTTGCTTGCATATAGCTGTTTCATGTCCAAATTCAATCAGCTTGAAAGCAAATTTATATTGGTGACTAGTCTAACATACCACAGCCACAAGAGTTTGTTTGTCCTAATACTGGAGTTGTATGATAGAGATTGCCCATGGAGGGGTTACACATTGTGAACAGGGCACAAGGGGGAAAAAAGGGGATTTGTTAGCTGATCTGAGTTCTGATCTTTCTTCTTCTATAGACAACTCATCTCTCCATGTTTCATCTGTAAATTAGATAATGAACTGCTTGATAAACCAGTCAATTTTCCACAGTATGCTTGGATCATTTTGAAAGAATGCACCTACCTCCATCCTTTCTTTCCATGAGAAGCGTTTCTTTTATGTGAGCAGCAGGAAAAATACAGAGTCAAGAACTGAGAAGAAACCAGGAAGAAACTACTGTGGCTAAAATAATGCACCAGACTAGTTACCCTAAAGAAAACATAAAAGGCGGTTGAAAGAGCATTCGAGCTCCTTCAGCTCAGCTCCCAGAAACTCCCACACCTATCTCTCTTCAAACAGCTGTGGGTTATTAGGAAGGATCTTGAACTGAACCAAAGAGCCCTTCTTAGGGTCATTTCTTATCACAAAGCTGTTAACGAAGACCTGATGTTACTGCAGAAACACTTATTACAATGAATGATATTTCACTGCTGCTTGGTGGGTGACATAATCTACCAAGAGTTCTGTCTCTTATCTGTGTCCTATTGAAAAGGTTAATTTTATATCTCCACCTTCTTGTGATCCCTTGAGACTAACAAGCAAGAATCTTTGCACATGATTATTGGTTTTATGGAATCTTTTAAAATACAATTAGAGTAATGCAGATAAAACAAAATGTATTCACCTTTTAAAAATTTAAGACTTGCATGAATAATTAAAAATACAGATATTCATTATCTTGAGGGGGGGGAAAAGCAGCTTGAACAAGTCTGGAATTATACTGTTAAATCATCAAGTACTGCTAAATGAAATGAATGAATGGTGAATGTTTAAATTAATTCCAAACATCCTTGAAAAACTCCTTTCACCAGAGGACTAAATTTCTGGCTTCAGCAGCATAGTAGGCACAAGGTCAGAAGTTAGTGAATTTTAAAATTTCACACAAGATTAGTGTGAGTCCTGCAGGATTGAAAAAGTGAAAATATGGGACTTCAATCCTGTGCTTTTGTGACTGTTTAGTAGTAAAGCACGTTCTCTTTGGTCAGTGCCTTAAGATGCATTAAGAAAGCCTTCTGGAATTAGACATCGGTAATGACATCTGCTCCAAGACAGCAACAAAGGAAATAGAAGTGGAGTGAAAAGAAAACTGCTTGCCACAGAAAACATACAGTGCCAATTATTTATAAAACCAAGAAAACCTCCCAAGCCAATGCCAAACCTCATCATCCTACTCTATCATTAAGAAGATGCATAGAAAAAAAAAGTACATTTTTCCTTCCAGTGTAAAAAGAGTTTCCAATTGTACTGTGCAGAGCAAAAAAATGTATCACATTTCCATAGCTTGTGGTACTGAGTCATGAGAAAGTATATAAATATTTATACATGTTAGTCATTACTAGACAATAGATACTTTCAGTGAGATATATCCCAGCTGCGACACAAACAGCATCAGGTATTAATGTTCAAAATCTTATGTTTTGCATTAAAACTCAATGAAAGAGCAAAAATATATCAGGTATATACTGTTTTTCCAAGTCCCAGCATCAACTTAATCAACCATGAGAGCCTATCTGGGGCCATACTTGCACAAATACTAAAGTGTGTATGAGTGGTACCTAACAGGATCACATTTTCTATGAAGTTTTAATGAAAAGGAAGAGATTCAGCTAGAAAATAAAAGGCTGCCAAGGAATAAAAAAAAAAAAGAGATAAATATGCCTCCTTATTAGGAAAAAGAGAGGCTTTAGTCTTCATTCATTGTAGAACCTAATCACAACAGCTGCTATTACTGTATCTTTATTTATAAAAGAAACTAAAAGTCTCCAAGTGTTTTAAAAGGTGGGATTCTCGCCCTGAGGAATACCAGAGCTCAACAAGCTGCACCCTACAGATAGATTTCAGGGCTACATTATGTGGTGCCGAAATATGAAAAAATTAAAGCTCTGCTCTTTCAGAAAACCAGCACACGGTGGTTTTATAAGCCAATCTTTGCATTGTCAGAGAAGGCTTAAGAAGCTGTTAAGTGACCTAGACAGAGACCCAAAAGCTCATGAACTGATGTTTACTTATGTAAACTGGTACTTAAAAGAAAAATAGATGAACTAGAGTATGTAGAGAAGTGTCCTGGCACTATTTGCATTCTGCAAAACCTGCATTTAAAATTAGCGGGTTGCTGTAAAGCCTGGACCGCAGCAATTGAGTCTCAGAGGCTAAAGCACAGTGGGACAGTTGAAGATGTCTGCAGAGCACAGTAAAATTTGTTAAAGGCTAAAATGCATCTTTTGCATTTTTTGCATCCTGTAAATACTTCTTTGCTATTATCATTAATATTTATATTGTCTCAATGAAAGTGTTCGCAATTTCACAATTTTCTTAGCTTCAAGAAATCAGAGACCTGTGGGTTTTGAATGGCAGAAAAATAGCCTTTACAAAATCCTCTATTTCATTACACAGGACCTATTTTGCTAGAACAAGCAGAGCATGTCAAATGTCGTAAGTGGAAGAAGGTTTTAAGCTTTGTCTGGGACAAATTTTGCCGAGCAGGATTCGCTGGCTTTAGCATTTCATTTGTGCCAGTGTAGTTAGTATCTGATCCAATTTGGATGGCAAGTGTCTGTTCCAAATGTTCAGCAGATGGAAGGGTGGTGAGTAGTCACAAGAAACAGGTTATTTCTATTACAATAAATTGCTTGGAAAACCAGGTATTCCTCCACTGCCACCGACAGGTATCATTATAGCAGAGTGTCTGTAAATCAGGGAGATTACTGTCAACCCAAATGTAAGGTCTCTCACTCTGGGTAATGCTTCTTTGTAAAAACCAGTTGCTTTCCACATGCTCTGCCCATTGCTCACGCTCAGGGCTACAGTTACGTTGCAAGGAGTTCACCTGGCACATTCTGCCATGCCTTCAGAGAAGGGTAAAGCTCATTGATTTGAACTGGAGATTTTGCCGCTGTAAGGACTATACGTTCCGATCCCTCTGTTTCACTGTTACCTTGGAAATTTGTTGTATGAAGGGAGTGCTCCATAGTACTGCTGCTGCTGCTTTTACTACTAAAAAAACAAAAAGGTACCAACAGGAAAGGAACAGAATCAGTATCTTTCTTTTCCATGCAACCACTTGTAATTCTCTTGGCATGAGAGCTGCCAGACACTTTGACTCATGCAGTCAGAGCTAATATACCAGTGTAAAAATAAGAGATACTGAGACAGCAGGAAGTGTTCCAGAGAAGCAGTCTGATCTTCATACAGCTTTTTTTCTCCTTGCTTCTACTTGGCATGCTGTATTTTGCAGCTCGTTAGTTATCATATGTTCACTTTGCTCTCTGATTCTCATGATAAATACCTCTGGTAAAGAAGAGCACAGCTCAGAGAATCCACCTCACCATTTTGGGTACACTGAAGAAACTACTTTTAACCCCATCATCCTCAGTCCCAGATTGCAGTTGTGTCTTTGAGGTCCTCATCTCATATTCCATTTGCTTTTGATTATTGGGGAAAAAAAAAAAAAAAAAGAAATAGCAATAATATAATCAGCTTAAGCTGGTAAGCATGACACTATTTCTTGGGTCTAGGCCATATCCTTAGCATTGTTTTATACATGTAGTGGCAAATGTGGCAGAGGCTATAAGGTTGGAATATTGATTTAACCCTGAACATCTTCAGCGTCTGTAGAGTGCTCAGTTTCATGGCTCTTCCTTTGGCCAATTGTATATAGAAGAAATTCTCAAAGTTCTTTCAGAAAGATCAGATCCAAGTTTCTGATTTCTTCTCAACTAAACAGGGAGTAGTTTTACAATTTTTGCATTTTTATTTTTATAATAATTTAATACTTTCTTATGTAGTATTTGAGTAGAGCTCTATATTACCTTTGTACAATTCTAGCATGGTGCTCTCTGTTACAGCAGGAAGATTTGTGCCCTAGCACATATCAGACATTTAAAGCTTTCTGATACTGAAAGCACTGTTGCCTCTATGATTCCATCCAGATAAAGCCAAGGAAGGATGTAAGCATAGTTTGGAGAGCAGCACTGAAGATGCAGTGTCGTCATTAGAAAACTTTCTTCCTGCTTCTGTTTCCTGAAAAAATCATCACTGGATGACAGAAATATATACAGGCTTAGGCTGTAACAAGAGCATATTTTGAACAGCAAAATGTGTACTGTAGCCATTTGTCTGTCCTCTGGTTGTCTTGTGGGCATCTCATCTCATTAGTTCTGCTTATTCTTCAGGTCTAGGTAGGGAGTTTCTCAGCATTTATATAAAGCTACAGTAGTGTCCAATGTTATATTTCCATGGATTCAGTATGTGGAGAACAGCTGCAAAGAACAAGTTTGAACCCTCCAAGATTTATATGCTGATCTCTACAAGGCACAGAAGATCGGTTTTTGATCTCCAGTAGGGCACCTTCTTTTTCTATATGTGCATGTTCTTCTTAATATGTAGTCACGAATATATGTGTATTTAAGCCAGTTCTTTAAATACCATGGGAATTGGACTGAGACCAGTTCCCACAGACTCAACAGAAATGGAAAATTAGGAACTGGGAAGAAATCCAAAGTATATGAATTATGCTTCTTCACTTCCGCCGGTTTCCATTTACAAGGAGCCAGAGCTGATGATGCCACTCTGAAGACTGAAGAGTCTAGCACTCCAGTGAAACTATCTTATCTTCTGTCTCTATATAATTATTATTGATAGTTCTTACAAAATTTTACAATACTAATGCAATATGAATAATTAAAGAAAATAATATTAATTTCAATATTACAATAATAATTGCTTTAGGAAAATGTACAGGAAAACTTGCAGTGCTCACTAAGTTGTCCAGAAACATTTTCCCTATTGCTGTTGTTCAGCAGTTCTTTTGTACACTGAAGAGCAAGCATAGGGATTTATACTCCTGCCAAAATTCTTAAATATTATGATTCTTTACATTACAGTTTTAGATATCCATAGAAATAGCTTATCCCAAACCTTGTCCATCTCTTCATCTTCATGATATCCTGTGTAAACAAGATCCATTGACCAATGCTGTTTTTCATGAGAACATTTCTCAAACATGAAATGCTTTGTATTCTGCCAGAGACCTGTTTCTGTTGCAAACACACAGCCTCAGGGGCAGCTTACAAGGTGGAGGGGAGTGGGACACAGGCTTTGAACAGGTTCAGCAGCCCAGAGCACCTTGTGCATCAGCGTTTGCCCTTCTCACTTACAGACAGAAGGCTGGATTTCTCTTCTGAGCAGGCTGCAAAAGACATTGTACTTTCAAAGCTATCTGACCAAGAAAATCGTTCAAACAAACAAAAACTTTTTGAAACTTCTTATTCTGTGATGGTAAAATATTAACTTAATCCTTTAATTAAAAGTTGAGCTGGAGGTACAGTTACCCCATTTGAATCTGAAATATAACATGTGTAAATGTCTAACAACTGCTTTTACCCAAGAACCTGTCATCCGGTTTCAAAGAACTAAGAATAATGAGAAATCTGTTTTTATCTCATTCTTTTTAGAAACGGTGTTCTGACACCATGATGACCTTTTAAATAGATGGTATGTTATAATGACTGAATGAAAGAAAACATGCATAGTCTCTGTCTGAGCAAAACATCTAAACCCTAGTGTTAATCATCTTTTAGTCATTCCTGTGATTCTCGAGATGTTAATATTTAAGATTAAAAGCCTACCAGCAGCTATGACACTGTTATGATACCCCAAGGCTTATACAACAGTAACACCAGAGAAAGACTTCTGCGTGATCTGTTACCGCTGAATCTGACTCTATGCAAGTTCCCTATGATACAGCTCATTTTAATCTGAACCCAGAATGAAAATAATCCTTTGCATGTTTTCTTAGTATCATACTTGGTTCTTGTACAAATGCCAAATGTTTTAATGAGTTTCTTCATTTTTATGAGCCTTTTTACTTCTTATTCTGAAGCTTTGTTGAGGCAAACCTCAGACCAATGAAGAAATCCCTAGTCTCAGATATCTTCATGTAAACTGAATGACTGATATTAAAGCTTCTGTAACTATGGATTGTATGAAGAATAATTTTTCCAAGATCTGATGGTGAAGCAGAGTCTGTGGGGCCTGTACTCTGATGGCAATGTAATATCGGAGGTGTAATATTAGAGGTGTAATATCTGAGCATAACTACTGATAGACTCTCATCTGAAACATGCCCGATGTCAGAATTCCACAGTGCTCTCCTATTTTTAGTTTGTCTGTTTACATTAACTAAATAAAAAGACATCACCAAAACCTCCAGGCATTGTATGTTTTTTTAATAACAGATAACTTTTATAAAGGATTTGCCACTGTAGTCTGAAAGTCTTCCTAGTCTTCGAGAATTCTTCTAGGATTTCCCTAGAATCACTCATACCTTCAGGAAAGAAAACCTAGGCAGAATATACGGATCTGTAAATTGCCTTCAAGCTTTTAGCCAAAATTTAGCTGTCACTCTGTTAAAGCTGCTATTGCACCAGTATTTTGGAAGATACCAATCTCTAGCATAAGTAGGATCATATTAGAACATCATTGTTCAACTTTTAACTTACCTGGAAACACTGTGAAATGCTTTACAAATAAGGGAACATAGTCTTAATGTATTTCCTACATACATTATTAGCAAATGAACACAGCAGTTTATACAAGCAAAAGTTTTTTAATGCTCTGTCTTTACAGCATAAGCAGAGTCCAGGAATTTACAGTCATGCTTACAGAAGCCTAGTACAAGACCCCTAGCTGAGATGACAGGTAGCTTCCAGCACAGATCAAAATAATTACCATAAAATGGGTTTCGGACAGTAGCCAAGGGTTCAACAAGATCTTGTGTAACAGTGTAGAGGCATTCTCCTTCTCTCCCCTCTTGATATGTGCGTTTGTGACCCCGCTGAGTCGTTAGCTAGTTCAGAGGCGCTACCCAGCAACCCAAGGAATTTCTGGGAAACTAGAGAAAAGGGAGAGAAATCCCTATCCTCTTCTGCCACTGAAATCACTGGAGCTGGCTAGAAAATTGATTGTATTTCTAACAATCTATTCCATGTGACAAAAAGGCCTTTTTCCTTTTGGGTCCTGTTTCTATGATCTCCAGGGAAAAAAAAAAAGGAATGTCCTATAGGAAGAAAAAGAAGAGCCTTTCTGGGGATCCTGGAAGCAGAAGGAAATGCAATCAGAAAAAAAGAGAAATCAATTTAATTTGAGAAGACAAAACTGTAGGCAGGCAACAGCAACACAAAATGACTGCAGAAAGAGTCTGTCAAAGCTTTTATGGTAACCTTTGGAAAGCGTCCATAACAGCAGGCTCCAATATGGGCTTTTAAAGCTTTTGAAGTTTTCTTAATCACTGGTCATAAGAGTTTCCCAGTATTTACTTTGTGAAATTCTTCTTTATAGTTGTAGGAGAGATTTGGTCAGGATATGTTAAACCAAGATGTGCAAATGCTTCTGAACTTAACCATGCCAGCAGCAGATTAAGAGCTCTCATACTGCGAAAGCAAACCTTGCAGCTCAGGCAAAAAGATATGATAATTCAAGCTCCGAAGACTGGTCAAATAAGGAGTATAAACATGTTTTAGGCAAGTCTCTTCGTATAACTTAAAACTTCTGCTCATGTCTCTGCCAATGCATCCTTTTCCAGGAATATGAAATTGAGATCTTCCAAATTTGGCTTTGCATGTTTTTAGTAGCTTTTTACAACTGGATCTGACATCCAAACTGATACCATAGCTCTGTTTTTCTTCACTGGGTTACTGCAGATTGATGACAGATTGAAAAACAGCTTTATATGGAAAGAGTTTCAAAAAGTCTCCCAAACTGTTAGCAATTTATTTATTTTTCTCCGTACTGTGGAAATGTTTTGGCTCCGTATTGCAAGGTAGCATCTTTAACTGGCATCACTCAGCCAGTTTCAGGCCATGTGGTTCTACAGGGAAGCTCTAGCAGCCCTCCGAGAAAGCTCCAGAAAGGGACCCCTTGAACGTGCAAACATTCACATTCACGTCTGCACAGAGTCCCCGTTATTTTCTCAGTAGGATCAAGATTTAGACACTTCAAATCACCTGACAGGAGTCAGACAGGAAAGAAGTACAGTAGGGAAATACCTGTGCAATCTATACCCACACCATGTAACCAAAAGCAGTCTCACCAAACCCGGCCACTGAGCACGCTCTTGGTGAACCAGAGCCCATTCCTGCTCCACCTGCAACGTAGCCTTTTTTTTTCCTCTTTTCCGCTGGATTTGTTCCCATGGCACCTGCCAGAGCGCTGGCCCTGAGCAAGGGCAAGAGCTGCGGAGGGGAGGAGCAGCTGGGTGGGAGGGTTCCCTGCTCCAGGGAGCTCTGCGAGTTGCTGCACTTGACAGCCCTGTAGCTGGTGGGTGCACAGCTCCCGCCTTGGAGCCAGACCAGAGCGAGAAGAAGGAACAGGTACTGTTTCACCTCTTGTGACAAAACAAAAGGTAAGCCAAGATCCCCGAGTGCAAGATGCTGTGCAAACAAAACGCTGCTTCTCACCCTAACAGCAAGTAGGTACCACATATAAAGACAATCCGAGGGGATGTAGTAGCACTTTCGAGACCTTTATATGAGAATGTGAGAGGTTTTATCCTCAGTTGCTCAAAAGGGAGCTTTTGAAGGAAAAGGAATTAAAGAAATGGGCATATGCACAGGTCATTTTCAACCACAGATAGTTAAAATTGACCACAGGGAACAAGACCCCAATGATTCAGGTAACCTTGGAGTAAAAAAAATTAAGCTGTATCTCAGATCTAGTCTCTGTAAAGACAAGTGGCTAAGGGGCTGGTGTTTCTGACGCTGACCTCCTGCCCGTGCCGAGCTTTCCGTTTGCAGATGTGAAGACACTCTTGGCCGTCGCAGTTTAACTTCTGAGGTGTGCCTAAGATTTACTTCCAACAGACTGGCCACTTTTCTTCCTTCTTAGCATTATATACATCTATGCATGTCTTATAGGTTAGTAGTACGCTATTTTAATTAGTTTTTGTATTCTACCATCAATATGTTTAGTATAGTTCCTTTAAAGCCAGGTCTTTGAAAAAATTTGTTTCTCTAGGGCTTGATTCTTTTACAGTCATGTCTTTCTCTGGTGATCAACATGTCATTCTTCCAAATATATTAATTAAATTTTAAGCTCTTCACTTTATTTAAATATTCTCATTTTGCATTTGCATGAAAATGACCAGTTTCAACACCAGATAGGCTGGGGCAGGAGTCTCTTCCCAAAGAAATGCCAACTCCAGCATTGGTCTTGTTTCACACCACCGGCAACAGGGAGCAGCTCAAAATGCCCTGAGAGGGGGCCGGGCTCACCATAGAATCACAGAATCACTTAGGTTGGAAAACGTCCTTGAGATCAGCATGTCCAACTGTAATCGCAGGCTATTTGGCATGGCGGTGGCAGTAACAAGGACACTGCATCTGAACTGAACTTCCTCTGGATTCAAGTTGCCTCTGCTGCTGTCTTTCACAGGAAATAAACTAGCTTTGCCTGGTGTCAGGAAAAGCAACTACAATTTAAAAGGTAAATAAGGACAAAGTACATAACTGGTGGTGGGTAAACATCTTTAAAAGGTCGCAAGTCAGAGCTGTGCAGACAAAAGATGCACAAATATAACTTCCTGAACCCCTTTGAAACTGGAAATAGTCATAAATAACTGTCTCCACACATACTCTCCCTTCTGCGTGACTTTGCAGTTAGCCAGAGTCGCTCCTTGCAATGCAGCAGTCAGCTAAGCCACTGCATAAATGCCTTGCCAGGTCTTCTTGGTTTATTTGTCTGATCTGTCTCACTTCCCCTGCAAACTCTCACCCGTGCTGCTGGGTGGCCCACGGCCTCTTCAGATCTGGGATGCATCACTGCATAGTGGATTCCATGGATTTAACACCAAAATTTAGTCACGGACATTCACATAAGTGTCTGTGACCCATGCAGAGAAACGTAGAGAAACAGAAGTTTCTGAAGACAAGGAAATAACTGGTAGAGAAGGAGCTTGATCCTGCAGGGCATGCGTGAGGATTGTTGTGTACATTTCAACAGGGCAAATGTAATGAACAAAATAAGAAGGCACGGCCTAACTTACTCTTGCATGATTGCCCCTTCATAGCGCCCTAATGATGCATGACCGTGATTATCAGAGGCAGATGGAAGAACGTACAGCTAAGCATTCATCTGCACAAAGAGAATCATGGTTCAGCTCGTGGTTCCCTAAATGTGCTCATTCACTGCCCATGTCTTGAACTTCTTTTAACCTGCACGGTGGCAGACAGGCGGGTGGAGTCGAGATTAACTTCTGCTGAGGGCACAGGGATCCACTTCATCCACACGTGACCTGAAGTGCAAACCATCATCTCCCCTAGGACATATCACACGAGGAGCTACTGGCTCAGAGAAGACGGGGTGTGCCATCAGCCACGTTTCAGCCTCAGAAAACACTGACTGCGCATCAGATTTGCAAGTAAACAAGACCAGTGTAACTCTCATTCTTCAGAATAACCGTATTTATGCTCATGCACATACTGAAGTACCCTGCTGAATAAGATAGACTCCAGCATGTCCTTATTCATAAAAGATATTTTCAATTATTTCAAGTGCAGAATGATTCCAGATAAATTTAATTTTTAGATCTTTTGCCATCCAACATACAATTTTAGCTGGTTTTTTACTAGATAATTTTACTACATAATTCCACTACATAATTCCTATTAAAATCATGTATGCTTATGAAAGTTTGTTTCCATGTACTGGCTCACATGAAGAGGGCTTAAAAACTTTTAGACAAAACTGCCCCTTTTCAGCAAGTCCTCAGCTTGCTCTGTTTCCTCAATAGCACTGAACACTTGGCTTGGAAGGTAGTTATGAGAAAGGGAAACATACTTCCATGCTGAAATACTGCTTTCATTGATGTAAAAACTTGGAAATTAAGCAGAGCGCCAGAAGGTAGGGATAGATTCTAAAGCTAAATGCTTTCCAGTACTTTCAAACATAAATATCTGTTAGATGAAAGCACAAGACAAGAAAAAGTAAAGACCATATGGTTTCAATGCTGTCCATATGAAAACAATGCCACTCTTAAAAATAGTTAACTGATGATCTTTCTGAATTAGATCAGACATCTTCCTGCCACTGAGGGGAAGAAGACACGATAGTGCATGCTGCACAGTATATTTTACAGAAAATAAAATCCTTGTATGAAGCATCTTATATAAGTAAATAAGTTATTTTACTGGTTCTAACAGCTATTTTTATAGGCATTCCTGTGTTTTATTGGTTGCTTGGGAAGAGGGAGAAATGAGATAAAAGAACTATAGAAATAGACATTTAATGTCCCCAAAACTGATTTCCCACAAGTTGTGTAAACTTTTTATACTTAAAACAAATGGATTTTAAAAGTTTTAAACATTAGTTTTCAACAGAACATTTACAAGAAGCTTTCTCCGCTTTTGGCTCTCGTGGTGTCTAACAAAAAGTTCACAAATCTCTGCTGCCTCTCTGAATTTGACACATTAAAACCAATTAATTGATCTCAGATTCCTTGTCTAATGCAAATATTCCCAAATGGAAACGTCAACTAGATTACAGATAGAAAAGCAATGGACAAGGTTTCTGGGGCAGCCAGACAAGATTGCACTAGATCAGGATTTTTTAAATTTTAGAAAGTGATGGTGACCCTCTTTTGGGTCACCATCATGACCCAAATGTGACATCTCTGAGTCAGCTGAGCTCCTGTGGGGGGAGGGAAAAAAACCTGTGCCTGATTTTGAGTGTTTTCTCTTAATCCCCTTCAAGCTTGTAGTTGTCTGTAGGAACTGCTCAGCCTTTAGCAGTTACTGCATTAGGGTCTGGGGGTACTGGAGTCGCTTGCAACCACTAGTTAGGGCCTGCTTTCACTCTTTTACCTTAGGAAAACTGGTCTGCTGCTAAATCACTCTGTTTTAAAATACTGTGTGACCCTCTCCGAAGCCTTTTCTCATCACCTTGGGACAATCCACAGTATGAGAACCCCTGACCTTGTCAAGCATATTGATATGACCTTCCAGTGTTTTACGCCGTGTACAGGATTGTGTCAGAAGCTTGGAGCTTGGCTTTCCAACCACAACCAATGTATAGTTGAACCAGGTGAAATCACTTTTTGATTCGCACCTGAGGGTAGTGCAAGGGCTCAGACATATGCTGCTGTATGACTATGGAGTTTGGCAGAGACCCTGCTGCTGCTGTCAGCCTTCTCAGCCCATTCCTTCTCCAGTGATGTCGTTCACATAATTTCTCCTGTAATGCGGAAGGGTGAGTAAAACTGCATCCACCAAACATCAGCACTGAGGTTGTGCTTTGCATAGTTCTCCACCAAACCTTTGGGCTGCCTTCAGTCATTTTAAGGAAAACATGGAGTTCCCAGCGTTTGTTAAAAAAGATTCCATGGCACTTTTTGGTGGGGAGGGGGGAAAGCAAAAGAAACCCAAACAACCAAAGAAAGAAGCTGCTCTAAAAGCCCAGAGGCATCAGCATAATTTCTGGGCCAGATTTCTGGATCCAATTTTTCCTTGAGAAATGAGGTTTACATGTTATCTATATTCACGCTATTTACAGTATCAACTGGTAATGCACGTTTGTTATTATTGCAGTGTGTGCAGCTATGTGCACTGCTGAGAGGATAGAAGTAAAGGGGTTGCAAATGCAACATAATTCTTAGCTGTTTATTGTGTTAGGATTACATGGTAAGGCTGGGAAGTGGAAAGGAATGTAAAAATTGTTATCTTTATTTCCATATGCAACTCACTGTTTACCTTATGCGGATATGGCTATTGTTATTTTTCATTTCTTATGAATGAGTCAATAATCCCCCAAAGGATGGTAAACCACAGCAAAGTCAACTTAGTACTACGAACTGCACTCCTAATAAGCTGGTGTTTCCTTATACAAGTCATTCTTTCGTAACAGTAAGTCCCATGTTAAAAAAGGAAAATGTTAACTGGAAAAATAAAAGCTACCCTCTATTTTGAGAAAGACCTTGAAGACCTTGTAGAGTAACAAAAAAATATGGCTTTAGTTTCTTCCCATATCTGAATATGGGAACTATAAATAGTGAGTAAACTGAAGCACTTAAAAAAAAAAAAGAAAGAAAGAAAGAGGGAAAGAAGAAAGAGAAAGAAAAAAGAAAAGGTATGCAAGAATAGCATATGATCAGGAAATGAAAAGGGACTTTACATCTTGACACACTCAGTCCTATCTAGGGGAGCCACCTTGATCATTGAGCAAAGATCAGAGCCAAGATGTATAAAAGAAAAAGCTAAATTGGTCTCATGGTTACCATAACACATACTTCTTTTTCTCTGAGTTATTTTTACTTATTCCCTGAACATAAACTCATTACTTTAAAATTGCTTTATGGAAAACTAATAGAAGTCTTTTATCAAGAGTCTGAAGTTTTCAACTCATAGAGTCTCTGTGGGTCTTTTATGCTGAACTTAACAGGAAAATGTCCCCTGATCAAAAAATAGCTACAGCAAGAATGACACAAGCCCGAAAAACTCATGGGAGGTGAAAACATAAACCATATTTCCAGCCTCTATTGCTTTCTTAAACACAGCAGCTAGGTGAGCTCAATCTGTTCTCCGATTGAATGAAGCTGTGATGTGAAAACTGAAATGTTGGATACTTTTAGGAAGTGACCATTAACTTGGACTCTGGAAAAAATTTTCCATGTCCTGCGTGTATGCAATGGGAAAGTAATACCCCTTGCATTTCTGGGGTTTGCCTGTGTTTTGTTCTGAAATTAGCTCCTTTTTTTACCCTTATTTTGAAACACTGTCCATTTCTTAATGTTGAATTCTTACAGTTCTGCTTTTTTTGTTCCTCTCCTATCCCTTTAAATATAAAACCAAAACATTGTACTTCAGGCATCTAAACCCAAAGCCTTTAATAAAGTTCATGAGGATTTCAGTAACGCCAGGGGCTTGCTTTTGTTTTAGCTTTCTCTTGTCCTCTGAAGTGCATGTCTTTTCCACCATGCTGATTATCTTTGAATTTCTAAAAACCCCATCACAGAGGGAGCTCTGAGTCAAAGGACAGCAGCCTTCTCCTCTTTACAGGATGCTATCTGAATGAAGACGAGACTCTGAAAGACGATCAGTGCAGAAGTTTGCCCTGACAGCTCTTCAGGAAAGGGATTGATATCCATGGCCTCATATTGAAAAGATGGTGCAAATGCTGCCATTAAAAATGTTAATCCCTGCTAGCAGCTGAATTTATATAGGGAAACAGCCCCTGTGATAGCAGGATCTCTTACAGAGCTTACTCTTAGGTGAGGAATGCTGACAGGGAATTTTATTCTGCACTGCAGTGATTCTGCAGTGGAAGACCATGGTGTTTATTCCACTGTATTCAGAATAAGCTGGATTTCCTCCTCTTTCTTCTGGAGTGTCTGGATATTGAGGTGGAAAAAGACAGGTTCATTCTAGCTAGCTCTTACTCCAAGAAGTCAGCATTTCTTGATGACTTAAGGAGGAGCAAGGAAAAATCCAGTGTGTGAAAAACCTCGCTCATATCGTGCAAAATCAGTTGGATTTGGGTACATGCATTTATCTGATTCTTTTGAAAACCCTGTCTTAAACTCATGGAGTGATCATCAGTGTGAGAATATATAAAAGAATTTAAACAGAGTAAAGATGTATCCAACAAATTGAAACATTGAGAGTGCGAATCAGACTCTCCTTTGGAGGACAGTTGTTCTGTGTTGACTAGTAAGTGACAGCCCATGTGGTTCATTCCAGTTTAACCAGAATTTCTTACTGATATGGACTTGATCACTTTTTTGGTATTTATAGGCAACAAACAGAACACCTGAATAACGATTGCATTAAATTAAGACACTGGATAAATGCTGTAAGATATTGGTCAATTATCAACCTTATTTTCACTCTAATGGAGCAGAGGAAAATCTACACTATTATAATAACAGCTATTTGCTCAGCGGGTTTACTTAATGGAATGATAAGAATTAAGAGAGAAAGCCCTGCTGCCTTAGCACAGCAAGAAATAATTCCCATGGCTTGAAAAAAGATCTGAGAGGATGACTGCTAAATATAGCAATTTACTTGAGCAAAAGTTCCTAGAAAATCCATATATTACCAGCTGAAAGCACTGAAGGCACAATTACAATTAAGAATACATATAGTCAGATGCTTATAAGCTAACTTTAAGGAGAACACTTGTAGCATGACAGAAAAATAAAAGCTATGATGTCCTCTTTCTCCTCATCATAATGGCTACTTATCAGTACATGCAGTTCTCTTTTATTTTCGTAAGTCAACACCTAAAAATAGTTGTATATACAATTAGTAGTCAGTAGTTGTGAATATAATTCCACAAGTATAAACTTATAAATATTGTAGTACTTATTTTTAAACTCATAAGGAATCCAGTGCTGTCTGTATTTCTGATGTTTTGTTGTTGTTGTTGTTGTTGAAGCAGATTAGATTTGGCATCATCTTTAATTTTGCACTGATTCTGCATGGACAACAATAGGAGTAACTTAATGAGATTTTTGTTTGCTTAGGTCCCCTGTTCCCTCAGTAACCCCTATCCACCATGGACAACATGATACCTTGTCCGTAGATTTTAAGTAAAGCTTATGATTCTCTAGTATAAGAGTTTTGTTATGTACATACCTCTCAGCCTACAGGATAATTTTGGAGTGTATTGTTCATAGCCTTCTTTAAGTCCCTGATGAAACGAAGCTTCATTTCAGCAATCAACAGTGTGTCCATGATTTCTGTGCACTTTCACTGAAAACTAATCACACTAGATATAAGGCTGTATTCTGGTTTATCACAGGAAGGACTGCGCCCCTGAAAAAACCAAACAAACAACCTATAAAAAATTCCAAATATTCACACTGTTGATGCAACTCACAGGGACACACTAGAGTGTCTAGGGCAAATGATGCTAATTTTGAAGCCAGTGCTTTTGAACTAGGGAGACCTGAAAGCCAGAGAAGATGCCAACAGCGAGGTCCGCAGCTCAAGCATGCACCCACAAGCACAAATCATCTAAATCACAAATCAATGCCATGTGGGAGCTGAGCTGTTGAGCCTTCATGGCAAGATAGGAATTACTTGGCCAGAACACCTTGGCGGCTCCTGTTACAGACAGGCACGAGGACCAGAACTGTCATCACTCAGTTAAAAAAGCACGCCTCAGGAACTGCAGAGAAGCTGAAATTTTACAGTAAAAAAATGGATGTCAACGACCAACTGTGTGTATGAACCCAAGAATTGTTTGCCTGCAAAACCCAAGACTTCCTAATCCTTTCCCTGCAGTGAACACACTGTAACTAGTATGTTAGTGTAGGCAGAAAGCACTCTGCAGTGTACCAGGAAAAAATCCTGCAGAAACAGATTAGCAGCTGTTCTAGAAAACCAAACAAGCCTCTAAATTAAATGCAGCTTCACTTTGATGCTGGTGAATAAAGCGCTTTTAGTGCTCTTGAGATGCCTTTCTCTAAACAGAGCTTCCCATTGTGACATTCCTGTATACAGCAGTAACAACATGGTTTTACTTTTTGTTTGATAAAGTTGCACGCTTCAAGTCTGACAACATTCACGATACCTTGCTGCTTATCAGCACTTTGAACAAAGCTCTTTTTTTTTCACTAGGAAACAGTGCGCTGATACATTATTAATTTAGGAATAAAATTGCAGGTTATCAAATGGTGCTCTCAAACACTGAGTTTTACGATCCAAAATTGAGATTTCATAACATTTAATAATCTAGTTAAACATTAAACATCATTTTCACAGTGCCACTATTGTGCAGTCAGTCACGATGCAGTCTAAATAATATCTAAATGAAAACTCTATTATTTCTGCTAGGTGTATCTCATTATTATTCTTAGTACTCCCCTCTAATTTGTGCACCAAGGATCCAGCAATTTTACATAACGAACATTAGCTAACAACATAAGGTTCTCTGTGCAGGAGAGTGAAAGAATGACTGACAGGGAATATAATAATGGAATAATCATTTGTTGAATAGTCCATTCAAAATATTTCTCAAATTATTAATAAACCTTAACTGAGCCTTCTTACGGCAAATTTTCAGTGGTATCAAAGCTGTTATGCTTAACTGATAAAAGACATCGCATATAAAACACTGACTTCAATGAGACTTTGTAAAAAGAACAGGAGAAGAACTTGAAAAGATATTTAGGAACCTGGTTTGGCATATCTGTTTTTTAAATCCTGGCTTCTTCCTGACCGACATGAATGCAACTTCGCTGTACATGAGAGTTTCTTGGATTTGGATTAGCTAATTTGATGGAGTAGCTAAATCACACTCTGGACATGCCTCTCATCTATTAGCTATACAGAGAGCCTAGGGCAACTCAGATCCTAATTTAAGCTCTTCCTGTAATAGCCAGATGCTGAGTGGGATTGATCCATGCCTCCGCTCATGGTGAGGTGGGCCTTCCAGGCAAAGCACAGCCAGATGAAAGATCATTTTGATGTAACTGTGCTGCTGCTTCTTGACAACAGGCAGCCTCTGCCTCCCCTCTCAACTTCACAGTGTTCATCCCTACAGCAAAGAAAAAGAAACCTTGGCAAGGTCCCCACTGACCCCAGCGGGACCAGCAGGCAGGTTAATGGCAGCATCCGACAAGATCCAGTTTTTCTTTCAGCAGCAAATACAACTTTTGTAATACTTTAAAGACTACAACTTAGAAAAAGAAACACAGCCCCATGGATATTAGTGACAGTACTGACTGTTGCCTTCACTAAGTCTTTCGCCTTCATCCACCTCTACAGCCCAGTTTTCCTGCTAGCTGTGGCATCTCCGTGCCACAGTGAATTGCTTGGTAGATGTAACATCTTGCTTCAGACCCTCACCTTGAACCAACCCCAGCACTTATCCAGCCACTGCCACGGCTCCGGGAAGCAGCAGGGAGCCAAGGCTCTGGAGGCACACCAGTTGTGGCAAAACATGTTTCTTTCTCTTCATTTGAATTTTTAAAGTCCCACTGGAACATGCTCCCAGATTAACAAATTTCAGTACATCCACATCCCTGAACAGAAGCTACAGTAGTTAGTCAACCTTGTGGGCAGTCAGCATTGTCCTCTGGCTTTGTGTCACTCGATGGACTGAGTGATAGCTGCTCAATTCTCTGCAAATGTAGTCATTACATGCTATCATATATTGCAGGTTTTGTTACGCACTTTTTTATAGAAAATGCTGAAAACAAGAAATCAGGTCACTTGAAATTTCAGTATGTCTTGTCTTCTCTGAAAGCACTCACCTTGTTAAATTAATGGTCTACTGGTGGTGGTTAAATGAAGCCTTCATTATGTTATCTATCACCTCTACAGTCTGCTGCAAATAAACACGAGACTCCATCCTTCTCCTGAAATTCGCTGTCTATATTTTTGTTCTTGGTGAAAATGGACACTTCTTCTATTATCTATTAAGCAAAGTTCCAGATGTGTTTGCTGACACTTAAAAACTCATAAGTAGAAAATGTTTTGCTCATAATAATGTTTACATGATTAGATACATTTTTAATTAAAAGTAGCAGAAGACATTAGATCATAGAAATGAAATAACCGCCTCATTGACTGATTTATTGGAAAGATTTAACAAGAACATTTTACTCCGATAATGGTGATAACACCAGTTTCCTTTTTAATGTATGTTTTCAGAGATATTTAGCCCACAAATATTTCAGAGCTATCATCTCAAGCATAATATCAAGTTCTTATGGAGAAGCTATATAGAGAAATAACCAGAAATACCAGATTTGAATTACAAATACATCTTTTTCCCCTTTGAATCTAGGTTGGGAAAGCTAAAAAAGGGTTCTTTTTATTAAAAATTAAACATAAACTGGAAAATGTGAAGATTGAACAAATTAAATAATTTTGAAGCAATGGTGTTATAAGTAAGCATAATAAACAGAATAACAGCCTTAGAGATTACACAGGATTTAAAGTTAGCTGCAGCTCCTATGTCATCATAACGTTTAAGGTAAAGATGTATTTGAAGTGGTAAGTTACCAAATTCAAAGAAGAAATCTTTTCAGTAAATATCGAGAATAAACTACTACTTTGTGATGGATTTTCGTACCAGTTCTCTGCACGTATTTTATTTGGGCAAATTATTTCAGTTGCAAAAGATATGCAGAATCAAGTTTCAGCTGTGATCAAAAGACTCACTAATGTATAAACTAATGCATTACTTAAGTCGATGAATTTTATTTGTAGAGGCTTTGTCTTTGTGAAATAGCTCCTGCCAAATAAAGAAATAACTACTTTAACCTCATGAATGGTGAATCCTTCAGTAATTACAAGCAGATTGCCCCCAGGTGCCATGTAACTTCATTAGGTTTATCTCAGTTTGCTTTGTTTAATCTGCCCCACACATCATCATCTGATTCTCATCATTGGTATTTAAAAAAAAAAAAAAAAGAAGAAAAGTGGAAAATAGTAAAATCTTTCTCACTGATTTTGAATCAGAAACGTCTGAAACTGGCATAAATTCGAAGATGTTTCATCCCATTTCTCAGCAGATCCTACAAAGCAATGATGATCTTCATGCCAAATGGTTCCGTAACCAGCAGGAATATTGTACAGTCAGTGAATGAAATCACTTCGGCATTACTCATGCTGGTATTACCAGGGCCGTTATCTCTTTGCAAGCATTCATTACTGCAGTGATTCAAAAATAAAACCAACTTCACAGCCTACTTTTAATTTAGAAGAGCTTAAATAACTATCTATATGAGGAACATATCCCAGCTCCATAGCTATTTGTGCATACAAAACCAATTTAAAAGCAATAGAGCAAGCTGGCAGTGGTACGATACAATAGCTCCTCGTTTTATAATACTACCCAGAAGTCTCACTCAAGCAGACTAAACATTCTTCAATGACTGTCAAGCATTTGAGTTTACCTGAACTATGAGAAATTTCAATTCAATATCTGCAGTAGAGACTGCAGAGAAGATGGAATAGTGTGCGGTGCATGACAGCTCTATCCTGAGCCAATTCTTTTGACATTTCAACAGTTCCAGTATGGACCTGACAAATTAATACCCGAGGCAGGTTGTAACTTTGAAGTTAAATGTGCAATTATTCCAGTTGAATGTAAAATGTTTTCATAACACAAAGTGCCTGTGAGGCAGCAATTCATTTACAAGACTATAAGATAGAAGGTTTAACATCAGTCATGCAAATGGCATTTTAATCTTTTCCCATCCTGAACAGAAATACTTGCAGGGCCTCCTGGAAATCAGTAATATGACCATCTTCAAATGCTTTCCTTTTTTATAGTTAGAAAGTCTGATTCTCCTACATGATTAGGAATCCCCTAGTGACAATTTCCCCAGTGCTCATGAAGAGAACAAATCTCTCTTTTAGGGGGTGTGTAGGATAAATAAAGTGAGTGTCATTTGTAGGAACAGGACCAGATGCGAATGATGTGTGAAACTGGTAGAGCTGGACTCCTGCGCGCAGAACCCTGACTATTCTATTCTGCCTGTAATATTAAATTTACACGGTCACAGAAAACAACAAAAGAGCCCAACAAACACAGATATCTCTCAAGAAATTGAGAAGCTCCTGAAAGAAAGCTAGTGGTTGAGGTTGAGATTTTGTAGCAGGAATTTTTGGCATGAATGTGAGGCTCATCACCTGTTATTTTTATAACTCAGTGCCTGTATGTTTGTATACACACTGCATATAATTGTATATCAATATATGAAACCATGAGCAGAGACATAACCCATCCATCTGTTAGAGTTGCACACGTGGTAAGTAGATCTAACCCAAGAGCTCTGTCATTCTTTCTGGTAAAGAACAGTCCGAAATCTTTTCCTCAAAGGAAAGGGATGGAGACAGATTCTGCTAAGAGAGGTTGTTCGCTTCATTGGGAGCCAGGGCTGTCTTATCCTCCATCACTATTTTCATGGCAGCATATCTAAATGGATGTCTCTGATTGTTTTGGGTTTGTTAAATTTAAGCATTCAGTAAAATTGAATTTGTTTTGCTGTTCTGCATATACTGAGACTCTCTTGCAAAATGATCCTTTACACCTATATTTCTTTGCACAATCTGATCCATTGAAATCAGAGGCAAATTCCCGATAAATACAGATTTTTCACTAGTAGTGCTAAAAACAGTGTGAAAGATGTCTCAGGGAAGAACAGTACTCAGATGTAAGGAATAAATAAAAATTAAGCAAAAGCTTTTCTGTTTCCTACTGTCAACAACAGTGTCATTTTGCAAGTAAGTTTGGAAGTAATAGATTTGAATTCAAGTTCCCTGAGAGCCTTGTGTATAAATTTGCACATGCATGTGCATGTGGCTTATGAATAACACTAACACTTATTTATTAACTAGCTGTTTTCTTTATAGAATCATAGAATCATAGAATGGTTTAGGTTGGAAGAAACTTTAAAGATCATCTAGTTCCAATCCCCCTGCCATAGGCAGGGACACCTTCCACTAGACTAGGCTGCTCAAAGCTCCATCCAGCCTGGCTTTGAACACCTCCAGGGATGGGGCATCCACAGCTTCTCAGGGCCACCTGTTCCAGTGTCTCACCACCCTCGCAGTAAATAATTTCTTCCAAATATGTAATCTAAATCTACCCTCTTCCAGTTTAAAACTATTACCCCTTGTCCTGTTGTTAGACTCCCTGATAAAGAGTCCCTCCCCATCTTTCCTGTAGGCCCCCTTTAGGTACTGGCAAGCTGCTAAAAAGTCTCCTTGGAGTCTTCTGTTCTCCAGGCTAAACAACTCCAACTCTCTCAACCTGTCTTCAGAGGAGAGGTGCTCCAGCTCTCTGATAAGCTTTGTGGCCCTCCTTGCTGTTCTAATTTTGAAGTGACAAGGAACGACAACCCGTGAAATTCAGTTCTTGGTTCACAAACTGCACGTGTATCACAACTCCTTGGCCACATATTTGTTCTTCAGTCAAGCAATGTTTGGTACTTCCTGAAAACTCACTGTGAGACTCCTGGCTGCTGGCACCAGAGCCCTTCCCCAGTCTGCCTGTCGAGAAACGAGGGGACAGGGAAACCTCCACATCAGCAACCATGTTCAACAGTAATGCCAGATGTGAAGGTCAGATTAACTCTGAGTGAGATCTGGGCCCTGAGGAAATCAATGACCCCAAACAGATACATCCCCCTGAGACATGTTTGTAACACAAGTATGCTGCTCACCATGTTAGCATTAATGTGCATCTACGGAACAGAAAGCCTATACTTATCAAGACAGTATAGACAAAGTATAGACAGTATAGTTTAGCAGGGTAGTAACCTGCATCTTAAAGTATATTTGAATCAATTGACAAATTGACAAATTAATATAAGTCAGTTCACATTCTATTGCCAGTTATGTTAAGGCACTGTCCTGAAAATGTTTGATTAGATATAGTAAATCAGAGTGGCCCTGAATTTCTACTTTAAGTAAATATGTCATGATCAATCCTATAGAATAATTTTAGGACAATCTCTCCTTTTTCATTTAGAGTTATTTTTGGAGTTATTTTTTCTCTTCCATATTTATGAAGCAGAAGAAAGTAATATTGAAGCAGATGGTCATGGCAGAACACTGATTTCAAATAGAAGAGCGTGAGTCAACCTGTATTGAAATGCAGACAGGATAAATTAGGAAAGAACAGCAATGCTCTAATTAGGAATTCAAAAGTCAGGTGAAAGGGGAGCCTGTGAATGCTTGTGGATATTTTGGAGAAAGTGGGAATAGTGAAGTTGCCGCTGGGAGCCCGAGTGGGCAGTGGGACCCAGAGGTAAGGGAACAACCAATTTTTCTGGTGTTGGAGAGGGGCTGCAGCATTGCCCCTGTCCCACTTCTGCTATTCTTCACAAGTGCACGCATAAATCACGCCATTTTGTAAGAACAAGTATTACAGCACCTGACATGCTGAATGCAGTAAATGTTTTATGAAAGTCCATAAATCCATATTTTTTTCCTTTCAGAGCAATATATAAATGCAGATAAGGGCTGCAACTTGAGGAAGAGTCTAGAATGAATCAGCAAGAGTTCATTATCTTCCAGAGGTGTTTCTGTATGTGTGGCAAGCCAGAAAAATGCTGAATCAATGACTACGAAATCACACTTCCTGTATCACTCCTTCTGTAAAGATCTTGTAATGAAGTCCGGGTATCTAGACATGCAAGAATTTTTTTTCAGCGCTTTCACATTTGTTATATATTCAGGTTTCTGCATCCTACTGTATTGCTTCCAAAGATATTTGGCCAGGTGAGTTCAGACACTCTGGGGAAAATACTTTAAAATGAAGCAGTTAAAAGTTATTAGAAAGTAGGCTTAAAAAAGCAAGCCTCTATGTTCCACTTTGTGCATGTATTCATGGAGTTTAAAGCAGAAAGGACCATCGGGTGCCGCTGTCTCATGACCTGCTAAACACCTGCTAACCCGATGTTTTGGGAATTACTAATATGTGACTTGCATTTAATTAGAGCCTATCCTACTGAAGATCATCAATTCTTTATTTGAAGGAAATGTGTGACTATAAGTACTTGACCTCCAAAAGCACCTTATTCTTGCGATTCATCTAATAACATCTAATGTTCACCTCAGGTTCATCTAGCATGCCACATTTAAATCTGTCTGGCTTCAGCTTCCAGGCACTGGTTCTTGTTATGGCATTTTCCACTAGGTTAAAGAATCTGCAATATGTATTTTTTTTATGCAACAGCTATTTGTGCATGGTAGTCAAATCACCTCTTTTCAGCGAATAGACCTCTCTCATTCAAAAACTTTTTTTTTTTTTGCATCCTCTTGTGTGGCTTTCTTTGCACTTGCAATATCTCTTTAAAATATGGATATTGGAATGGAATGAATAGTTTCCAGATCATCCTTGTCAATGAGAGATTTGGAGTTAAAATTGTTTCTCTCTCATTCTCGCCATACACGTATGTACTTAGTGACAGCAGAAGGGTTTGTTTAGTCAGAGCACAAGGATTTGTTGTCCACTTTGACCCCAATTCTTCTTGAAAGTCACTGCTTTCCAAGATATAGTCCCTTGTGCTGGGCATGCGGTTTGCCTTCATTGTCCCTAGACGTATTTTGCATTTAGCTGTATCTGAATACACTTTGCTTCAAGTAGCCCAGCCTGTCTTTGTTGAGACTCACCACTCTGTCCGTCTTTGCGTCATCTGTATATTTTATTCACCATGATTTTATGTGTACTTTCCAGTTCGATGATGTGAATATTCAGTACTGGTAGGAATGGTTGCAAATCCTTGTAAACTCTGCATAAAATCCCCTGCTTAAGTCCCAACTGAAAAGTTAATGCTACACTGTATCAATAAATCACATATTAGATGGCTTTATTAGACAAATCTAAAGAAATATCTGTCAATAGGAACAGTATGCCAAATGTCTGCATGAAGCTTGTTACATTTATGGAACCAACCACACTTCAAAGTTTTTTAGGGACTGAAATCAGTCTCTTCAAGTAATGGGACAATATGGAAAACCTCTAGAAGGCTGAAGAGGGATCCTTTTTTGCTTTGAGCCTCTGCCTGTGAGTATTGTAATGCTCCTTCCTTCTCCTGACTATGTGATTCCAACATTTCACTCTTAAAGCTGCGATGAAATTAGCGGGTCACTATAACTGAAAAGTTTCCCTGTGCAAATGATGAGAAAAAGCTATCTGCAAAGGTTAGCTATCAGATCACAGAAGGCAGAACTGAGCATCCTTCGCTAGGAGACAGCATGACTGACTCGCGTGTTTGCTAACACTCACTGAGTTGAATCAGCATCGGTAAATGGCTGTTTGAGTGGATTTAAACAATAAGCCTTGGTTAAATATGATGGGCAAAAAGAAACAGAATGCAAAGCCTGATAGAGGTCTGCAAACTGTTTCACTCACCCCAGGCCCCTCTCTTCCTAGCTACAGCGTCTGATTCCCTTTCAGTGAAAGCAAGGCCTGCAGGGCACAGTCTATGACCAAGCGTAGACCCATATGAGCACTGTGTCTGGGATCCTTCTCTCATGTTGATTAGTTGTTCAGTTTATTCCTCTAGTGATGCTGCCTGAGCAATTTTTGGAAATCAGTGTCTGCAAGCCATGTGAGAAACACACAACGCACGTACCGCAGTTGGTTCCCCGCAGCAGTATCTCTTGGGTAGCCCAGCATATACTTGAGGTGCTTCTCAACGAGGGTGAAGCTGCATGAGAAGGAGGAGAGGGAGAGTCAATGGATTCCAACTGGCCACCACTGCTGAAAGATGGTAGTCTCAGTCTCCCCCCTCCAAAACCTTTTCCTGTACAATCCCATCTACTTACATTCATTATTTACATGGTACCAGCTATGATATTCTTCTGAACTGCCATGAGATGCTGCAGGTCACTAATCCAGCACAAAACTACACTTGCAAAAAGACAAAGCAGGCAGTTTTCTACAGTACTGTTGGAAGTGGCTTGTAGAAGGGTGTTGTGTCGGGGGCTGGGCAGAGCTGAGAGGCAAGAGCAGAGGCAGAGAAGGAGAGCAGCAGGGTAGGAATAGCAAGAGTGGGATCTCCCTCAATGGCCACCAGGTATTAGAGGTACTCCATGCTCTCGGGCTGCATTCCTGAGTCCTCCAGAGCCAGAATGAGCAACGCAGCTTCTGTCCACCGGCCACCTCAGAGACGTGGGCAGCTAAACACCTGCTTGGAAAAAACTCTTTCCCAGAAGTTATTTAGAGTAACTGGTTTCAAAATGTTTGTGTCTAAGATTTCCCTTAGCTATAGGAAGGGCTATATCTACCTGTTTCCTAATATGGAACAGAACGATTTGTCAAGCTGTGCCTTTTCTGAATCATTGCTACTGGGTTTTCCTGCCTGCTTTGAGTAATGTTGCAAGAGAGGTCCTAAGATTATTCTTGTTTCTGCTGCTTTTAACATTTTGCAGCTTGCTAGTTTTCTAGCTTCTTGTATCATATTTTCATACTCCATAAATCTTTTTTAATTGCCTCTTTTTAAGTATATTTTTAAATCTCCCAATGAAAGAAATGCTCTCATCTTTTTCTTGGAATAAATATTTCTCCTTTTTCTCATTTTCCTCAGACGTAAGACAGTAAATACACATGGGCGCATAGATCTCAATGTACCTTGGCTCTGGATATGCAGGAAACACAATGTGATCATTCGTTCACACATTCTTCTGAAAATTTCAGTTCTAGCCACATTTGAATGAAAATAAAACAACTTCCTAACCTGATCAAATAATAAAACCTTTTAAAAAGAGTGTTTATTTAACAGAAATCAAGTAGTATCATCTGCAATATAATCCACAATAGCTAAATCAGTCAGTTTAGGGGTTTCACCCTGTACTAGAAATCATGTTTGTAGCCTACAAATAAGATAAACCCAAATACCTGTACACCAAGTCAATCAGTATTACTCTCCTTAACCAGAGATTTCCCAAGTTTATTCCCCTCTGTATTAAAGTTCCAACCTTTGGACTTTCAATTTAAGGAGATGAAGGGTCATTCATTGTGAGATTAGACAGGGAATGATTTTATGGGTGGACATAAAATCCGTGCCTGATAATTTGGAAGGTTTCATTGTGTGATTTACTATGCTTTTGTTGGAATTTTATTTTGGTTTGGGCTTTTGCTTTAATTTGCAAAATTTCTTATTCTGACAATTACTAATATTGTGTAGGTGGAGAACAAGACCTTGTTTCTCCAATTCCCCCCGAAAAACTACAGGGATTAACAGACAACCATGCAGCGAAACCAATGCCCTATCTCCTGGGGTTCTTTTAAACTGACACCCACTTAAATTTTCTTTAGGCTGCCAGAGAGCAAATAAAGATTAAAACTTCTGTTTTTTCCTTTTGTTCTCTGTAAATAAAGGAGCATCCATAGATACTTGGGTTGAAACACTGACTATTCATTCCGTAATAGCTCTTTTATAGCCCACTGTGGATGATAATGATGTAATTACAGTCCTTTTAAGGCTACATTGTCTACAAGATAAACTAGCAATTACCTGATTAGAAAAATTTTGGAGATCAATATTAAGTATACAATAGACCACAAGTCTGGTCAGCCATGCAATTATGGAACCAGAACTCATGCTGTTCCTAATCAAAATTTATCTAAAAGCAGTGCTTTGTGCATGTGCAAAACATAAGTTTAAAACCTGGCTATCTCAGTTTCCTTTAATAATATTAAACAGTAGCAGATGTTAGTTTGAGTTGAAAATTGTTTTCTTATTCTGTCCATTTTTTATTAAGTTCATTCTAGTTTTACACTAATGTAAATCTGTCTTACCAGTTGATGCCATTGTGAAATGCCACTTTTGACCCATGTAATTTGGAAAGATGGAAATGTATTCAGACTTTGTAGATGATTTACGGCTGTGTGAGGTTGGAGTAAGCTTCCCAGAAAGTGCTTCTTGAACTGAGTATGCAAGAATGTTATTAACATGTTGATCCCTTTTCCATGTTATACATGTTTCCATGTTATACAATCTAAAACTATAAAAATATCAGTTCCACTGTAGCAAGAACATTCCCTGTTAGAGAGAGATCATTAAAGTTGATAATGCTGAAACTGGTAAGGATGGTAGATGTGATGAATAATAATTAAAGAGACACAAATGAGCTGGAAGGTTCATATGCTTGACTGAAAAACATCCAGTAAGTTGGACATACTTTGAGCAATTCTGCCCTGCCTTTCCCATGACAAGGAGCAATAGAGAGGTGAGGGGAGACTGGAGAACTGGATAGACCCTGGCTCAGTGTCTTAAACACACAAACCTCCTCCATTATATACAAAATTTTGAGGTTGAAGTGAGTTGAGGTAATTTCTGCAAAAGCAAAGAGATTCCAAACCACTTAGAACAAACCTGGAGCCAACAAGTTTCACTCAACTTTCCTGAAAAACTAAACTCACGGGAGAAGTACAGAAAGACTTTGAATCACATTTCAGGTCCTGTGGGAATTTTACTGTGTCTATATTCTTCAGTCTCTTGTCAGTCAAGGATTTGTTGGACATGCAACCACCAGCACCATGTGATTGTAACCCACGGTAAAGTCTTCAGGACAGGAAAGTTAGAATGTTGGAAACTGGAAATAAAATCAGACCCTCTTAGTGTGGAGAAACTTCTAGGCAAAGCGTTTTAAGTATCATATAGGGGGAAAATAACCAATTGGGCTGTAATAACAGGGGAACTGAAGGAAGAAGTGACCCAAAATTGGAACCAAGGTAAACGTGTTAAAGGAAACAGGAAAGCAAGGCCATACCCACAGAAAGCGGCAAGGGGTAATTCGAATGTAGGATACTCTGTTTTAGGGTCTGATACCTGTGGCATGAAACCTAAAGTAGCTTGGGGTTTGTCCAGAGAGTCTGGCAGGGGAATAGTTGCATGACCTAGAGACTAGCATGCCCTGAAGAGGGTGCAGGGCCTTGGGGAACATCTCCATCCTGGTAAGAGCAAGGCAGCTGCACTTCTGTTCAGACTTTGTACGTAATCACCCAATGCTTACGAATCATATAGCTGCATGTGGGCTGATCTTACTGTGATCTTACTGAGCTGATCTTACTGAGACACTGTGCCACTGTTAACTGTGCCCACTTTTGTGAAGTCTCAGGTCACTGAGTAGTACACACAAGTGACCACAGGATCCAAAAGGCAGTGTATGTAAAGATTTGGAAGGAAAGTTACTTTAATTCCAACTTTCGTTTCTGTACCTGAATCATAATCATATGGCCAGCAGGAGCAGGGAAGTGATTGTGCCCCTGTACTCAGCGCTGGTGAGGACACAGATTGAGTACCGTGTTCAGTTTTGGGCACCACAGTCTAGGAGGGACACTGAGGTGCTGGAGTGTGTCCAGAGAAGGGCAACAAAGCTGGTGAGGGGTCTGGAGAACATGTCTTATGAGGAGCGGCTGAAGGAATTAGGATTGTTTAGTCTGGAGAAGAGAAGGCTGAGGGGAGACCTGATTGCTCTCTGCAACTACCTGAAAGGAGGTTGTAGTGAGATGGGCACTGGTCTCTTCTCCCAAGTAACTAGTGATAGGTCGAGAGGAAACGGGTTCAAGTTGTGCCAGAGGAGGTTTAGGCTGGACATTAGGAAAACTTTTTTCACTGAAAGACTTATCAAACATTGGAACAGGCTGCCCAGGGAGGTGGTTGAGTCACCATCCCTGGATGTGTTTAAAAGCTGTGTAAATGTGGTGCTGAGAGACATGGTTTAGTGGCAGAGCTGGTAGAGTAGGGTCAGTGGTTGGACTAGATGATCTTAAAGGTCTTTTCCAACTTAAATGATTCTATGATTCTATGATAATAGTAATAATAACTATAATAATTGTATAATCCAACTGAGTTTTTAAAAAACCCTGTCACAGACGTTTTAGTGATGCATGTATGAGAAACTGGTGTTTACACATACATTTTTGTAAAACAAAATCATACCAGCTTCAATGTCAATGACAATCTTGGGATTTGCCAGTGTCCTGGGAAGTACCCCTAGGACTGTTCTGCACTAAAACAATTTCTCAACTGTATTTGATGGCAGTGTTTCCCATTTGTGATAGAAACAGGCTACTCTCCTGCCATACACATTTGTGAGTTCATGAACTATCAGAGGAAGTTTTCATATTGTGAACATCTGTTTTTTCCCCATTCAGCTGCACAACTACAGCTGGGAAAGACATGAACTGAGCTGTTAGTCATTTCTGAAATAAAAATAGATAGTCTGACTTTAGACTTTGGCTATGAGCCTGAGACCATGATTTAAGGGTTTTATTCCTCTACATTGCATTACATTAACATACCTAATAACAGGATCCTTATTTAAGAAAGAATTTGAAAAAAATAGAAGAAAAAGCACAATCTCTGATAAATTAAAATGCCTTTTTAATGGGCTATCTTCCAAAGGCACATAGTTTTTGTAGTACTACTCTTCAGTCTTTGATTAGTCAACACATTGCAGACAACACGCATGGATCCAAACAGCTGAAAAACTGGCACACTCGTTAGTCTTTTTCCTGGAAGCACTGATTTCTGGAAGTCATTTCATGTAATGATGTAGCAGTTCAGGTGTGGCCTGTGGTCTCTCCTGTAGATTTAGCACTGAGCAGTACAATAATATGTAAGAAAACATATCTAAGAATTATTCATTATGAGTAATTTTATTTGAGAGCTAATTTCAACATGGTGAATAGAAGAGGCTCGTACATTCTTATGAGGAAATAGTGGTATCAGCCAGGTTTATCCAGTGGAGACACACATGGAAAGAGTGCTTTCCAACCCATCCACCTCTGCTACACTACTGCTTCCCTGTCTGGGAGATCTGGGGATCTCCCAGGTGAAAAGGGTATGAGCCAGGAGTGGGATCAAGGAGAATGAATTTATTTTTCCCATGAAACCAGCAGAAAATTTCGAGCAAGTTTAACCCAGCCTAGAATTTGTTAACTTTCCTGCAGAAAATTTTAAATAGAGATGATTGCTGGGGTCTTGCTCTGGGTTAATCTGATTGTGGCAGCCTGACTCTGACCGTAAGGGTCTTCGGCAGAGAATGTCATAGGTCTCACTGCTTTTCAAGTGAAACCTCCCTTCTTTTGCTCAGAAAATCCTCCCACTCACCAAAAACATGTGAGGAGGCATGTCAAAGATATGGAAGAGCCCTCAGAACTCTTCCACTTCCTAGTTATCACCTGAACCCTTTACTAAGTAAAGAGAAGCAATTTGGCTAAATGACAAACATGAAGACATATGTCTGTTTCCATAAGCCACACCATGAAGACTCATCAATGAAAGGCAGTAGGCTTGAAGAGGGTGCCAGCTGAATCTTTGCTGAGAGCCCTATGGTGTTTCTAAATTAGGCAGAGAGTGAGCAAGAACTATCCAGGACAACACAGCAAAAATGCAATTTTTGCAAACTAACCAAGGGAGACTAATACTCATGTTGCTTGAAAGACAGCAACCATCAACACTGCAGACTATCTCAGTAGCATCGTGGAGTCAACATGGATCAGCATGCAAAGGTGTTAAAATCCAAATGAACTGAAAATTGTTTTTCATTAATTTGATTTTCAAAGCCATTGACATAGGTGATCCTTAGATTACACGGAAAATCAAAATTACTTTTTCAGAAATGTAACTGCCTTTGACTTAGCAGTATTCGTTTCTGAAATAGTTCACAGTTAGCAAGTCTATGTTCTATGCTCCATTTCAGTCTTAATAATCCTTTATCTAAATCTAGGCAATAAGCCAACCAATTTTAGGTGATTGCAGGCGACTTAGGTGTTGCTTTGTTCAGTATACTGCTCACCCGCCACTAACTCTAGTGGCATGAGTATTTTTACAAAGTTTTACAACGGTCAGCGTGCTCTCCCCAGCTTATGAGGTGCCGTGACAGCAAGCACTGGCAATATTCCAGTAAACACAATTTGACAAAAAGATATCATATACTCATATACCAAAAATCCCAGTCAGTCTCAGTGTTTGGACAAGATCAGATAATGAACAAAAAAATGGCTGCTTGAAAATGAACCTCAGGAAGAGAGATGACATTGGTCTGTGAAGGAAATACTTGAAGAATTTGCAGATATGGTGCAGTCCTCTTCTTTTAATGGTGCACATGTATGACTAAGTGATTGAAACCCATCATTGTAGAAGTCATTCAAGTAAAACTTTCTGCTGTCTCTGACTGGTAGGGCAATGTGTCCCGCTCTGACAGATGGTGGCCTCATCTTGGATATGCGCCTTCTCTAGTCGCATGGAAAATAGCAACACATCTGGCCATGAAACTGAGCCTTTAGGAAACATTGATAAAGAGTAGGAGTGTGGTCCCCTAACCATTCATCTCCCAGTGAGCCTGTTCCCCTCTCCCCACCTTCTCTTCCTCTCTGTAAAACTGAGGAAGAGGTTTCAGGTTGACAGCAGAAATCCCTACCATAGGGCAAAAGTTCACCTATGCAGAAGACACAGCTGCTCTGGAGTAATCCCAGATTACAGAAAAAATCCGCGCCAAACAGAATGGCCACTGCAGACTTCCCTGCCCTTCTCTCAAGTGAAAAGTGTGGCTCTGTGACCTGTCTCCTCTCATACAGATGCAGTAGGACAGACCTGTTTTACTTAAAAAGGGAAAAGAAAAAAAACCTCCCAAGTACTCATCTTTTCCATTAGGGAAAGAATGAAAAAGAATGAACAGCATGTGGTAAATATTAGTCATGTTACTTAGTACGCTATTTACTCTGACTTTTCTATATACCATGGTGGCGGGCATTGGTGTTAAAACTTGTATAATCTGTTTTGAAAATTCACCTCAAAAAAGAAAGTGGGGATCAGGCATTTTTTCTTTAACGTTTTCCCACAAGTGAGTTAAATGCTGTTTCTATTTACAAAATGTGCAAATAAAACACAGAGTGTGGGAGAAGTCATCACAGGAATGGAATGGGAACTTGGACCAAGATGAGATCATGGCAATCGTTTCTACCCACTGGCGAGGATCAGCTGTCCTCCCTCCCCCTAATCTTCCTCCTTCTGCTCTTCCTACCCCACTTCCTACTCTCCTACTGTTCTCTTGTTGTGAATTCTTCCATATGCTTTTTGTTTTTACAATTCCTCCCTCTCCTGGAGATTGGACTTAACTTAGATCATCATCTTCAAATATCTTCTCTTGAAATGCACTTTTTCTGAGATACTTTCATATGGGAAATCCTAAGAAGTTGTATCAGCATAAAAGGGCAGAATATGTCTAACAACAGATAATTTTCATGAGTTATCAGTTACTGTAGATAAGAAGAGAAGAATTAACTGAGTCCTACTCCAATAAGGAATTATATTTTGTTGATTATTTAGTTGCCCCCTGTCTGCTTACAGGTAGATAATAATACACCTATTAACTTCCTATGTTAAAGAAATTAATAGTCATTCATTCATACATTTCCAGACCAACACACACCACCATTTGGAGGTTCTTCCTATTGATACCTGTGCCCAGACCTGTGAAACAAATGCAATCTATGTAATTCAGAGGAGATTTTTTTCTTTCTTTCTCTTTCAGCAAGCACAAGCTGCTTCTGTCCAGCTTGCTCTGGCAAACCAAAACAAGCATCTCCAACCTGTTTCTCTAGCTAAGATATAAACCCAGTACAGAAGATAGGGGAACTGCTAGTGTCCTAGTCACAGGAAGAAAGATTCATTAGCAAAATTCACTTTTTGGAAAAAGGAGGATGTATGTTGGCACTGTTACATTACTGTACAGTGTTGCGAGCTAATAGAAGGGAGAAGCTGGACGGTGTTGATGTACTACAGTAAACAGGGGTGAAAGAAAAGGATGATGGACAGAAAATTAGGTGCTACTGCAGCTGTGATTAGTGAGAAGAAAATATGCAAAACCGTGTATTGGTATTTCCTTTCATACATCTGCCTCTACAGCTCCCAGGACTGGAGCATCTGCACAAACTCTCCTGCTTTTACTACCAAGATTACAACAGTTGCTGTGAGAATTGCTTCAGTTTCCTGGAGTACAAATAATTAATCTTTATTCAGCCCAGTTATTTCTATCAAGTATTACACAAGGTTTGAACGCTCACACAGATTAAAGAGATAGCATTTCTCTGCATATTTATCAGCAGAGTGCACAATGGTATAATGAATGTGTTGAGCTTCATTTTGAACAGAAACCCTAGTGTTGCAACTTGAAGCATGACAAAAAACTCAAACATTTCCTGAGGTTTGGAAAAAATCCAGCTGTCTTTTATAAGGTTGAACAGCTCCTTTTCTTCAGCCTTTACCACAGTCTTGATGAAGACTGAGACCCTGGAACTGCAGAGGTACCATTAGCTACTATGGCTGAGCCACAAATACCCGAAGTCTTCTGCCCAGCACAGTTTGGACAGGACCCAAAGGGAAACATGCAGAACTTTAACATGAAAATGGCTTAACTTTCCCTGTTGATGTCATCTCTTCCATGTGCTAAATGTGGCTATACCTCCTTTGGCCTCAGTGGGTCAGCTCCTGAAATCCTGTTAAGACGAATGCAACTGCAGCCTTTAGTTTATTTACTTACTTTAACAAAATAGATATCTTGAAAGCAAATTGAACCGTATCTTCTTTTTCAACATGTTTGAATTTCTCAGAATCTGGGATACACTAACAGAAATTGTAACTGGGAGGCTAAAGGAGCCCAGACAACCATCTGCAACTTAATCATACAACAGGCCCAGGGGCAGCTTCAGGGCCACCAACAGAACTGCCTAGAGAATCTGTGGAGAAACCAGATGCTTCTATATACAGGAGAAGTCTTTGCCATGAGGCTTCTCTGTGCTTGGAGAGAAATCTGCATCAGGGCCAATACACCTGCAGCATCCCTCTTTCCAAAACCACATATTATTAAACGACATCTCAAGTTCAAGAGCAGAAAATAAATGAATAAACAGATCAATGACTGAAACATGAAATCATTGCTTTTGGAGTTACTACTCTCATTTTCTCAAAGGCTAACTAAACAAAAAGGCAATGGAGATGACAGGCTCCTCTCAAACTACAAAGCAGCATATGAAGCAGGCAAAGGTTCCACAAGACATTCGGACATGCTCTGATTCCTTCTAAAGGAGCACAGATTGGTGAGAAGGTCACTCCTTGGTTAGTGGGGAATTTTGTCACCGTTTGGTTTCAATGTATGAATTATGTCCTTTTAATTATTAGGTTTTGTGCTGATTTTTTTTTAGGGCTGTGAATATCTTATTGCATGAGGATGATTCTTACATTCTTGAAAAGAGCTCTGGTGAAAGGAAGATCTTGCTCCAGATTTCAGTGTTGAAAAACACCTACGCTGTATAGTTGTCTAATGTTAGTTCTTATCTTTGGTTTTGCTATGATTTTGGATGTTCAAAATTCAAATTCATCTTTGTACACCATGTGCCAACCACTAGAGTTCTACAGCTGCCTAATGGGAAACTATCATCACAGCAATCATCCATCTTCATTTGTTTAAATGCCACCTTTTCCCCAGTATCCTCTGCTAACTCATCTCTCATATGACTGTCAAGAGGTCTCAGATTATGATGATGGCACATATCCTAAGATTGTTTGACCTCCCTCCTATCTTTCTGATTCCCATTGGACAAACTGCCAAAGCTGGGTCTGGAAGATTTTTATTTTTTTATCTCAACAGCTGTGACACTGTCCATCAAAATATAAAACTCTTCTTCTAAAATAAAATCCCAGGAATAGCTCAGATCTGTTACCAAATTAGAAAATGTGATATCAGCCCAGAACCTATTTTAGAAAGAAGATGATTTCTTTTTCATTTTATGAACTGCAACTGCACATCTTTTATGTTTACATTTCTTCATGACTATTTTTGCAGGTTTGTTCAAAATAATTTACCATTTCATATTAGATCTATAGATCACACACAGTGAATTAGTTAATTTAGAATTTGACAGACATTGATTTCTTTTAAAATCTTGTGAAGATCATCTTCCTTATGACTGAAAACTGTAACGTTGGTGTTCATGTTTCATCATGCAAAACATAGTTTTCTACAAAAATATTTTAAGATTATTTAAGCTAATAAATTTCCTGCCAAAATCCCAAAGGTTGATATGCTTTTGAATGCACGAATTTCATAAAATTTCATTTATGACCTTTGAAATATTTCCTTGAGTAATGTAGAAAAGACTTTAATCCAGAAAGAAGTTGGCATGCTAAATTAAATGGAAATGACTTGGGAGCAAAGGAATACATTTGAATTGTTAGATAAAAGTTCCCTCAAAGCATTTCACAATACAAAAATGTATAAACATCCCATCTAACATTTGGCTGTGTTGTATCTGATATCCTGGATTGCTACAGGATCAGAGGCTGAGGAATTATCTCAGGACATATGGAAATTAAAATGTCTTCAGATCCATATGGGAAACATCTCTGAGAGCAGAGCAGAAATTTACAGGCTGATGTTACTTCCTGTGTAAAAAAAAAATCTTTTCTGCAGGAATTGTCCTTGTCCTGGGTGTTTCCAAAACTCTCTTTCCAAAGTTTTATATTTAGTTGGGTAAGTTTCCTGTGCCTACTGGTCGTTCATCAGGCTTGCATACTGATCATAGCATTTCTGTTGACTAGTTTTTTTTTTCTTCAGTGGAATTAGTTTGGGCTGCTTTGAATTTATTACGAAAATTATCTTCAAAGCATATAATTTTTTCTTCCTTCCCCTGCAGTATCTTTGAAACGTTTAATCATGTAGAAGAAAACTGTTTACCTAGCTCAAATCAACAGCAGACTAGAGGCAGGAGAATATGGAAATAACTGACGAAGATTTCCTCTGCCTCTCGTTAAAGGTTATCCTAACCACATTAGGGCTTATTTTGTGAGCACATACGTATGTGTGTATGCAAACCTGCCAACACTGAGAAATTTAAAAGTGGCTGTTTCATAGCCTCACTGTGCCCATACAGATGAGTTTACCTGTACAGATAAGCTTGGCACCTCAAACCAACAGGAGTGGTGAGTAAGCAGATCTGCTATGCGAGCTCTCAAGAGAAGAGCATGACATTTCTCCCCTGCAACTCAAATACCCGCAGTGGAGCTGATAGCATCTGAGGGAAGGACTCAGAGTCCATTGACCTCAGCACAACATCATTTGTTCAGGAACAGGCAAACGCACATGGCGCAGTGTTTGCTTATGCCAATACATGTGTATATATATATGCGCATGAACTCTTTTTTTCCCCAAATGTACAAAGACCAACCAGATCAAGTGATTTATGTTTCCAAGAAAAATATCAAAACCTGCTTGAGAGAAGTGGTTAGGGTAACTAGCTATCTTCTGTTCTGAATCACTGTGGTTTAACATCTCTACAGTAGTTGATTAAAAACATGTGTTAAAAGCAAATTTACCTGATAATCAGCCACCCAGGCAGCTCCCAGGAAAATAGAGCTTTAAAAAAATCATTCAAACAATAACAAGTCTCTCTATATGGAATAAAAGAGAGCAGAAAATACTTCAAAGAAAGACTTTCAAAATCCCTAAACTATTTGGCATGAAGTAATTTACAACCCTCAGCTCTCAACCTGGAATCACAACAACTCAGCATCTAAATCCCAGTGAAAATCTTACCCTTTCTCTCCAGTTTAAGTGATTGACTTATTGCTGAAGCATAAACTGTAAAATTTAATGACAAATGGATCTGGAATACACTGCTGAAGTATCACTTACTGCAATAAAAAAAATCCCCCTGACATTTATGCAGTTGAGCAAACGTCATCCATTGTGTAGCAATTAACATGGTTGCCTTTTTCTGCCTTTAAAACAAAGCAAACAACAAAACCACCACCTAAAAAAGTATTTTCCATATGATTCAGGCACAGTGTCAGTCTCATGAATGAAACTCTCTTGGTGTCTGTCCACGCAGCACTGCCTGCTTGCACCGGCAGCAGGAAGCTGTAGGACGGCATTGCCCAGGCAGCGTCAGCAGGCAAACTTTCCAGCTGAAAAAAGCAACAGTCTTCACTATTGCACCTATACATATTTAAGTAGAAAGTGTGACAATTGTGGGCTTGCATGGAAGGGGACAACTGAGATGACTGGAGAGGACTGGAGGAGGCACAGAGCTGCGGCAGGGACCGCTTTCCCACTGCGTTCTGCTTCGGCGCAGCTGTCTGACTAAGAACGAAAATTGTCAGCTTCACTAAATGATAAATTCAACTTTGTATCTCAGTACGCAGACGGGGAAAGGAAAGTGGAATAAATCATTTGGCTACCGGTCATGCTGTTAGTTGTGATATCTGCCTCCAAAGCTGAAGAAAAAGCTCCTCCCTCCCCCCAAAATTTTAGTGTGTTCAGTAAGAAACAAGTACAGCCAATTCACCCTTTACAGTATTTCTTTTATATTGCCAGCAATTGTGAAGTCAGTAACCAGTTTCAAACGCTGACACAGGTTTACTTTGCCTCACTTTTTGTACTAAAGAGAATAACACTGCAGTGCACCTCTCTGGCACTTCTCACCTCTGGCTCTCAGCTTTAAGCAATGCTTGCTATCTGAAGGAAACAATGCTGAGAGGTTTTCCCATCTCACCACGCTCCTGTTGCTTCTGCTACACGTCAGGAAGCGAGGCCTAGTGCTGAGACTACGGCTTTATTGCTTGGGGCAGCACAGACCGGAGAGCAACTAGATCGTGCCAGTCCCCTGCCTCCCTCTCTCCCCCCATCCCAGCAACCCCCAGGACCCCTCCGACACCTCCCACGGAGCCACAGACATGCCCAAAGCTGTTGCTGCATGCAGCAAGGGCAGCGGCAACTCGTCTGCTGGGTGCCGGCGGTGGCAGTGCCCGCTTGGCCTCGCTGCGGTCGCGGCTGTCTGCAGATGGGAGACGTGGCCTGTCTGACTTCTGCGTCAGGAACACAAGGGAGGGAAACTCATCTGACGCAACCTCGGTCTAACGCAATGCATACAGCGGCGTGGCACCCAGTCAACGCCGCATGACAGGGCTTGCCGGGATGTACAAATGTTATTACCGTAAAAACACAGCAGTCACACAGCACGTCCTACAGCCTGCCGCTGCTCATGGCTACCCTCGGCCACTCTGTTCCCTTAGCCAGGATGGGGGCATATATGAGGAAAGACTCGACCACCTGTGGATATTTACACGTCCGTCGAGGAGAAGAAAAATTAAATACCTCTGCTTTGTTTTATTTCTTGTGACATGTGCATCGCGTTACATCTGGATGTGTCAAAATGTATTATGTCACGTGATGCTCTCCAACCTGGTGGCACTGAAAGTGTGTGTCAGGCTGCAGAAGTAGCTTACTCAAGACAGACTTAAAATCAACAAAAGAGAAAAATTAAATAACAGTTTCCAAGCCAGAGGACCCAGCAGAATTTGCTGTCTTGTCTGTGCAAGCGTGTCAGCTGGGACATCTCTGCTCACAGAAACGTGTCCTTAGCAAAACCACCAAGTTTCACCACATCTATGAAGTGATGAGCTGAAGTTTACTAAGCAAGGGAGGAAAAAGAAAAACAATCAAACAGAAGTAATCCTTTGTTAACTCAAAAGATTTGGAATATTTGAGGCTTTCTACTGCAAACTGTTCATTTGGCTGAATCGCACACATATGAATCCCTGTTTCTGCAGCGGGAGTTACTCTTTCATACTTCATTTCTGCTACAATAATGTTAAATTGATACAATCAAATATATAGTTTTTAAATGCTAACTTTGAATTTAATTTACTGTACATTATTTGGATTTTAAAACTTGAATTTTAAACATAGCCTAGCGCTTGTTTTTCCATTCAGCATTTTGAAGAGAAAAAGAAATGCGAATCTTAAAAATATCTAAAGGATTCCAGTTAACCACTGAAGCTCATATCTCACTGACATAACTGGATATGGCAGTACCCAGAACTGTTGCAAAAGGCTGAATTAAATGATGGAAGTAAATAATGTGGCTAGGTTATATTTGTGACTGTAAATTTTAAAAACACACCCTTCTCTTAAAAGAAAGCCTAATTTATCTTGTATATCACGTATATACTAGAAATGGGAAGGAACTCTTAAAATACACTATGTGGATTTTTTTTTCTCCATTCAAAGCTTTATTTTGCTAAGCTTCAAGTGGCAGTTTTTGCTCAAGAAGACTCTCCTATGTGGGTACACTGGAAGCTTAACAGGCTTCTGCATACAATTAGCTCAGCCTCAGCCCCATGGACTTCCCACCCCGAGCAGGGAAAAAGGAGACCCCAGTGCCACAGAAAAGACTTTATAGCCCTGTAATAAGTTTCCTGTAGTAGTAATGGTGTTACAATCAGCCACGATAGTCTGCTAATTCAGGAGAAGCAGGGTTTGTTTGCAGGCAGAACCAGTATCTTTTGTTAGACCAACCAAAAATAGCAAGTGAAAATGGACCTGTGTTCAAGCACACAAGCATGAGGTTAAACTGAACCAAAAGTGGGGCTCACGTGCCTGCAATCTTGTGCATTTTCATGCAGTTTTGACAATTATTTCAGGTGTTCTAATAAGATGTTAAAATTTCCAGTAAAAATCAAGGTACAGTGCATACTCCGGTGATTTGAAAAACATAAAAAACCGGGTTGATTAACTTTCCTTTTCAGCCAGGCTCCCTTCAGCTCCGTCAGCAGGCACATTACAGAAAGGCTCTACTGTTTCAAGGTGTGGGTGAAACAGCCCTTCTTGACTCTGTAACAAAAGAAACTCTTGCTGTTCTTGCTGTGGAAATGGAAAACAAGGTGTTCCTTTCAGTCCAAAAAAAACGGTCCCTTTCACTTACATCAAGAGTTTTATCCTGAAAGATGATTTTTTCCTGTCTCCATGTAAGTGAAAATAACATGTAGAGCGTGTAACTGAATGTGCTGTGTTGGACTGTTTGTCTCTAAATTAGAGCTGATCAAAATATATGGGTTCTTACTGAATTCTAACTGGTATTGATTTAATTTTGGTAATGTGAAGGTGTAGAAGCAAAGCCGCACAAACTCATAAATTTCTTTTAGCCTATTTCCATGATAGCCTTTAAAGAAAATACAGAAGAAAATGTGGTTCTGCTTCTCTTTTTCTGCCTTTAGCACCAAGAAGTTGCGATACAGTACTGATAGTTTTATGTGTGCTTGTGATAAACAGCTAGCGATAAGTTGTGGTCAAGGAAGTGGTTTTCTGTTCCATATAACAGCAGGTACTAGTGGTGTTGCTTGAATCAGGCACAGAATTTCTATAATAGTAAGAATGAGAAGTCAAAGTAAGTTCAGAAGCAAGTAACAAGAGTTACACCTTTTACACCGTGAGGCAGTTAGTTTGCCCTAGCCCAGCGAAGCAAGGACATGAACATTATTTGCTTGTGGCAATTCCCACCAAAAGCTGTTTCGTTCCCAGAATTTAACCATGCTTAGGTTGCTCGTGCCTTCCCCGTCCTCGGCATTACCAAGTTCCCAGGCTGTGCAAATGCAGAACTTCACACTACCTGAAAAAATTCACACATACGTTTCCCACCATTTAGCCCCAGCTCTTCAATATATACATATTACCTTTCAACGGGATTCAGCCCCGATATTTTACTACTTCAAGACTGTCCCAGTTTGGCTATGTTGTGCTTATTTGCACCTCTAACAGGCCACAGTAAAACCGTAATTTGCACCTTTCGAGGGAGGAAATTCAGAGGCAAAACGAGAAAGGTGTTACTGTTCAAAAGCTGTCAAAACAGAAACTTAATCAGGGAAATCCATATAAAAGGGAATGTGGGACAGTATGTGATGACAGCCTCTTGTTACAGTGCCTGCGCACAGCATGGGGCTTCTGGATCACACTTCTTCTGAGGCAGCTGAGACACACGCTCTGCTTTCCAGGTGTCTGAGCTAGGTAAAGCAATCTCTTCATCATCCCGCTTCCTCTGTAATGTGATCAAATCCATCATTCCTTTTGTTATCTCCTTTTGTGTTTGCTTTGCCCCGCAGTAATTTGCTAACTGCAAAGCAGGCAAGTGCTTTAAAAACATACAAGCCTGCTGCAAGTTAAGTCATACTTATCAGATGTGCTGGTAGTGAATCATGCTGACAGATTGGCTCTGTTTACCTCAAACAAACTGTCAGAAATGTTCAGTACCCGAACCAAAGCATAGAAAAGGCTTTCAAATACACATGCAGATCAGATCATAGCCCAGCGCATCATATTTTGCATATTTCATAAAGGCATCACATGTACGTTTGCATGTAACCATCTGAACACGCTATTTACAAAGATATTTGGTATCTCTACGAGAGAAAGCAATTAAGACTCATGTAGCTAATGGGGCAGGAGTGGATTTTCTCGCCCGTTCTGCCCAGCAAGGCTGGCTGGGGGCTGCAGGAGCTGCCGAGCTGCAAACACTGCTGTGGTTCCTCCAGTAATCTGTCCCTCCGCTTCGTACAAGGCTTCCAATGGTTTTGTGCCCCTCTGTGCTGCGCTGGTTCTCCAGACGGGCTGTGTGTGGGACCACGTGGCAACGGGGCGTACAGGGGTACAGACAGCACAGTCTGCTCGAGTGGCCAGAGCACTCATTTGCCACAAGCAACGAGCAGCATTAAAGCACTAAAATGTGTTTGCTTTCCATTGCCTGGGAATTTCCCACTCCATAGGAGGCTGTATATAAAAACCTTGCTTTTCTTTCTGTGCTCCAGCTTTGCAATTTTGGTTCTAAGATTAGTTTTCTTAGCAATTTTGGAAACATTTTTAAACGGGGTTTCTTGAAAAGACACATTCCCTTGACATGATCATGTTTCCAAAGTCACAAATGCACACGCATACAGCTATGATTTCTGATAGCAGCCCTTACCTACCTGCCACAGAGACCCCTCTGCACGTGGCTATAGGTTAGGAATCCAAGGTGACGTTCTTAAAAAAACCTTAGACTGGTGTGATTCTGTTTCCAGTGCTCTTAAAAGAAACCCTTTCTTTGTTTTAAAGAGCTTTTAAAATAGTCTACTTCCCTGCAAAAGATTCAGAATTAAGAATAAAATTATACAAACCCTGGTTGAAATTTATGATTGCAAAGTTCAATACTGTAAAATCTGGGGAACTAAACAGCTCATATTAAACAACTTACCCAAAGCCTTACTCAATGGTTAAACGGAAACCAAGTGGGACAACCTGAGGCTAGAGCAGAGGGAGCATCAGAGGGTTGTTTTGTTTTTAACTTCTCCTTGGCTTATTTTTTGGGTTTTCTTCTACCTGTGAACATATCAGAAAGCCTCCCCCCATGGCCATGAGTCATCACTTCTAACTTCCCTGAGCAGGGACCAACACAAGATGCTGCAGATCTGCACCTTACCCAAAGGGGCTGGCCGGCGTTTAAAATACGAGCAAGGTTTCTCATTGGAAATAACTACAAATCAGGAGTTCAGAACCAGGAATGTCCTGCTGAGAGAGGGAGCACTGGTTACAGCTTATTTATGTGTACAGGAATTCAATTAGGATCAACCTGGGCACCCACCAACATTGTTGTGATAGGGTGACTTAGGAGAGAAAGGGTTTCCAGGGCTGTACTCTGCTATAAAAACCGGCTTTGAGCTGCAGCGCCTCTCCGGTCACTAGGTCTGCGTGCTCCCCAGGAAACAACAGCTTGTTTGCATCCAGTATCACTGAACGTGACAAATAAGGCACTCTGAAGGCTGTTGTGGCTAGACTCATGGCGGGGGGGATGTGATACTAATGCCTATTTTGTGTTTATCATCCTGGACAGGATTACAAACTGGCATCTGGCCACACTAGACAATAATTAAGTAAAAATTAATTCCCTCAATCTATTTTACTGCTAGTGAAAAATGGATTTGTTTACATAGGAAAAAAAAGGGGAGACCGTAAGTGCTTGACTTTACAAGGGAACCTGGTAATGGTTCTTTCCTGCTAGGTGAACAGAGCTCCTGACTTCTTACACAATGTGTAGTTTTACAACCATGGTCATGTTTATGAAATAGACGGAGAAGACCACTGTGCTATTACTTTTTCCACTTGCCTTTCATTGCGTTAGTTTTGCTTCGGTATTACTTTTTTGATCTCCAGCCATCACAGCCTTAAGCCGAGACTTGCAAAGGGTGAGAGACGAAATGGCGAGTTGCTCTAGCCAAAACACCCGCAGTACCCTGGCTGCTGGCTACTTCGTTTCCCTCCTTTTGTGATTATCTGTTACTTAGGGAGAGACCAGCCTTTGTAGAGGACAAGAAGAGGAGGCTCTAGAGAGATTCTTGTGGGTGTTTCAAATCCTTTTACAACTCTTGTTTTAAAAGGATCGATGACCTGCAGAAATCCATCAGAAAGACAGAAATACAGGCAGAGGCAAAAGCTGCCTGAAAGTTTCTTTACATAGACATTTCTTTCTCTTTGTTTTCAAGGCATTTAGCAACAGCATTTTATTCTTGTAAATATGGCAGATAGAAATTTTTCTATTTTTATACAGCTTTTCACCTTCATAAATCTGGAAATGATGTGCCACTTGCCAACTCCAAATGAAAATGCAACCTTCTGTTCCCTCTGGAATAGTATTATCAGCATCTATAGTACAGGCTACAGGAAGGGGGGAAAGCAAGCTAATTAAGATGTTCTTCTTGCTCTATAATACTAAAGCAAACTGCAGATACATTAAAAATATTCCCTTCACAGTACTTTGCATGTTATATAAAGTCCTGGGAATGAATCGTCCTCAGATGGATGATATTTTTAAATGACAAGCTAAAATGAAAGAAGTTTCTGATGGCATTCACGTAGTTCTGTGAAGCAGAGCCTGCTTTGGGCTCAGCATTTAAGTGACTGAATCTGTCAATCACCAAAGGGCCGTGGGCTCTTTCTTGTCTCCTTGGGTTTGTCGACAGCAGCTTCTCAAGTCCGCAGCGCCCTGATGCACCACCTACACAAACAGATGTACACAAAACATTTAAAGTAGTAAGATAATTTGAACTGTGTTTTGGAAATAAACACAGCTTTTTCTTACTGGATGAGAACAAAATTGCCGAGGAATACTTCTAATGTCGTTACAAGTGTATTTATTTAATTGTTCCTTCCTGGTTTTCCTTTTTCTTACGGAAACCACTTTTATTCAGTTCTCTGACAAAACTACTAAAAACCTAGCCTTTGGGACACCAGAATGGGCCATCTTTTACATCATCAGAGAAGACACAAGCAAAAGAAAAGGCTTCACAACCAAAGGGTCTAGTGTGAGATAGATATGCTAACATCTGCCCCCCTAGCTTTCTCTCTTTATAACATCTATTATCTAGCAGTTTCAGTGTGATGTTTCAAATCTTTACGATGCTGTGGGATGTCACAAGCTGCTTTTAAAAAAGAAAGATACTGTGAGTCATAGAATCATAGAATCATAGAACGGTTTAGGTTGGAAGGGACCTTAAAGATCATCTAGTTCCAAACCCCCTGCCATGGGCAAGGACACCTCCCACTACACCTGGTTGCTCAAAGCCTCATCCAGCCTGGCCTTGAACACTTCCAGGGATGGGGCCTCCACAGCTTCCCTGGGCAACCTGTTCCAGTGAAAAATTTCTTCCTGAGATCTAGCCTAAATCTTCTGTCTTCTAGCTTGAAGCCATTATCCCTTGTCCTGTCACTGCATGCCCTTGTAAAAAGTCCCTCTCCAGCTTTCTTGTAGACCCCCTTTCAGATACTGGAAGGCTGCCATAAGGTCTTCCTGGAGCCTTCTCTTCTCCAGGCTGAGCAACTCCAACTCTCTCAGCCTGTCCTCATAGCAGAGGTGCTCTAATCCTCTGATCATCTTTGTGGCCCTCCTCTGGACCCGCTCCAACAGGTCCATGTTGGGGGTTCCAGAGCTGGACACAGTATTCCAGGTGGGGTCTCACGAGAGCGGAGTAGAGGGGCAGAATCACCTCCCTCGACCTGCTGGCCATGTCATCTGTCATCAGTCTCTTTTTCCAATAATAGACCTGGGTAAGCTCAGGGTCTGCCTGACCCCTGGTTTATCGGGTTTTCTGTCGTATAAGACACAGGAGATGAAAAGATTCTGATTTATTTAGATATGTTACCTAGTTCACTGGAATTGCTTGTGTTTCAGACACAAACAAACTTTTCTGCAGCTAGCTGAAGGTGTCACGTGGCAAATTTCTGTTCGTTTACTCATCCTAGAACTGTCATTTTTTTGAGTGTTCTGTAAACCCCTAATTCTCCCTCCCTCCCTCATTTCCCCACCACTACCTTTATAAAGTAGCATTCTGCTTTCCTGTGTTGCTATGACAACATTTACACTTGCCTTTTGAAGGCAAAATATGTGGCTTCCTTCCATATTTTTGTCAGCGTGCTCTTGTGTTAGAGGGACAACACAGGGGAACGAAGGCAATCGCAGATAAAGCTTAAAGCAGCAGGCTGCAACTTTATTTCCCAACATAACGGGCATTTAAGTGGGTCTAGCATGGACTTACCTGTAATATAAATCCTCAGTGTACCCCTAAGACAGATTCATTCAGTTTAGTCTTTTGAATCTTCTTCCTCAGTGCAAGAGAAAATTAAAGGAGAAACAGTGAAAACTCCAGACCTGCCTCTCTCTTCTGTCTCCAGGCAGAAAGACCCCCAGCAAAATTCACAATGGCCTTTACTTCTAGGACTTGTCAACTAATTCCAGAGAGGGAGAGCAGCTAAAAGGAACTAAAAGGATGCAGGTTACTTTTCAAATTACTCAGGAGGCAGAAACAAAGAGAAAAAGCCCTTTCCTTCGCCCTCCAGCTGCTCGGAGGAAGGCCTTTGCGAATGTAGTGTATTGCACTGCAAAATATAGGAACTAATGCTTGCACCTGATAAGGGTGACGGTTGGTTACACGGGCAGAGAGGGGTGCTGTGCTCCAGCTCTCAACAGGATCCTTGGTGCTACTACCTCGCCGATGACTTTCCGTATTTTGAACAGCCGGACTGACCTTTGCCTCTTCACAGGTCTAGAAGCCGGCTGGCAGCTAATCTACAGCAGAGGTAAAGAAAAATTCTCCTCCAAAGACAAAACCTCTGCAAGAAGTTTTGAAACAATTGGGTCTTTATTAGAAATGCCAGGAGCTGAAAAACGCCTCCCTTCACCAAGCGCCTGGCTCTCCTATTAAGTCATGGGACCTGAGTCAGATAAGTCTTATGGGCTGCAGCACTCTCTGTTTGGAACATAAAAACAGATGGAGACATCACATTCCCTCGAAGCAACATAGATAGGCTGGCTTAGCTGATGCTTATTTCAGATCCCTTTAAAATCCTACAGGAGAAGATATGCAGCAGATATATCTCTTTATTTCTGGCACTGTTAGCAGTCTGAACTGCCTCTCCTTACTCAGGCTGTCCTTTTTTTAACAGAGTGTACCTCTGCAGCCAGCTAAAGGAAAAGCTTGTGTTCGCTGAGCGTGGGAAAATACCGAACTCTGAACACTGCTGAGAAGATGTTAAACCACGTCAACAGACTATGGAACAAATACATTTGCAAACAAACTGTGTTGCATTTAAATAAATTGTTAATTTGTTCTTCAGTGTATAAAGGTGTCAGCTGAGTGGGCTTAGAAAACTCACTGTCCTATAAGAAGCATGAAGCTCCCATGTTAATCTAGCTTGCATGAGCGTGCCATGAACTCAGGGGAACCACAAGGGCTTCTCTTGCTCCAGCACCGAGCCCTGTACTGTCCAGTAATTCCCTGTCACTCACACTTTCAGAGGTAACCCTCAACAAAATGCAATCCACACAGACTTTAGAAGGCAGATAAATACACTGAAAATTATCAGTGTGGAACAAACATGGTTTAGCATGCTCAGAGGCCAAATCAAGTTTGCACAACGCTGGCAACATTTCCACTTTTGACAGAGAGGCTGGATACTGGCAATGTCTCTTCAGCACCCATCTCCAACTGTGGAGAAGCAGCTTAGCAGAACAAGAAACAGAAGATGGCTACAGCTGTCTTGGAGGGAACCTGATCATCTCCATCCCCAAACCCTGAAGTCTGAATCACAGCTCCAGTTCTCAGTTCCATTTTGATCGCTCTGTGCTATTCTATCAGTAACAGGTGCTACTCTCTGGATCTGCTTTGTGGTATCCAAACCGTAACTGCTGTCAGCTTCTTAATGTTTGTTTGAGGTTTTTTTAATCTAAAGATGCACCTTAGAACTGAATCAATAATTAACCCTCCACCATGTAGGAGGATGATTGGAAGAACTCGGCTTCGCTACAAATTTACGGGGCTTAAATCAATTTCCCTGTTCATGCTACTGAACACCTGGGAGTTACAAAGACATTACTGAAAGAGGTGAGTTTTGGCACACACCGTTGGCACACACTGCATAAAGGATGGGAAGAGATGTTCCTGTGTAACACGAGATCTCAAGGGAAAAGACAGATGGAGTAGGAGCCTCTCAGTTTCCAGACCTGTAGTCTTTCAGAAGGCCGTTGCCTCGCACGGTCGCTTTTGCCCTCCCTGGAGAGCAGCGGGCAGCTCCAGGCGGGACGTGTGAGGGCGCAGTCCCACGTGCACCGGCAGCAGGAGCACCCTGGTGCCCACACAGCCGCAGAGACGAGGCGCAGCGGAATCCCACTCCTCCTCTGTCCTCCTCCCTCTTTTCCAACACGCTTTTATGTCTCCGCACAGATTGACAGTGGCACATTTATATCCAGCAGCGTTCCTCTACAGCAGGGGATTCTTTGTTGTGAATTTATGGCTGGATTATGTCCCTCTTTAAGCTACCTCATAGGACAAAGCAGCTGTAACACATGGTGCTCGCAGCACTCCTGCACTGGAAGCAGGCGTGAGCGATGGGCAGCACTATCATCCAGCCTCCGTTACGTTTTGTCACAACAAAGCCCTCTAGTGTGGTATGAAAATTTAGGCAACACCCTTTTCCCTGAAGTAAGCAATTTTAAAGCTCGCATTTCAGCTGAGCGGTGTAAGAAAAATAGGAAATGAAATACGTACATCTTCTGAAAGCATATTTTCAAAATTTGAGCTGTATGCAGTTTTGGTTTGTGTTGCATCATTTCTGTTTAAAACTTCATTTTAAAAAATCCACAAAATAAGTATAAAACAGCCAAGTTTGGGGGGTTTTTTTGTTTGTTTTTTTTTTTTCTCTGACTCCTCAGTGGTATTACTGCATGTACGCAAATAAGGGTATATTTATTTGTCCATGGTGCTCTCTCTCAGCTCATTTTACTGTCCCAAGAGAGCAGTCTCAGAATTTTGAGTTTCCTAAATCAAATAAAAATAGAAAAATACTTAAAGCTAGGGACAGTGAGGATTACTAGCTCATTCGAAGTTCCCAAATCAGAAGTGCTAGCTGCTGTACTGCCCTGTGGCCACATAGCACCACGTGTATATTCCTAAAAGACTAAATGATCTGTACCTGTAGCTCCTATCAAGCACGTATACTAAGATAGTGCTTTTGTTCTGACTGGTGCAAAACGTCAGTCTGGAGACAGACGTGCGGATGCAGAGGTCACACTCAGAGAATGCCTAGCCCATTTAGGGCGTGTTGGTTGCTGTTCTGTTTTTATTAATAATTTGGTTGCTTTGTTTTGGTTTTAAGACCCAAACAATGAAACTTCACTCATTAGCCATGGAAAACAGTTCATAGCCTGACATCTGTGACAAGGGCTCTCTTGATTTTCAGTCTTAATTTTCTTTCCTTTAATTTCTACTTCTTAATTGGAGTAGTGTAAGACACGCTAATTTCTCGCCATCATTAGGCTGTAGTCCTGCACATATTTATGCACATGATTAACTTTGTTATCACAAGGAATCTGAAATGAAGGTGTCAAAGCAATAAATGCATAGCGCGTTGGGGATCTGAACCTCCTCAAATATCTGTTGACTCAGACAGCTATAATCCCCTTAAATGCTGCGTTGTCAGCCTACATATTTTGCCTAGGTTAGTCTCCTTTCCGAAAGCAATCCATCCAGAACATTAATCGTGTAGTAACTTTTCCCTGTTAAATACCCAGTCTCTTCAGTTAATTAAGTATCCCAATATGAACACGATACTCCAGGTTTGATTTCTTCACATCTGCCCATTATCATATACGACTCATTCACACGGTTTGTCACAACCATTGATGTACATCCATGTTGAGAAAGATACAGCTCCCAACTGGAAATGCTCCTGGGGGTGAACAGCATATGTTCCATTTTATGACACTGGAACGAATGTGCATTGCTCAAAAATTTTCCATACTTTCTTTGTAATGCACAAAACACAAATAAGACGGAAAGGGTAAGAAGATTTGGTAGAGCAGAGGATTATCTATCAAGAGGAATCAGGCAAGTCCAAAGGAGCAGTGTTACTTACAGTGCTCTAAACTGGAATTCATAATTTAATGTCATTAAAATCTTTTATCTCAAGTAAGAGCAGTAGAAGTACTAGATTTTTTTTGTGTTTTCCTTATGCAAAAAAAGCGTAAGGCATAAATAAACAGGAAGTGCAAGAACACGAAATAACAGCAGGGTAATCACTTTGAGCATAGGAAGAATTAAATAAATAAATAACTATTTATTTAACCCTCATTCTCACACACTCCTAACGTCTTTCTCAAACACAGATGATCTGGCACTAATGTCCAACAAAATCCGGGCTCTCTACAAAGTGCAGTGCAAAACTGACAGCCGTCCCTATGGGTTCAGCTATTCTTTTCATCGGACAAGAGCAAAACAGAAACTCACACGAGCTCTCAGCACTGCTGTAGCCCCTCCAAGCAGTAGCAGGTGGAAAGTCTTAGAGCAAATACACAGTGCTGTCTTTTTTAATCATGATTCTTCCACACATTATAATGCATTTAAGTGCCGTGCTTGCTCTTTAAGACGGCCTCATCTTGGTAATCAGTGTAGCCAGCCTAGTGAAGTGCCACTTTCCTGCTGTGAGAAAGCACAATTCTTCTTACTGCCACAGCCCCCTGCTGACATGTTTTACAACATTTAAGCAGGAAACTGTTAAACCTTACTTCTCTTTTTTCCCTCCGCGCAGACAGACAGCTTCTTTCCTGCTGGTTTCTCACTTGAAGTAAGAGCCGTTAAGATGTGCCCCGACTTTTACCCTGAGCCTTGCCCTAAATTTAACCTCGTGCAACGGTTATCTTAATTTTAGTCAGATTTTTAAAACTGACTCATTCAGTAAGACAAACCGTGAAAGTGTCTGGTAAAAGAATAGATTTCCAATAAGCACGGTAAAAAGGTCACCTACGCCAACTTTTCTTCAGAGCCAGGCGGGAGGCAGCTTCAGTGCAGTCGCTTACAAACCACAAACTTACAAAGTCAGTCTGGGGCATTCCTGCTGCTGTGAAGAATGCAAAAAGCAACGAGGCTGGACTTGGAGGTCTGCGTCTGCAAGGTCAGGCACACATGTTCGTGCCGTGAGCCCTGCTTCTCGACATCAGCACTTTTAAAGAAGGAAGGGAAAAAACCAAGTCAAGGGCTGATAGCTCCGTCAAGCTGAATAAGCACCATTAATAAATGTTAAAGTTTAAGACTGGGAAGCTGATACAGGTGCAAGTTTTATGGGTTTTAAACTGTACTTTGACATAATGAGTGAAGTTAAAGCCGGAGGCTTTTATGCCATTGTGAGAGGCTCTGTCAGTGAGCGCTGTAACCTAATTAGTTTTGATGCAGCAAATCAGCAAAGCCACTACTGGTTATGACCTCTGCCAAGAGCACGAGAGAGCCAGACAAACGAAGCTTAAGATGTTATTAGTTGTTCTGTCGCAAAGTTTCAGATAAAATATGACAGGATGTTGTTGCTTGACTTCGGCATCAGTTCTCCAGATGGCACTCCGCACTGGCTTGTAGCGAGGCTCGCAGGGAGGCTGCCACATTGTCTCTGTCAAAACGAAAGTTTTCCAATTACAAAGAGATAATGCGAAGAGATGCAAACTTAATCTCCTGAACGAAAGGTTGCAAGCTGTGTAATAGCAGTTGAAGGGAGAGATTTCGCATAGTTCGCTTGCTTTAAATACTGCTGTTCAGGAAAGCTTTATTATCCTGCCCGGTAAAACAAAGAAATCAGATGCACTTGACTCTGTGCGTTGGGGCAGCTGCGGCTGGACACAGCCATGCCACAGCCGCTCTTGTGGAACTAGTGGGTCTGATCCTCCTGCTGGGCTGTTGGTGTAAGTCAGGAACAGTTGCCCCCGAGATAAAATGGTGTAAGGTGGATCAAAAACGAAAATTAAGGAACTTTGAACTAGCTGAGAGCAGTTCACTTACTTTTATTTAGTGGTAAACTTGGTAACTTCTGCCAGTTTGGTTGAGGGAAATAACATATTTTCTTCCTCAAATTTTTATGAAATCATTAGTGGAAAAAAGAAACAAAATGTCACGCAAGTGGTGAGCTTACAGGATTTGACACTGATGTTATGAAATATTACCTTCATATTTATAGCTCTGTACCAGGCTTGTTGAAGTTATTCGGTAGCCACAGTGACAGAATGACAGGCTAATGGCCTGATAACCAGCAGAAACGGCATCTCACTTACAGATCGTTTTGAGCTGCTGGGAAGCATCGGCAATCGTATAAAGGGTAGAGAATATAGTAAAGAAACGATCCTCCACTTGACCCATGTACATAAAGAACTGTTGAATGAATGTACCACATCCAATTTTAAAAGCTCTCAGTAGTATAGCTTTTATATATCATTCAGTACCACCGAGTGAGTAACGACTGTGCTTTTCAGGGCGCGAGTGTCCTCTTCCATCTGACGCTTTTCTGACATTTGAAAGCAACATGTTTCAGGAACATTATCTGAAATATTTCAACACAAGAAATTCCCTTTAAGCATAAGAGAAAAACCTTCATCCTTTGAGGGTGGTCAAACACTGGCAAAAGTTGCCCAGAGAGGTTGTGGAGTCTCCATCCCTGGAGACACATGAGGCCCGACCGGGCTGGGTGGTGAGCAGCCAGCTCCAGCGGACCCAGCTCAGGCCAGGGATGGGACTGCACCAGCTCTGGAGGCCTCTTCCAACCCCAGCCATTCTGGGTTTCTGTGAGTCTACTCAAATTATAGTCTTCTAAAAATTATCATCCGTTGCCAAACCATTTTAAAAAGAAAGCCAAAATTAATTTAAAAAGAAAGTCACGTTCTCTATCTGATTATAGAGATGTACTTTTGACAGAGGAAAATATGTAAATACAGGCAAGCAATACCAAAACATGAAAAAGAAGGGTTATTTTTGATTCACCAATTTCTAATTAAAACACAACTACCTGAACAGCCCCACCAGCACAGAAAGGGAGGTGATTTCTGCCAGTGCAGAGGTAAGCACCACAGCAGCCACGGACGGCTTTAGCCGCATGCATGTTCCCGTAGGAAGGCCAAGCGCTTTGCTGTCAGGAGTGTTTCCCAAAACAGGGCTCCATCCCACCACTGCCAGCCCGGCCTTGGCCCCGCCAGCCCCAGGGTCTCCCCGAAATGGCTTTAGAAAGGCCAAGTGACCCTGAAGTGACACGAGGTGAGGGTAGGAAGGAGACCCTACACATGACTAAGTGGAGTTACACTTTTCCTTTTAGGGGGCTAGCTGTAAACCTAAGGATGACAAGGCAAAAGGGCTTGGAGGGCTACAGAGAAATCCGGATTGTGTCGCTTGGAAGCAAATCTCCAGACAGGTCTTCAGGAGAGGCATTTCTGTGCTTTTTTTTTTCAGCCTAGTCCAAACAGCAAATTCAGAGTCAGCAATTTCTGACTAGCGCCTGTTCTTCAAACTGCAGTGCTCTTGCTTCACGTACTTTAGGATGTTTGTTTTCCGAAGCCTATCTACACATACTGGTTAAGACAGTACATAGATTCTCTTGACAGTACACTAAGGACTGTCATAAATGCCGGTGTGCCTCAGACTTAAATATTTAGGAGGTGAAAAATATCTCTTCTTACTAGAATGGAGAGGAATGGTGATACATATGCCTATGCACAGAGCCAAGAATAGCTGTATTTTCAAAGATGTTGCTGTTAATAGTTTGCCTTTTCATGCTGCATCCTTTTTCCTCTAGATTAGGACAGGACTTTTGCATAGGTACGAACAGCCGTGACAGCCACACTGCTGCCATCATGGAAAGAGAGGAGTTAAATAAGTAGGTCACTGAATGGCACAAGGCCCTACCTGCAAAGGGCTGTGCACCTTTATTTCCTGTGGAATCCAGTGGGAACAGGATACTTTGAGAATCACCATCAATGGCATAGCTAGAAATACTGAAAACTTGAATCCGAAGGGAGATGTGACAGCGTTTTCACTGCTTCAGAGTCACATTTGTTCAGACAGCCAAAGATAGCAAAGATGAGGCCGGAGATTGTTTTACAATTGTAGGATTTGTCTTCTCCAGGGCCCAGAATGCAGCTGTCCCAGATTTTATTCATACATACGGTTTTAAAAAAGTGCACCTCTCCCAAAAAGCTGTCCCCAAAACCTGAAAGGGCTTATATTGAAAATCGGAGCTGCAGCATGAAAAGAGGATCCAACAAAAGAGCAGAAAGCAGATAAGAGCCAGGTATTAACTCTACGTGCTCTCATTAGTGCCTTGTAGGCAGCAGCTTGTTGGTAAATGCTCAGCTGAAGGATGAAGGGTGCTCGTGGATCTCCCCAGGGAGCTTCATGCATGGGGAGAGCTCAGAAGATGGCCTGGAGCTGCGTGCTGGGGCTGTGCTCTGCCCAGTAAGGAATGGCAGGGCAGAGACCAGGACTGACAGGTCACTGCAGCGCCAGCCATCACCTCATGAGGGAAGGCCTGGCTTGGACATAAAAAGCCTATAAAGAGAAGAAAACTCTTTTGCATGTTTGATTTGGTAGAGTTGGGGAGGGTCTTTTTCTCTCGTCAAAGTTTAACGCTCTCTCAAATAAGCAGCAGAGCAGGGCCTGCCACTGCTCACTGTTTGAAATTATATTCTCCCTTTCGGCTAAAAAGAACCATGAAAAGCATCTTACTCCAAAGCATAGCTGTAAATTCAACATTAATAGTGCAATAGAATAAGAGAAGGGCATTTTCTTTTTCATTGAAATAGCAGGATGTGAAAATCTCCAGCGTGATTGAAGCAGGACTGAAAGGAGTACTATATAAATGGGATTAAAGAAGTAGATAAATGCAAAACGTAAAGAGAGGAAATCAGAAATTCACGCACAGAAAAATGAAAATATCTAAAGCAGAACAGCTTGGGGGAAGTGACTCTAGTTTCACATAGGTGTGGATGAGAACAAAACAGCAGTGAAGGGAAACGCCTTACAAGGTGACATACGCATTTACTGAAAAAATTAGTAGGGTTTATGGGTCTAATTTTGCATTGTTTGCAAGATCTGCAAAACCTTTTGCCTCTAACCATTCCTGCACAATGAATGGATCCCTGTCATCTTTCTGAAGAATACTTAATTCTTGTTTCCTCATTGAAGAAATACAGGTTTCACGTGATCAAAAGTTTTGCAAGAACACATGATATTCGTCAATATTATCTTTTCATGTAAATTATTGAGAAATACCCTCTGGGTTTTTTGGTGAATCCACTTTGTTCTGGCTGCTCATTCGGATGCTGATAGTGGTGCTCTGGAAGACACACATGCAAATGGTAACATCAAAACGAAGTGCTCTGATCTTATCTCAGCATAATGCCCGAATAAATTCCCCTTGGTATTCCCAAAGTGCGTGGGTTTTTCCATTCCACGACTTTCAAAGTGTCAAGTCCTTATTCTGTTTTGGGATGAAAGGAAATTCTGAAATGTTAAACCTGTTGTTTGTTCACATCGGTGCAGCAGAGGCAGAGAGCAACGGAGGCTTAAAATTCTCTTCTGTTGGATATTACATCTGGACAGTTTTTCAATAATAAGATTCTGTGGCAGGGTTGAAAATATTCTTTCACAGCTGTTGATTTGTTAATCCAGCATGGGGAAGAGAAAACTGAAAAGACATTTCAGCCATAGGGTTTATATTAATATATAAAATTAGTATACAGTTAAAGCCAACAGCATGTTTACATCTGGATCCTGTATGATAGCAGTTGATACATTTAATATGGCATGTGGCATAAAACAGGATTAGATAAGGTTTTCTGCTTAGCCATGCTTCTCTTGTGCAAAAGAATATTTATAACAATGATGTTCTCTACAAAATGCATCGTAATGCTGAATACTGTTCTGAAATGCTCTGTGCATCAGCAGTATTTTCCAAAGGTTATGTCCCTGTGATTCGTGCTAATTAGCAATGCGTTGGCTCTGGGGCAGAAGACATGCTCAGGAGGATTTTCAGAGGTTTGATTTCAAAAAGCCAAACCGACCAGATCATTCCCCAAATTAGATGGTGTGAATGGACGTGAAAAATAGGCTGGAGCAGGACCTCACATAAGATTGATCGTTTGGAGCTAGATTATGCGGAACTGAGAAAAAAACCTACATGTTAATGTGAACTTTGGGAAAGCCTGTACTCAAAATCCTAGGCAAGGGCCCAGACGGTACTTTATTATTTGGCATTTCTTATCCACATGGCTTAGTCTTCAAGTACGCCCAGAATCTGAAACCGCACCGACATCTATTCATGCAGTCCTTAACGGCTGCTAATTTCTGTGTGCTCCCATTTCCGTCTCCTCGGCTTCTACAGCACTATCCTTCCCAAATTGAACACACAGGACCTGAGTGTGAATTTTTCGTGAAAAGCCTGACTAAATCGTAATAACGTGTTCAGAGGAAACCTTCTCCCTCATATCCTGGTGCAAAGCATCTCTGTGTATATCACTGCAGTACCTGGCAGTGTGTACTGGAGGCCAGAGTGCCTGGCACTGTAGTCCCCAGGCAAATAGGAAAAAAAAAGTGAACATGTGAGCCAAAGGTAGCTGTAGTGTGTGCTACCGCTCTCTGCCCATTGGAACCTGCTACCCAATACCTAGAAGTGATGAGGGGAATGGGCGCTGAAAATACTTTCCACCCGCAAGTCAACAAGAGTGAGAAATCATGCCTGTACATGTACTGCAGGTACATGTTCAAATCCACTTTTAAGTAATAGAGATGTAAGTGAAGTTAAAATAGATGGGAGGCAATGCTGCTCGTCATTCCACAGGCTATAGATATAACACAGGGTTATGTCTGATGCTGTCAAAGAATATGTAATTCACAGTCTAAAGAAAAAAATGTAGCTGTGTTTTCATGTAAGTCCCCTAAAGACTGGAAAGAAAAATGCACGCAATTCCTGTAGTCAGTAATAAGTACTGCTGGCATCACTCTGTGTCTGAATAAGAATAAACACCAAACATTATGAAGATGGAAATAATGAAATATAACAGGATTTGTATTTGGAGAGAAAAATGCCTTATTTCAGTATGCATCTTGAGTACATATATGAGTCATGTAGTCTAAATGATGAGAGAGTTCAAGCACTGCAGACAGATAATAAATAAAGCCCTAGAAATGCCCGGTCTGGCATGTGTTGCTCTATCATGAAACGGAAGCATTCAATAGAGAGGAAAATTGACCAGCCACTGACAGGAGATAATGGACTTATCTGTTAAGGGAGGGGAGATAATGTAATATTTAATATGACATTCCTGATAACTAGTCAGGAAGATCTACCTGTGCCAGATTTCCAAGGTTATTTGTAGTTGAATGGGACTGAATATCACTAGAAAGCAACGTAAAAGGGAAAGAAGTCTCCTGCAACTTATTGTCAAGTGGAGACCACCTTCAAGACTGAAGATAGCCTCCATCCTGAAGAGTTACAGGCCCCAATTTAGGACCGATTTAGATTTAAGCAAGTAGCTAAGCACTTTGCAGGGAGAGGGCCTCTTGTTTTGCTGCAACTGAGAAGGGCAGACGTCTTCCCGTCCTCCCTGTCTCTGCCTCTGCTCTCAGCTCTGCAGTGTCACCCACGCCTGCGCATGAGCTCTGGCGCCTGTTTGACCCCAAACTCAGCTGATGTAGCGTAATGCAGTTGGACAAAACTAGATCCTTTTTCCCCTATATTCCTTGTCTGCTGGTTTAATGAGCTGGGTTGGCCTGTAGTTCATTTCTCAGCTGTTAGAGGGTTGGAAATTACAGCTCCCTGTAGGTACAGCCCTTAGTCCTCAGCGCGTGGTAGTAGCTGTCTGGATGTATAGGGCAGAGCAGGGCTGGCAGGGCTACTTATAGTGATTCAACAATGTGATTCCCGGTGTGTTTTGAATGATTGTTTTTTTCTTTAGCTTAGGGTCTGATTCCACACATCTGCACCAGTGAAGTATCTGTTGGTTTCAGTGCAGCTGGTGTAGGGCCAACAACAAAATGGTGATGTTTGACTCATTCGTGGAAGGCATCTGGGGTATTCACTTTACATATGTGTAAAATCAAAAACCTTTCTTTTTCTGGTCTCACCACTTCTTCTTTTTTTCTCTGTAATTCCAGCAAAGATGGAGTTCCTCCAAAAAAGAGCATTCATTTCTTAATGCTGAAGGCATTTAGAAAAGATGTAGAGAGCAAACAAATTGCCAGTAAGTGGCGTGTCAACTTTTAGGGATGCAGACTAAACTGTGGTATTGATAAATCACCATAAAAAAGAGCCTTATTTGGGGAGTATGACTTGAGCAGAACTCCTCCTGATGTTGACAGAAGTTTTACCCACATAAAGGATTTCAAATTTGGTTAAAATTGTGGCATTCACTCTTCTGTCAAGAAGCGAAGTGCAAACTTAGTCTCCTGACACATTCTTACCTATGACCTACTGTAATAACTATTTTCTTCAGACAAAAGCCTGATAGTGGCAGTACAAGGTACTCCTGCCTGGATAGATAAAGTGCAGTTCAGAAGTAAGAGATGATGAGAAGGAAATAAAGCATTGGATGATTTGATGACAGCTATGGGGAGAACATAGACGGGATGAACTCCAAAAGCACGTATCCTTGTTATTTAAAAACACAGGGTCATTAAATTGAAAGAAAAAGAAAGAGAGCAAGAAAGAAAGAGAGCAAGAAAGGAACGAAGGAACGAAATGAAGGGAGGGAGGGAGGGAGGGAGGGAGGAAGGAAGGAAGGAAGGAAGGAAGGAAGGAAGGAAGGAAGGAAGGAAGGAAGGAAGGAAGGAACCTGAGCCAAAGATACTGCCAGACTGCAGAGTGCAATGAGAAACTGTCCAGGGCCACAGAGGAGCTCCGCTTTGTGCAGTCAGTCCCTCAGCAGGGCTTGTTTGTCCCTACCCTTCTCTGAGTGAGCCCACCTTGCTGTGTGGCACCCGCACTGGGGCTGGTGAGCTCCAGCCAGTCCCAAGGCCAGGCGCAGTGAGCTTGGGGCTGTCTGCACCCTCTTGTGCAGAGAGGAGAAACATTTAAGCGGCGTGCTGCTCTGCTCTTCGTGTTTCCTACAGGCCCATTAAAGCTTTGAGATACTTTTCAGCTCTCAGTCTACTGGGATCTCGGTTTTTTGGGAACCAGAGCCTGCTTGCTGCAACCACTGCCTCTGAGTCCCTCTTTGCATCAGCCTGCAGCTGCTGGCAACTTCTCCCACTGAAAGATCTTTTCTTTTTTTTCATTTCCCTATTCAGAGACAGGGCAGAACAGCCCTGCCTGGAGCTGGGTGTCAGGAATCACGACTTCACATCTATCATGCTGACTTGGCGTTTGGGAGGATGCTCTTTATTGAGGCCATTGTCTTTACTTTTCTTGCCTGGCGGCAGATGTTTCTGATTTACACACATACCACATACAACTTCAGAACTACACGTGTCTTCAATTCCAAATGGTATCGCCATATTCATCAGTTTTTAGATTCACTATGAAACTATGCATTGTTTGTTCATTAAATGGGGTGGGTTTTTGCTGGTTTGAGACTCCAAGGATTTGGCTAATTGTCTTGTTGTTTGTTCATTTTTAATTGCTATTGCAACCCCCTGATTTCAGCTACTAGAAAGAGTCTTGAGCCATGTTCTGGAAATCCACAGGTTTCAGGAGACTTTTTTCCCCGTTGGCACCTCTTGTCCCAGGAAATACTCTTTTCTCCGCTTTTCATGCCAGTCATTGTCAGCCGTTGCACTCAGAAAAGCAGAATGGGAAAGAATAGGTAGTACCTGACATAAGTCATTCCTGTAAGCAGCAGCAGCTCAAATTAACACAAGGTCTTACCTGGCAAGTTATGAGGGATAGGGTGCCTTGGTTTTGTGTGTTTTTGACACATGGCAGTGTGTAACTTGAGTCACAGTGCAGGATGCTCTCGAGCATGGAAAGAAGGCACAGAAGGAGTGTGTAGCAGAATTCAGGCAAAAGAGAGGAGCTGGGTTTCACCATAAGACGGAGAAGTAACTCACTGCTCTCCCTAATTTTGTAGGGAGCCAAGAGCGCTCTCTACATGGATGGTGAGAGTCTCTGGTGTTGAGGAACACCACGTATTAACTTGATTTCTTTGTTAGTGTCATTCCCACCTATGCAACAGCTCCTGTCCCAAAACACTTGAGCAGCCATTTAAATCAGCTCAGCACGTAATCTATTTCTTCTTCTGTGTCTTTTTTTCTGAAACTGTTGAGAAATATTGAAGTGGAAGATATACAGATCAGTATCTGGGAGCACTGGTCTCAATACAACCCGAGGTATCCCAGACCCTTGGCACAGATTTGTGAGTGGGTTGAATGCAATTATGACTTTGTAGAAGATGAAAATAAGGGACTGATTGAAGTACACATTGAGGTTAGCATAACAACAATACTGATCCACCTACAGGATTCTTGGAAGAATCTGAAGGAGAACATTTAAGCCAAAATTTCCAAATTTATATTCCAAACGTTTATTAAGTCAATCTATTATCAGTGTATGACTTTATTTCAAAGGCCCTTTTGTTGATGCTAACGTACAGGCTAAGGCCCGCCCTTACCTTCAATATATAAGAGAAAATTAACAGGATTAAAAATCCTTTTCTTTCTGCTGCTCCTTTTAAGGAAATTGGAGAGATAAACAAAGAGCTGTAATTCCCCGATTTGCAATAAAAGCCTAAGTGATATGAATCTTAGGTTTCAGGTCCAATCTGTCACTGCTCCACTTGTAAGTTTTGCTCCGGGTTGAACTGGGGGGCGTATGGCAGCAGTCAATGGCAGCTGCTCAGCCTTAACTACAAGGAAAAGTCAGGCATGTAGTCACAGCTTACAGGAATACTTTTGCTGAAAAAAACCCAATCTCTGGTTCAAAGCTGCCATAACCAGAGATAGGTGTCAGGCAATATTTTGTTGTTGTTGTTGTTCTTTGACCTTTTCTAATCCAACATAGACTTCTAGCATTCTAAACAACATCCTTGTGGAAAGACATTTCCTAACATGCTTCCTCAGTGCTCTGAGGAATATTTTTTGTCTTCAGTTTGTTCAGAAACTGGGTTGTCCTTGCTTCATCCTGGCATTGGATGAGACAGTGAACAATCAATCCCAGCCACCCCTCTTGGATGGCAAGCAGCAGCTCAGATCCCATTGTGTACATAAAGTCAGACTCTTTTCCTGCTGCTTATCACTTTATGTTTAAATATATTGAATTTTATTGGCTGTATTAAATCCTGGTCACTGTAAGTTATTTTGATAGTTCTTTACAGTCAGCTTTCCTCTTAAATGCTTTGAATAACTGTAAATCAGCAGCAAACTTTGTCCCCTTAGTATTCAGCCCTCTAGTGCTTGCTTGCTTGCTTTTAATAGCTTCCCTTATCCTGTAGCTAGCTTCTTTTTTTCATATTTTTAAAAATCTTTCCTGATAAGAGCTTTGCTCTGAGACCCAATATTCTTTCGCAACAGAAACAGGTTTCTTCAGATACTTTCCAGTCTGCTTGCAATGGTTTAACTCCTTTGAATGTACTCCTAGTGTACTGTTAACAGGGTTCTACTTTTTCATCTAGTTCTTTTCTAATTTTCTTTTTCCAAATATGTCTTGGTTTCTAAAGCTCCTGTGTGGATGCCGAACAGAAGTATGTTCTGGGCCTTATTACAGGGTAGCTCTGCAAAAGTAGCATTTTGTCTGCAATGAGTAGGTCTGCGGTGCTGCTCTTTTTCATTTATGGGTGCTTTCTGTAGCTGCTCAGTCTTGGGCTTCCAGTCTTCCCATCATTTATTATTTTATTAAATAAAAAGTGCAATAGTCCCACAGTTCCAGAACCAGCTTCATCCCTAACCCTAGTCCTTGTCTGGGGCTGAGGCTGAGCCTGGGACACACAGCCGTGGCCCAGAGGATAAACTCCTCTGGGGACCAGTCTTTGGGCAGTGCAGCCTCTCCCTCGGTGGCCTCCATCCAGCAGCATGCCAGCCCAGTGTCAGGCTTTGTCTGTCTCCCAACCCCATCCCTAGCCCTAACGGGATAAGAGCAATGAAGGCCCAGTGGGATCATGGCCATCTCCAAAGGCAGCAGGCATGGCAGCCGGGATGGGGAAATCTGCACCTTTCCGTCCATGTCTTTTGTCTCACAGTCGAATTACCATCCCTCTCCCTAGGAAGAGGATGAGTAGAGCCATCCATCTGTTCATTTGCCACCAGTCAGTCCTAGCTCCAGCACGTCAGTTTTATTTTCTTCACTCCCACTGTCTTGCTCCTCTTGTTTACCAGAGAAGTCCTTTAGACCGGTCCAAGCTGTTGGGTTTTTATTCAGTCAGGCTTTATTTCTGCCCTTTGCATTGTGCTGGATTTTTGCCGCCACGGTGGCAGGCTGAGCTGGCCCTCGGTTACCGGCTCTCCGAGGAGCAGAGACCCCACGCTGAGCGTAGCTGGCTCCTTGCCACCTGCTCCTGTGATAGAGGATGGGTGTCAGAACAAAGCTGGCGGCATGAATTGGCATGATGAGGTGAGAAAGTAGGGTGCACGGTGCTCCAGCTGATGCTTGCCAATGTAATTGCCCTTCAGGCAATAATTCTTGCCAGTGTGATGGCCTCCAGGGACCTTCTGCAAGCCAGCGTAAGCCAGAGCCGCTTCTGCTTCCCCATCACTCAGCTGCCATGAGTGTTAACCTTATATTAATTCAAGACTGAACCCCTAGATTCACATTAGCCAGTTTTTCATAATAGCAAATTGAAGGAAATTACTTCTTCTTTCACAGCCCTTAAAGTGGAAGGAAGAGAAAGCAGCAGCAAGGTTTGGAAGGATGGTCTTGGGAGAAAAGTCTTTTGTACCGATGCACAGTATGAACACCAGGAGGAAGGTGTACTCACCTGGTGCTTGCAGCCCGCTTGGCACTTGCCTCAGCAACTTGGTTGTCCTTAAACCAGCAGAAACAGCTCCCAAAGCCGCTTTCCCAATTTGTCCCTAACAAGGGCCAGGAACGGCAGAGTCAGTTGTATGGCAACAAAAGCAGGAAAGCAAGAACTACGGTAAACTTAATGCAGAAAAATAAAATGGGGACAAGACCTGAAAGGAGCTAAGTCAGCTCCCTCAGTTTTCTGCAGTAAAAACAAAAAAACCCTTAAATCTTAGATTCTGAGAGACAGCCAGACCTTCACAGTAAAAGTCAGCTCTAGCAGGTCAGAGCTGGTGGTATCCATCGGGACTTTTAAACCTTCCCTTCCCCAGAGCTTCGTGTTTTCCCAATGCTTGAGTCTCAGGGCACTGCAAAGACCTCATCCGCTCCCTTCTTCTGAAGAGCTGGGGGTTGAATACCAAGGACTAGCTTGTTGCTACGCTTTCAAATTGCTCTCAAATAAGCTTCTCAGCTGATTCTTGTTTTGTGAGTGTTTTTATTTTACTGTGTGGCAAGTGTTCCTCAGCTCTGGATGACGGCTGTTATACAAATAAATTGGGCTGGGTCATGAAATGTACCTTCCCTCTTTGTAGTTCCTCCTCTAAATGGAATTTTGAAGGTTCCCAAAGGCCAACCAGACCGAACAGCCGCTAGAAGGTCCACCACACCAAGGAAGTGAGCAAGAAGGTCCATCATGAAGTAGCAACTGCCTATAGGGAGCATCACTGTGATGGATGGGGCAGATGGGTCATGAAGTGCCTGGGCTGGGGGCTTAGTGCCACGGGAACTCCCCACGATGTTGCCCTGTGCCAAACTCCCAACCTGAATCCTGGCCTGACTGGAAAAATCCTGATCGTCTTTAACCAGCTCTCCAAGCACAGCTGCCGACAGTTTAAATTGTTATATGTTTAAACAGTCCACAGCGAGGAAGTATTGGTTCTTCCCAATGCAGTCTGTGGGACTTGGCAGTAGTTTTGCAGGATTTCCAGCACATTTGCAGACCTACATCACGTTCAAAGCATAAATCTCAGCAATTTGCATGAACCATCCCCCTCTGCAGTTTATGGCTCTGTAAATGACTTTAATAAAAACCCTACCACAGGAAACGCCTTAAGACGACTGCTATTTCACAGCTTCGCTACAGGTGCCTAATGTAAGTTAATAAGGCAAACCCAATATCTGACGTTTGCAATGATAACTGCGCAGGCCTCACTTCGAATGCTGGCTAAATCCGATCGCATGTGACTTCCTTTGCGGAGTGTCTGAATTACAGCCTAGGTTGAAGCCTGAAAAATCAATGGCTGCTTTAACCACTCCATTAAAGCCTTTGAAAATCATTAGCAATTTGGTAAATTTAAAATATTTACCCATACGTCACTTTTCAGCAGACAGGGCCAGCCCAGCACAACTCCGCTTGTTACGGTGGGGAACGGCTGCTGGAGGGGTGAAAGGGGCAGCGTTAGTGCCCTGTGGCTGAGTAGGCAACCGTATCACCGAAGCCGAAAGGCTGAGAAAGCCACAAGTCACCTCCGTCGCCTTGACCTGCTTTACGGTGTTTAGCCGAGGTCACCCTTCAAGTGGCAAAACACAAGTCAAACGCCAGGAAAAGTCTTGCTGGCTTACAGAGCAGTAGTCCCCCACAACTGCCCCAGGTCCGGATAAACTCCTCCGGGACCTGAACAGCGGAACAGACCGTGCCAAAGAGAAAAGGAAGCAGCGCCGTCAGGATCCTTTGTTGCTGAAAGAAGACCAGCTGTCTGTGAGGCCAGTTTTCAGAGTGGGCCTTATGAATGAATATGGCTTACAGGAAGAGGAAAAAGAACTTTCTGATGCCAGGAGCCTAATATTTCACCTAATAAAGAAAATAGAAAGTGAACATGATATTTCAGTCCATCTGGACTAGATCGACCCATCTGCAAAGATTTAACTTTGAAAGATAGTTGAAAATCTCTCTCCTCAACTTGCGTATTTATTTTCCTTTAACTGCCTCTTCTGTGGAAGCGGTGGCCCCAAAGCGCAGCACCACGGTTCCAAATCTATGGGCTCTCTTTCTTGAGAAACAGCAGTGGTGCTGCGAGCGGGTGAACCAGCAGGCTGCGAGGCACTGCCCAGCACGCCAACGCTCCGCGTCCCTCCGGGCCTTACCTAAGTGGTATTTAATTTTGTGGAGCTTCAGGTAGCTCGGTGACCTTGGGAGAGATCGAGGACCGGGCTGGCAGCAGCTATTTCAGATAACCTGTCGCAGTTTCTTAACAATTTCGAGGTAAAAAATACACTTCGAAGCCAATTGCCTGTCCTTAGAGTGCACCGTAGCGGCTGTTGAGCAGAAGGCGGCAGGGAGTCACCCTGCGGGCCTGCCCAAGAGGAGGGGAAGCCCCGGCCCCCGCCATCACGCCCTCCTGCCCCGCAGGGGCGACGGCGCCCACTCGCTGCAGCCCCCGTTGCTCCGCCGGGTGAGGGGCGGTGGCCGGGGCTGCCGCACCTGCACCCGGCTCCCGCCCAGGCGGGACGACACCTCGGGAGGTGTCACCCACCTCGGGAGGACAACCACGGGCCGTGGGAACCCCCAGCGGAGGGCTGGCCGGCCGCGGCCGCGAGCCCCCGCATCGCCCGGTCTCCTGCCC